>JARQTC010000296.1:32455-70296 GCA_030142495.1 Cephus runcator
CCCCCCCCCCCCCCCCCCCCCACCCCCCAGATTCGAAATATCGAGAGAGATTAGTACTCCAAAAATTTCACAGGTATTCTCAAGAGGGCCTCATCCGTTATCGCGAAAGTGGTCCCCCGACAGGATTCTAAGAAAAATGGCACGAAGCACGTATAAAAATTAATTGATAACAATAAAAAAAAAAATGTTATCTATTTCCAGGCACCTAGTCGTATTTCGTGCTTATCAAAAATTCCATCGAATATGTTATCAGTGTAAAACGATGACGCGGATCGCCTGCAAAATTCATTGATAAGAAAGTTATTCCGAGTAACATCGATGACGTATTGATATCGATTAAACACAAATGAAAGAGTCGTGCGCGATAAAAGTTTGATTTTTGAGAAATCACTCAAAAATCACCACAACGACGCCAAAGCCGCACGCGCATGCGTTAACTAGCGTCTTGCGTCTAGGAAGGAAGTCCGTCTGTTTCCGGTGCGGAAGTCACGTAGAGAATTCCGCCCTGTGTCATTCGTAATCCCGAGAACGCGTCGTGCGTTACCAATTTATATGTAATATTTTCATTAATTAAGTCACCGATTGCTAAAAAAAAAAAACTAACGAAAAGACGAGTCTGTAAAGAAATGTATTATCTTTCAGGTA
The DNA here is from genome assembly GCA_030142495.1 of Cephus runcator. Lineage (NCBI taxonomy): Eukaryota > Metazoa > Arthropoda > Insecta > Hymenoptera > Cephidae > Cephus > Cephus runcator. The sequence continues at coordinate 33,101 of JARQTC010000296.1, forward strand.
AATAAAAAACAGATTACCGTCCATACAAACGGCATATAAAAAAGCGCCAAATAATAATAAAACAAATCAGACGCGTATCGGGAAGAGAATATAAAACTATAAGGCTACCGGCGAGGACGTTCAAATTACGTGGGACGAGCTAAATAAACTATCCTACCCAGTAGCGTGACGTTAAAATTCAAAAATTCCCCACAAGCGTCATCGCGAAATCGTCAACTCGAAAGGAATTCGAAATCGCCGAAAACACAAGGTCGCGTATAATCTCGAAGTATCCTTCGACCAAAAAAAAAAAAAAAAAAATCACTCGATTACCGAATTAATTTTTTAACCATCACGGTACAAAATAATCGTATCGCCGACAAGAGGACGTGAGTGAGAGCTCGTAGAAAAATTTATCCACATAATTGATCGCACGTTAACGCGTGCCCGAGGAGTCTGAGTTTCGACTGACTCGAGAAGCGCTTTGGAGGTTTTGAAGGTGGGTACGAAAGAAATCAGCTGTACCCGGTAGAGGTGGGTCCCGCGAATGAATTCGCGACAGCGGTGGGGATATGCATTACCAGTGGATAGTCGAGCTGGTGAATCTCCGGATGAATCATCGTAAGTTCAGGTGTGACAAGGTAGGTCGGTGGGGACGAACAGACAAAAAAAAAACTTGACGAAACCTCGCGAAGGAGCTTTACAAGGAAAATTGGCGAGTCTCGTGTCCCCGAAAGGTAAATGAGGATAGTCCATGAACAACGTGATACCAAGAACCGACCCCACTGTAGAATACGTAAACCCATAGCAGAAAAGAAAAATCAAACAGATCACACGAAGAACGCAGAACTCGATAAACGCGATAGGTCGATACGGTTCTCGATTTCGTGAAATTACATTTTCCCGTTAATCTTATCTAACAGCAGCCATTGTTCCCGGAAAGGAACGCCGTTCGTAATTCTTACCGACCAATAAGCGACGATCGATCGTATTATCGCATCGATCGTGATCTAACAGAAAAAAGGAATATTGCGTTCCACAGCTGTTATAAAGCATAAGGGCTATAAGGTATATGCAAAGTACATGAGGACAATAACAGCTGTGCTTATAGAATATATGACGGGTGTTCTTAGTATCAAGTGTGCCGGAGTCTATGAAAAGTTAGGCCCCCCCATAATTCGAAAATTCCGGTTCTGTTGTTTGTTCTGAGTTGCTCTATGTTTGTTCTATAATCTTCCAGAAAAACAAGTTTCTCAATTGAAATTTGTAGCGGCTAGACGAGAAAAATATTTTTTTACCGGAACCCCCCACTTATGGTAAATCAAACTTTTTGTTGTTGTTCAAGGTTGTTCTAAATATTGTTCCAGAATATTAAATTAATCCAGTAAAATGTGTTTTTTTTTTTCGCCTCATCGCTACAAATTTCAGTTGAGAAACTTGTTTCTCTGGAACATTATAGAACAAACTTAGAACAAGCCAGAACAACAATTAGAACAAGAATTTTCGAATTATGGGGGGGCGTCCTGCACCCGTCAACGAACGTGAACGATCGTACGAATTCCTGAGTAACTGGATCGAAAATACGTTTCCCCGTTTAATAGAGACGTGTCAGAGGCAAGTTTATGTTCGAAAACTAGAAATAGATAATAGAAACGATATATATGTCATCGAAAAACGTCAGGACGAACATTTTATCTGGATCGTGTAACAATGCAAATATATTACAACAGTGAAAACAAGCCTGACCTTATCACACTGTCACGTCCCTCTCCCGATGTCTCCCGTTACGCCGAACCGCGAAATATTCATTCACGCGCAATTACGCAACAGACTCGCCATCGTTCGACGAGGAGTACAAAAAAAAAAAAACATTAAAGCGGCCGGCCGCGGTCGAAACGCACAAGTAAAACCACCCACGTGGATTCCGTAAGGCGCGAATGCGTCATATAGGCAGGCGACCAGCCCTTCGCCGGGAGCGAATAACCAGCCCTGACATTGGACTCTAATGCGCGCAATAAGTGAGAAAAAGCGAGAGGGAGAAAGAGAAAAACCAGAATACACGTATACGAGGAAGTGGGACAGAGGACACGTCTCAGCCGTCTGGCGCAGACTTGACGAATGACTCACTTTAGCGAAAATACCACCTAGTATCGCTATACGTGCCCGCATGGGATGCACGTCTTACGCAACGCGCTAATTGGTCGATTTTCCGACCAATGGGAAGGAGCCTTTATCGCACAGCTACACAGAGTCAACAGAAGCAGCACCAAAGAACCTAAGGAGACTCAGTGTCTTTTCTCCAGATGACAAGATAAAAAGTGCAGGGTGCGCATCAACTTCGTCATACAGATCCACAATAACACCATGAACATACGTATACATAAATTTCATAATCCTTGGCATTAGCGTCAGCCATTAATAATTAGCCATGCGAATCTCACAGCTCAAGAGTTGGTTCATGTTTATCGGAACGGAGGGATCGCGTACTGGAATGTTCGGGGCACAGTACGAATCTCTGAAAGGCTCACAGACTGCGTCCGTCGAGATTGCCTTGCGCTTAGAGTCTCTATAATAATCTCTCTCGATATATCATCGGGATATATATATATATATATACCAACCGCCATATTACCCTATAATTTATTTCGTTGGGTCATATCAAACGCGGCAGCGTATACTCGTCGAGTGAAATCTGGCTTTTACCATAGCCTAACGGACGTCACGGGGGCTTAAAAGAAAACTCCTACTTCCCAGCACGTTGCCCGTCCAGTCTAAATCGAGATGCACTTCAATCGGTACGATGCAACCAGTGCGCGCAGCCTTACGGGGGACTTATAACCTGTCTTAACTTCAGCGTCTCCATGTACACCACACAGCCTGACCGTTATTTATAGAACAGAACGTGGAGAGGCTACGGGCTTCTAGAAATCGTCTAGAACGTCAAAAAGCGAGATAACAAATTTTCCTTCTACCTCGTCTCCCCCCCATCTCGTCCAACGCGTGAAAGATCCTAGCAAACCGCTCGGAACGTGCCTTTCGCTTTACGACTTGCGTAACCCGGCGTCTCTGCATATACGTGTCCCAAGGGATAAATATGCCGCCGCCGGGCAATCCTTGCCGGACGACACCCGAAACGCATACCGGGCACGACTATCGTACAAACCGTCGAGCCTTCCGAGAGACTCGAAATACGTATACCACGCGTTGATAGTCAAACTTTCGCTTGCAGATCGGTACCAACATATCGTATCGCTGAGACGATACGAATGAAGTAGAAAAAAAAGACGTTTCGTGCGTACAAAAAAAAAAACACCGGTCAGATATACTCGCACGGCCTTGCGTATCCTGCGAATGATTCACTCTGAGATAAAGGCTATAAGGCGCACGCGTCATTATTTATATGTACGTAGTAGATTGGAATGAAAAAGCCGCAAAATGCATATATGACTTGTTTAAGGCAGATAGGACTTTTTTTTAAAATACATAGTACACTCGGATCGAAAAGTAAGAGTAAATTGTACATTTCGGAGAATCCACAGAGCGATTAAAAATAAATTTTACGTACGTTCCACGAGGACGTAATTTTGAGTTGACTTTTATAAAATTATTTTTTAAATGACAAGTCCAGTGAGCGATCCCATATAACACGTGACTGTCGAAAATAAAAATTTCATACAACTAACATATTACGGGTTATGTAGAATTTTACTGAAATACTATCGCGTGAGTATCGAGTACTGCTGGATGCGCCGTTACAATGAAAAATCGAACGTTCGAACGAATCGTGACCGTCGCTACGCGTACCCGCAGTGCGAATGTAAATGCTGACCTTAACGGCTCGGAATCTTACGGTTTACTTCCTCGTTCGACTTTCACGAGGATATCCTGGTGCTAAGTCGCTCCATTGAGACCTTTCCCAACGGCCGGGATGCCATTGATACATTCGCTTAAAAGTATTACTATATATATACATGCATATATACGTATATACTACGTATTTTAAGAACGACACCCACGAGGATTCGTGCGCGTACACAATTTTTCGTGCAATAAAATTTACACATATCACGGCAAGAAAATTATGTACAGTTCGCATTTGGCTTCTAATGCGTACAGTGGACAGCAGTGGGCGAATTTCCAACGGTAAAGCAAATTGACGTATCCTCGTATCGTATTCGTATGGCATTCGGTAACAGGCAAGTTACCAGCCACGTGCTTGGAATCAGCGTTGTTTCGCATAGTGCGAGAGAAAAGCCGGCGGGGGGGGGGGGGGCCTCGTGACTCATCGTGAAATGTGATCGAGGATCGGCGAGTCGAGCGTGAGAATCAGATGGACGGGTGCGAGCGAGAGAGAGAGAGAGAGAGAAAAAAAAATAATATAAAAATTACTTAAGAATTTCAGGATGAATCACTCGAATAATTTTTGAGAAAAAAAAAATGGATTCCTACGTACACAAGTACTCCGTAGTAAATATTGCTTCTGTATATACAGGGTGACGAGTAACGAGGCACGGTATATGACCAACGGTTAGCCTGTTATTGATATTCGTTGTGAGTGTTGGGGTGATCCCGTCTGGTTATATGGCTCTGGATCAATGAAGTTCGATCGTGATGTGAAAAAATGATTGTGGGGCGCATCTTGATCGATATATATCGATCCGTCGGCGATCGTCTGGACGCTCGTGCAGCTGAATGCGAATCGTGCTGAATGAACCTGAGGAATGAATGGGAAGGAATTGTGAGTCATCGACAGGAAGGGCAAGGTCGGCGCTCAACGGCGCGACACTGGGGATACGCGCGAGCGTAATTTCTGTGTGACGTAAAACGGTGACGGTCGCGTGTCGGACGTGGTCGTTCGATTTTTTAAGTGTTTATATACTGAATATTCGCACTAGGCAAGGGAAAACTTGCAAATTAAATAATTTTGTCCTGCTGCGCTTGCAGGTACGAAATTTTACGGAAATTGATATATACAGTATACTATAGGACTGCCGTGTTAGGTAAGAGCCCCGAAGGGAACGAACGAGGAATTTACAAAAAAAAAAAGTACACAGCGAACCACAGGTATCTCGTGAGTCACGCGACAGGTATTCTCATCGCGGGTAAAAATGCAAAGATCGGTGTGCCCGGCTGCGACTCAGCCCTTAGGACACCCATTGATGATTCCCGTGAGTCATTTTGGTATTCGAATAATTTCGAAGGGACGATGAAGAGATCTGGTCAGTGGACTTTGGGCACGTGGGAATTTGATACGACTATATATGGTACGAGAAAAATATTTTTTAACAGTCGTATAATTTTTTCTTTCTGTCAAATTAAGAAAAAAAATTTTTCCCTCCCTACTCACTTTTATTATCTAATCAGCGAGCACTCATCCATTTTGTGCGGGATACGCGAGGGACGCTCCGGGATTTCTGAGAATTATTTACCACAGCCTCCTTATCATTTGACTTGCGCCAATGATAGGCCGACGATCGAGCTATTACATAAGGCGGTGTGTATATAACCTGCGAATGAATCATCCGTTAGTCATACGGACGCTACCTGCTAGTCATGGGCGTTAGGATGATCTTTGCAAATTTTTTTTTCTTTCTTTTTTCATTTCCCATCACTCCCATCTCTCTCGCAGTCCCTTCTTCTCGTTGCTTCTCTCCCGGACTGCCTGCCGGCAAATGAGCGACGTGGCAATTCGCGAGGAACGACAGCTCGAGAATTCGGTGTGACGTCACAGGAGGATCATCGAGAAAGCGACTGATGGATCTCAAGTAAAAATAACTTGTATAATTTGACAAGCGAGTCAGAGGTGACCGATGATTGGCGATTGTCGAGAGAAATCTTAAAGAAACGTATAATCGCTATGCGAGAATGAAATTGAAGAAAAAAAAAAAAAAAAAATTCAATCGAATACTTCGTATATCTTCGATCGTGAAATCCTATTAAAAAAAAGAAAGGTGAATTGGAAAAAAAAACTGAAAATACGTTTTTACGGACTCGTTCCATGCAATATATAACTCGTGACGCTAAATTGCAGTTACAATTAATCTCCAACCCGTCAGCACCTTCGTCACGGTTATATATCGATATTCGCGTAACACGCCGATCCGATAAGAGACGGACTAGATCGGGAAAATAAATTTGCCAGAGTGCGTCACTGAGCATCGATAAGCCTTGCGTAATCTGGCGATGACGTCACTATCGCGAATATTTATTATTCACGTAACGACGGCTGTCCGGACTAATAGTCCGAAATCCTTGACAATGGCTCCATCACGGTTCTATTATTAAGGCCCGAAGTCGTTCCCCGTTCCGGACGTATCGAAGAGGGAGGGAAAAAAAAAAAAAAATCTTCCAAATGACTAAGTGGCTCCATGAATCAATTCCGAGAATGATCTTTCGTAGACGCTGTACAATTGAGTCTGCTATGGTTGCCAGTGCAACAATGATCCTCCTCGGGCATGAATGAAGTCGGCAAGTGTAGGGCGAATTCCGGCGGAGTGGGGATACGGCTTAAATAGAAGAGTGGGGCAGGAAGACAGTCCAGTAGCGTGAGTCATCCTGACGGATGAGCATTGGGAGACTCGTGGCACGTCGTGGCCTCTTGCTCCGTCGTTATTGTACCAACACGGACGCCGCTAACGATCGCACCGTTACGAGCAGACAACATGGCGCTGGTTTTATGTCAGAGGTTCTCAGTTCGCGATCGATGCAATTAAAAAGAATTCAACGACGCACTATACCACTTTTAATATAGAGAATAAAGCCGGCAAGTGCATCTGAATTTTTTTCTTCAAAATATATGTAAACACCGTATGGTTATACCTGCTGCTGCCCCCTGTAGGTCCCATCGATTCATGCGTAAATCCCATGAAACTCACCTGCAACAGAAAGTCGAAATTTTTCATTCGCAAACTTTTATATCGAACGAACGTGCTATAGGTCAAATCAGAACGTGAATAGTTTCGATGCAAAAGTTGGGTTATGTCAACTGTTTTTTTTTTTTTGCTTTAAATCCCACTTTTTCATTCGCGTAACCATAAACCACAAAGACGCAGGGGTATTCACAACGCATAGATGACACTCGTAGATCATTGAATCGTCGTCGGCCTGGTAAACGAATTGAAATTTACTTATGTATTATACTTGGTACGAGCATAGGCAAAGTTTTCTTTATTTAAACCTCCCGTTACATCGACGCGGAATTGCCAGTCAGTCAGATGTTCTGGTTCGTGGTCACAGATAAGGTTAGTCCCGAAGATACATAAAGCATACGGTACGCACGTGGCGACAACGTGAATAAGATTGACAGACGACCGAAATACCCTAAACAAGCCATAGGGGGAGTTTCGGTAGAGGGAAAAATTGTCCAACCGAATTACTGCGTCCCGGTTAATTACCGGCAACGAGAGACGAGAGATTGAAGACGGCGAGGAGAGACGTGGGAAGTGGCTAATCACCGAGGACGCCACAGCTGACGCCGTTATAGGTGGTTTCGCCTGGTTATATCCGACGTGGACATGGAGAGAGACAAAAAAAGTGGTTACGACGCAACGAAATGAAAAAAAAAAAAGGACAAAAATAGTAATACCGAGTCTCATAAGGATACGATTTATTAAATCGAGCATAAAATGGCGCCGGTCATGCCTCATCGATCGTTCGTTACGATCGGTAGAAATATTTGTCTCGGAAAGTGCCGCGGGTCTAACCTAACCCGAGCCGACAATAAAGAGTTATCCGATAGGAGTAATAATAATAATAACAAACCCCCTGAATATTATCGCTTCCCCGAGAGTCGGTTCGTTAGTCGTTTGCTATTCCCGCGACTATTGGCAAACCCGAGCGACTTCTTGCCCAACGGCCTCTACCTACTACCGTACGTACGAAAAGCGTATTCAAGGAGCGCCAGCGCGGCCGCGGGAGGTACTAATGACGTTTCATTGCAAAACGCAACGACGGCTATCAAAGTGCGGGTAACGCTGGTCGGCACTGCCTTTGATCTAGTTGCCTCTAGCGTGGCAGGACTTAATGTTGCCTGTAATAAACTTACCCGGTTACCCGTGGCGTTCTCCCAGAGTCATACTCACGTTATACGTAACGTGCGTCGGCCCGTTATAAGCATCTTTATCAGTAACCATCCTAACCATGGCATCAGATGGTACGGAAAAAGTCTCTGAACTCCGACTTATACGTATCGTCAATTTTTTCCCACTCCCAGGATTTCATCTGTTCATGCAAAAACGTAAAGTCACGATCATTCACGAGCGATCGACCGATCGCGCAACGTACGTATCTGGTTATGCACGAGGTACGGGGCGCAGCGCCATCTAGTTTTCGCTATGCAGCCAAGGTGAAGGCGAATGAGATAAAAATATGAGATCTGCTCTTGGAGCCACGGCATGGATGCAAGCGCAATCAGTCACGAGGAGCACGTCCCTAATATATCCCGAGGTATTCTCAAGAAGTATTATTATTGGTCCTTAATTATTTTTTTTTTTTACGATAAAGTGAATTTTTACGATTATTCAGTACGCGGTTCACGGAGTGGACGTGTATGTAATTATTAATAATTAATATTGAGGATATAAGATCCCCGACCGAGGGATACACCCCGAGTGAGGATTTGGGGACGCGGCATAAAAGTGATAAAAAGCGCGATAGGGGATGTCGAAATTGAGGGAGGGGGCAGGAGAGGGGAAGGGAGGGACGGAACCCGCTTTTGTCGGCATTTCCTAAACTTAGAGTCACACGGGCGCTAAGTGAGCGTAAGTGATGGGAATTTATAAAGGAAATTGCTAATGGCAAAGCTCATAAATCATTACGAGTCGCTGGTGGTAACGACTGTAAGTAACCGCTATACAGGGTGAGACAGTGTTAAGAGGATGTTTAATTGCATTGCCAAGTTCCACGAGTCCGATCCTTGGGTATCTTTTACCGAGGCAGCCGCCATTGAAGTTTCACCACTGACGCGTAATCGTGAGACACCGCGAACGAGCATATGAATTCCTGATAAGCGAACGAGCTGCGTTCCGATAATGCAATTGGATAGGGAGAGGCTAAAATTTGTTGACTATTAATTTAATTGGCTGATTAGCGCGGCATTTAGTTGGATCTATGTCAAAATTCATTTTCGATCGACTCCCCGGTTGGACTCACGGACAATAAACCTAACCTACCCGTTCAGCTTTTATTTATTCCCTAGGCAAAATTGATGTCGCGACGCTGCGAGCGGTCGTTTACGTAAAATAAACAAAGTCCCCAACGTGTCTTGCCTAAGCTCGTTCAAACGCACTCAGGCTGCCAGCACGCGGCATTGCTATTGGCGTTAACGTAAAAGTCCCTAGGGGACACGCTCGTAGATTATTCACGATGCTGTTAAAGAGACACGCGCCTCCCTATGTCTATTTTTACGTTATAGTACGAAGATTTAATGAATCATACGAAGCAAGGCCGTGCGTGACAACTGACAGATAAAAGTAAGTACAGAGAGCGCGTCGCGACGCTTTAGAAAAATTTTACAGCTGTAACTTTAAAAGCGACTATGTAGATTCCGTGTTATATATGTATATATATATACTACCTGTCCACGAACTTCTAGACTTTGAATGGCTTGCAGTTACCGAACGATGGTCGCTACTTTCGGAACGGCCTTAAAGGGGTTAGAGCGTTCAAGCTCCGCGTGACCTCTGGACCCCGCGTGTACGTTTCTGTTGGTAATTAATGTACAAGTTTGATTTATACGTACGAGGCAGAACGAGACGTGCCACGGTGCACGCTGGTGTTAAGAGAGAAACTTTCGTTGGCCACCAAGTGCTTGCACGGTGGTCGGACACTGGTGGCGCCCTCGGCGACATAACCATAAAACAAACAAAACCGTTATTGTCTTAAGCGCTGGGTTCGAGGCCGTAGCAGAAGGCAGTCGAACGACGCTGGAAAATATTCCGTCGTATGAAATATCCTTGCCGGACTGGAAGATACGTGTGCACGTGGGGCCTAAAGCGTGCGCGTGGAACGGGTGCATATCGTCGGTGAATGAAAATAGAAAACTTATTGAAGTAATATTCGGGCGTCTTGGCGAACGCATCGAACGGTCCAAGTAAAACGGTAGGGAAGCAATTCCCATCAGTTCCCAAAAGAGTTTTATATACATTACTCGTCGCTCGTGACGCTTACTTCTTTAACTTGGTCGTACACTATATCTGAAGGGATAAAGACAAGTTGGGATTTTTCAACGAGAGACGTCTTTCTTGACGCGCTTAAGATATAGACGACGAATTCGGGACGTACGAAGGAAGTCGAGAAGCGTCGAAAAGCTTAGACGGATTTTCTGTATTAGTTTCAGAAGGCGTCGTTGGACTTCGTGCCAAGTGACAAACTCGTGACTAAAAGCCCATTTCACGTGGCGCGTGTCTCCGCTAATAAGACCCGAAATACGTCAGAGACACCGCGTTTTCTCATGAAGGTGAAGAAAAGTGAAGTTGAATTACAAATAAAAACGAGCCAGTCGAATAAAATTTCCCGAGAAATATGATCGACAGTTGCGCGAAAGCGATACGCCTATAAATAAATTAATTCCATGTAGTGGTTTTAGTATTTAAAAAATCATACCGATCATTCAATAAGCGCCGAGTGACATATAGGTCGTTACACAAGTAATATATATATATATATATATATACACGTCTAAGTAAAAGCTCGTCGAAAACCGTGTAGAAATTCTGGCACGAATCATGACCTTCCCAACAAGAAGCTTTGGGCCATTTAAAAAAGCAAAGATTCGTAGAAATAATTTCCAAGCACTTTGCCCAACTGTCACTGAAGGTAACGAATGTTATACGAAGCCGTCGTCTAATGCGCCGTTCCTGCCGAACCGAAAGAATAACACAGCGTCGAGCTGGTAGGGAGGTCTAGAAGATATAAAAAAAAAAAAATAAATAAATAAAAATGGATCCACCAAAAATTCCCTGCAACTTGATACTGGCCATTTTCTAGTTTTTCCCACTGACGTGTATTGTAAAACCGCCTTGTCGTACCTCCCGAGCCAAAGGACTTATGCAACGCGCGAAGTCAATTTTCGTGGTGCCGAAAACTATTTTCAGACCTAGTCAAGAATTGTTAGCTTTGCTCAGCGTGCGCACGTGGTTCGAGTAGAATGTGTCCCGATGAAAATCAACAGTTGATCCACCGAGCAAACGGATATTTCGAGTCTCGGAGAAATACCGTCAACGTGAAAGATCACCGAACGCCTCTCAGTGTCCTCAAATATATTCGATCTCTATATTTTTTTTTCCCAAATTTTCTCTATGACAAAAACAAAAAACCTACCCTCGCGCATGCATACACACAGGTACAACGCGAACGGAAAGTTCAGTCCAAGAATGTCAATGGGTGCAGAAAAATACTCAACCGCACCCGACAGTGGGGCCAAGTCGTTTCTCTTTTTTTATACCGCGTTTATTTATACGGGGTGTGACGCAAGTAACGCACCGCGCATAACCAGCCGTCCAGTAGGCAGGTCGTCAAGCTTGCGTAACTCATTCCCGGCCTGCGGGTAACACATCAAGAGAACCAGCTACTTTTTTTTTTTTTTTGCGACATTCTAAAGGTGGGAACCCTACTGGATCGTTACCGCTTGCTGTAATTAGTGTGCCTAATTTATATACCGGGTGAACTTTTTTTGTTTTAAACTTTTAACTGACGATCGATGAATTTAATAATTTTTCAGGCACCACTCTTGATGTACGAGTTACAAGCGTGACAGGGATCAAAGTCTCGATCGAAGGATTTATATACTATACAAACGCGACACCCGTTGTACAAGTGTTACCACTGAACGCGTGTGGTATAGTAGTAGCATCCATTCATCCAGCGGGGCGTGCGCGAGTAATTACCGTTACTACGTTCTCTCAATTGTCTCGGTGTTGCATTATAGTGAGGTTTAATGCATCCGGTCGGTCCATTGACGGTTGTGAGTTTTCGTGAAAGCGCCGTATCTTGGCCGGATTCAATTAAATCTATTAATTACAAGACACGCATGCGCCAGTGCAAAGAGTCGATACCGGGTGCAGTTATTTATGGGAGCTATAATAAGTTAAATCGATTTATTGCCCCCCACCCCCTTGATCGGAGGACTCCGCAAGTCCGATAAAAAAAAAAATATCTCGATCATTCGGTGACACCCGTTAAATATCTACTAATGGGATTCTCGGTAATTAAGAGAGAATTCACGGTGTTCCCACGTGTTTACCGGCGAATAAATTAATCGGCTGGGATACCAACACTATAAATTACACGCTTTCGCAATGGTCTGTATATGTACACCGTGGCAAATTTTTTTCAATCCAATTAGCAGTCCATACGACGTATCGACGTGGAATAGAAAATTTGAGTAGGAACTTAGTGAATTCAAAAAAAAAAATTAATTCCAAAAATTTGGGTTTGGGGATGGTCCATGATCTTGGCTCGTGGATATGAAAAATGTCCAAAGACGGGTCAGAGCTGACACTCTTCCGATCCCGTCTCCAGAGGAGTATACACAGTTGGCACGTATGATATATAACGCGTGTCTCGTACTAGCGCGTCTCTCCCAACTCTCGGCAATTTAGTGCGAGTTACAGTCAATAATGCTGGCTTAATTGCCACAACGAGATGCGACGGGGAGATGTCTCGATTCTTTCGTTTTCAGGGATGCTCTCGGTTCGCCTACCACCCGGAGATAGAAGGAAAGATCTAGAAGGAAAGCAAATTAATGGGATGGATAGAGGTTGACGGGATATGCGGTACGGAGGAAGAGAGAGAAAGATACGTGAAGAAAGAGTATAACAGAGGGGGACGAAAAAGGAACAATAACCGCCCACAGAGCGGATACGCCGGGTCACCTTGGGTCAATCAGGGCAAAAGGGAAATACTTTTAAATGGCCTTAAAAAAAAAAAAAAAAAAAAAGAAATTATACACCCCACATGTTACTTGGTTTACCTGCACCAGTGACTTGCGGAAATTATTTTTCGTACAAAACGGCTATTCTTAGTGTATGGATAAAAATGGATTTGATAGAAATTTTACAGATATTTACGCAACGGATTATCTTATGCATTCGGATCTCCTACATTGATATTAATGTCGTTATAACAACCACGAACCGACGGCTAATAGAAGTGATCCTCGTACGGGCACGAGCCACGCTATTATCCAATTGAAAGGCAATGGGGAATATATCGCTGGTTTTTAATCGCATCATTTTTATACCCGACGCCATTTGCCGTACGCGTAGTATTACGTATATGCGGCACAGCGCGTACAAAGCCCGTTGCGTGCATTACAACATTTATTTTAACGATACGTATCGTACGTAGGATTCATATTCTGGCAAGTATATCCGAACGAAAAGTGAATTAAGGATTCTACGAAGAGAGGTCGAAGTTATAGAATAGAGAAGAGAATGATCGGTTTTCTCTGATTCTTCGTAGATTCTCTAAATATATCCACACAGAGACCCAGATTCCACTGGGGAGTTAGAGATAACGAAAAGCCGGCACGAGGCACCAGTGAATTATGAAAAATCAAATTTTTTTTTTTAACCTTACAGCATGGTACCTGATTGTCCTCGCGTAGAAACCGAAAATTCAGGACTTTTATACTGGAGTGCACGAAGGGTATACCAATGGGACTACTCTAGTCGAGGTATTAATTGCTATTAGAAATTTTTCAGAAATACCTACGACATGGAAAATATCAACAAGATGAATTTTCGAACGAAACGTTATGTCACTGAAAGCGAAAAATGATTATTTATCTGGCACGGATATACGCGAACGAGTATTTCTAGTGTAAACTTGACTATTTTTAAACGCGCCAGCATATACGAATGGACTTTTATTAACTGCACAAAAGCACTATTCCCAAAGTCCCGTGCTCGTGTTAGAAAGACAATATTTTTGTGCTGCCCCTCAGAGATTCTCAGACGAGACCTTGCTTACGTACAGATCGCGAGAAATTTAACGATACTTTAAGGAGCCGTTATATATTTTTTGTCCCTGGCGGTCAAATTGCGCAACCAAAATGGAATTCCGCGTTACGCAAAAGAATGATCAGTTGTTTTAGTACACAGTGAGAGTCCATCTGTGGACACATCGAAGGCAAAGTAACGTGGCAGCAGTCCAAGTGGAAAAAAAAAAAAAACGGGAGAAAAGACGGTTTCCTAGAAGAGCAAAGTGTGCTTTGTCGGCTGACAGAATAAAAAAAAAAAAAATATTGAAAAAGAGACAGGGATAATGAAAATTCTTCGCAATCACAAAAATGTTCGCCTCCTATCTTCCGACAAGATCCACAGTAAACACTCGTTTCCTGGTGTCAATGCGATAAGGAAAAACCGATGAATCCGTGCAAAAATGTCGCCAAGTATACGTAAAGCTATTTATAAGCGTAGAACAAAAAGCACAATTGAAACGTAAAAGAAAAATTGTCGCGGTAGGTATTTTATAAAAAACCGTTAGATGGCCAAAGAAAATTCAAGTAATAAGATATAACGCGAAAGTTTAGTGATGCGGGCAAACATGAACGTCAGTCCTTTTCCGATAAAACTATGTCCCACGTACTTAACTTTCAATGTTAATTACTATCCGCAACATTTTCCTAGTGTCAACGTGCGAGCCTACTGGTTGGAAATAGTACCGGACAATATTGCACCTCTACAGGCTATATGCCTAATATATATATATTATGACGACTCTACAGTTACACCTAATTGTCAAAAGGACATTCACTGGTCAGCAAAGTAAAATGACTTTGTATTTGCGTCTCATTTCTGAGTGAAGCAACTGTTAGCCATAATAGGTACGGAGAAGAGAAACGAAGCCAGAGAAAGAGGTACAGTGTATAGTGAAATATTTCAGAACATAACGGTATTGAATAGTCGAAAGTATCGAGTAGTCTTAAAGTACCTTGTTGTGCAGCCCAGAGAAGAAAGTTCTCCGTGGTGTTGGATAAGAGGACATGTTGATCTTGTTGACGACCATTGTCATGTCAGAGTGCTCGGAACGTAGACTTGAAAAAAGATCGGCAGTCTATCCCTGCTAGGACGATAGACACTTTCTCCGACAGTCAACGATTTTCCAATACAATCGTGTAACGATTTGTCTTTCCTGACATGGAAAATCGCGGCTTCGCGCACAGTTTCTTTTCACCGTTTGCCCCGACGTCACGAATGAATAACATTCAAGCGCTCTGCTATTTTAGATAACGAAGCGTTTTATCACTGCACGGTACACTGAAGAATTACTTTTACAATTTATTTGAATTTTTGAAAATGACAAAGCAGCACCGAAGACTCTTTTCTCGCGTGTAATTAATTCTCGCTGACAAAGGAAGCCCCGAATGTCAGGAGCTCCTACGTCTTCGCGCGTCAATCGTATACTGAGTGTTGGCGCGAGCTCGCCAGACTTATAAACGTCTATCCCCACTCCTCTCCAGTGAGCCAATCAGCGTGGCATTTCTATGCAGTGCAGGTTTACCGCCTCACTCAGTGTCATCCTGACCTTCGAACCTAGGGATGTCTGACACGAAGATTACTCGAGAGAAGGGATACTCTATGGAAGCTGCATTCGAGGCTAATTATATTTTCCACAACCAGATACAGTTGAAGAATATACAGATAGGAAAAAAAGTAAGAAAAAAAATTGCTAACCCCTATTGATAATTATTGAAGCAGTGCAACGGGGAAGAAATGCATCTATGCTCGTTTGGCAGCTGCACGTGTAATTCCTGGTAACTTCTGGTAGTCAAATACTTAAATCCTACACGTATACCCATGTATATCAAACCACCCTGAGCTGTTATACAGAAAGGCTATTTTGGTATCTGCGAAAAAGTGCGCCAATTTGAATTTCTCAGAGACGTACATCGGAGGATACCATATACTGTTATTCCTAGGATTAGAAATTCAGATGCTTGACGTTTACGTTGACAAATCATTGTGAAGTACGAAGTAGGAGACTGGAAAAGTTATTTTCGAATGCAATATCGTTTGTAAATAGACACGATGAATGGGCTGTGTAGTCGGATGGTAAGAAAAAAAGGTACACTGAGCATTATAGAGATTTACGAAATATCGAGTCCTAGAAAGGTTCCTCCTCAGGGTCATAGAAGGGCCGAATGACGTGCTTTGATTGCCTATTAATTATCACGCGAACGGTGAGCACAGAACGATGAGAAAATGAACAGTGTTGCCGATAACGATTAAGGTAGCTTCGGATAAGTAGCGTGTCATAAAAAATCATGACTTTGGCTTGTTTAAGAAAAAAAAAAAAAAAAAAGTAAAATATGAGAATCATCACCAGTACTGATTGTCGATTAAAATCGTAGCGTGAAATGGTTCAATGAATGCACTTTATTGAACGTGTAATTTTCTATCATCGTCTCGAAACAAGTGAAGCGAATGACGATTGGACTTTCGCCGAGCGTACGAAGAATCGGTCAAAGGATTAAAGAAGAGGCTGGAGAGAAAATGTTGAAAACAAATTCTCAGTGATTGTTTTTTTTTTTTTTTTTCAAAAATACCAAAGTGTACATTGTGCGTCATGAAAGAGAAAAAAAATTACGGTCTTTGTTCACGTTCGCAAAAGATTGAATGGTTCAAAGGGTATTTTGCGACACGTGTTGAACACTCCCCAGGAAAAATAAATCTGCCGCCACGAGTATTCCCCTAATCCAGAAGGAGCAGTTCCGTATGGGATATGACGTTTCTCAGGATGTTTAACACTGATGGGAATGGAAATTCACGAGGGATTCGCGTAATCGGAAATTCCAATCCTTATGGCGGTCAAGGACGAATTTGTGAAATGACTTTCTCAGGACGATTTTATATGAGATTTAGTAACGTTAATGTAGGACAGGAAGTGTGATAAATAAGGTCATGGACTTTTTGGCGTAATACCACAGCAAAGGAAGTATGAGCCACGGTTAAGGAGTTTAAAAAAAATGAATTTTTTACTTTTAGGTAAATTTCCAAATTTTTCAATTCCATACAGAAATACGTTCCCACTGAACGACGCAGCCATAATAAAGACCTGGGACATAATGCTTGGTGTTACAGGTAGACAAAAATGTATACCTGCCTTAAGCCTCTAAGGAATTCTTGACAGTACTGTCAAAGTGCTAAAGTAAAATGGCGGAGCTGTCATTATCTCGAAGAAATTCTCAATGGCCATTACTGACTAGACAAAAATTATATTTTTCGATAATTTTCGATGATTCAAGAAATTTTTCGAATCGCCAAAAAAAATTTGATTTTTCCACACGAGTCGTATACGCGTTAAAATATATATTTATATACGTGAAAACTAAAAATGAATTCAAGCTCGACCAGTGAATTTCAAATACCCAATCTGTACATACGTGTACGCCTTTACTGAGCGTGAAGAAAAATATATAAAAGAAATTTCTACCATCTCGGTATCTATTGTGTATATCGATAAACGTCTAACGAAAGTAATTAGACCCCGAGAGCAGTATAAAATTATTTTTGCCTAATTAGACCGACGCCGACGTCGCCCGTATTAGCATCAGAGAACGCCGTCAGTCGTGACTCCGCGAATCGTGAGCGTTTATGCGTGTAGTTGCAAAACGGGAAAAAAAAAACAAGTAGTAGGCGCCTGGGCGTCGTCGCACTCGCGACGTCGGGACGCGAGGTACGGGCCGTTTCTCGCCAAATAAGAGAAAAACGGAGTAACCTGTTGAGTCTCCCATGGGAAAAGGGCATGAGTCACGAAAAGTCAACAATCCAAAAAAGGGGGTACAAACAAATATGGCACTTGACTTTTACTCCCCGATTAACATTGATTTTATGTATTTTTGTAATTAAACGCAAAAAAAATTCAATTTCCGGTCTTTTGATCTGGAATGAAAAAATTTCGAAAAACTTCAAACCCACACTACTATCAATTTACAAGTTCACGATGAAAAGCTTCGCCCTCTAATCCTATTTCTGTCTGTGGCAAAAAGGACACTTGGTGTCCGTACAGCGAAAGAGCGGATGAGGAAGCAAAAAGCGAAAGAAGAAGTATAGGACAAGTTTGTTGGCCGACGGTGAGTGAGTCAGGGGCGTCGCGACGCCTGGTCGCACGCACGCACTCCGCACATGGCTGCTGGCGTTAACGCACGAGTGTATAAATTTATCTTAGCCCAAGAGCGACGCTCCTTCCTAGCAATGGTGTTTACGGAAACGTCATGAACTAAAAAGTACGAATTCAGTGAAATTTTTTTTTCAAAATCCTTCTTTCATCTACAAATTTTATTTTAATTCAACCTATATATATATATATATATATATATATATATATATATATAAAATCATATCGATAAATTCATACGTACAGATTTCAATTCGAATAACTGCGATATACGAATGTCAATAATATCGAGTCACCCTGTAGATAGCAGATTTGTATTTATAAAATGATAATTAAATCAAAGACGTTATATTATAGAAAAATATATGCTGATGAAAAATATATGTAAATTTGAAAAAAAAAAAAACACCGGGGATACAGTTTAAAGACTCAAGGAGAATCCTCTTTTTCTTTTTTACGTTTTTACACTCATTTATTACCAATAGAAGAGCTCTGCTCGCCTGCGAGATAAATAGGACGAGGGCGCCAATGCGAGATAAATTAATGATAAATGATAAATAACGTATTAGGTGCAATGGAATCTTCGAACTTTGGCTTCTGTGACGCTAAAAAAAATACAGTCACCGTGGAAAAATTGAAATTTTTCAAATTTTACTCAGACAAAATTTGCGCACGTTTTACCTTGGCATTCTCGTAAGAATTAAGGCCAGATAGTTTGGATATAATAAAAATAATACATTTAACCCAATTAACACGGACCAACGGTACGAATAAATGAGCATTACGAAAATTCACCAGCTGCTACGAGATAGTCAACTTGGAGTAATGTAAAAGAAATTAAGGAAAAAAAAAAAAAAATAAATAATAAAATGAACAAGCCACTTGGCGCGTTACGAAATCGTAATAACCCAAGGGATTTTCGAAAAATCGTTTTATTGCCCGGTAATAAATTCCAAGGCGAAGCACTCGTGTTTTCGGAAGTGAGCGGCGTCGCTCGTGTTTGTTCCGTTTCCGATAAAAGTGACGACTCAGAGGTGACCAGAGACAAGTGAGTAAGAGAGAGAGAGAGAAAGATAAACGGGGGAAAAAAAATCAGAAACATAAAATCGATCGAGCAGATTCATGGAAAAGCAGCCGTAATATAGATCGCTGCTATCGGTGCGACAAATATCCATGAAGCGACAACGTACCTTACTGGAATCAACGAAGAAATAGGAATCGCTGATACTATCGATCGATAATCGATATCACGCGAAGGATAATAAATATTGGAGTAGAAAAAATTCTTATCAGACAATCACAGAGCGATTGGAAGGTTATCAGTTAGTTGGAATCGTGATAAGGTTGGATTCTGGGTAACGGCCAACCAGTCCTCAACTTCCGTTCCTGTTAGGTGGGATTCACAGTTGATAAGTAGAATTCGGATTGGACCGATTAAAGTGTACCGATCGCGAAATTAAGGGGAAAAAAGTGAGTATTGAGGTAATAAAGGAAAAGAAAAAGCGATTAACGCGGAGATTAAGATTTAACGGTATGAGTAAGAAGAGGCTGTTAGTAGTTCAATTGTTTGGGTCAAACAAACCGTGAGATTAGTCACGAGAGAAATACGAGATATTTCTAGCGGGAACGAAGAAGATACGAAAGGTGACGGATTTAAAATTCGTTACTCGATTCGTATGAGAATTATTATTATTATTATTGTTAACATTTGTTTATTATTATTGTTATATAAATATATTTCAAGAAATTCTTTGCTACAATGAATCACGACGAATAAAAACCGTCGTCCGAGATTTCGAACAATAATATTAATTTTTCCAAAATTACTGGCACGTTCTAACGTAAAATTTTGAATGTTTGCGTAATCCGGGTAGCCTACCTGGACCCTTGCCAATCTTACGCAAACGACTTCAAACTAACTAGAACTTCATTCGACTGACTTTCCAACGGAGAAGCCGGGTTTCGTTTAACGTGAATGGCGGGAATATTCAAAACAGTCTGTAAAGTAGATAATTTTTCACGTGGAGAAATAGAAAAATTAATTATTTAAACGCAGAACAATCATATATTCCAATACGTATTCGATATCCAATAATAAACGATAATTGAGTAAAAAAAATAATTTCGCAGTACAGTTATGCTTCCACAGGATGTACCAGGGACGTCTTTAGGACGTTTGTGCTATGTAGGCTATTGTATCTCCTGATATATCTTACGGTGTTACAAGCGTGGGACACGTTGTAACTGATACTACAAAATTCATTCGCTTCTCCAGAATCCATTCAGAATTCCCAGAGAAACGTGACTGGTGAACGAGAGAGACAGAGAGAACTATATGCTACATATAACAGTAAGAACGTAAGGTTTGAGTGGGCGAACGAAATCGTGACAGCATCACTGAGCTCGTATGCAAATGGTATGTGAATCACGCGTGATAAAAATGAGTAAAAGATTAATGGAAGTTGTACGTGTGATGCAAGATTTTAATTTCCGAGACGTACGTCATACCACCGATGGATTCCTATTGTTAGCGCGAACACACGAATTGCTTTGGTTATCGTTAATCGTGAGTATAGCATTGATTCCGGCGCATGCGCATGCCGTTAAATCGGAGCAACAAACGTTCAACAGTTGCACAGTTAATAGTTGCACAGTCAAGTTAACGTGCAGAAGAGCGAGTACGTAATAAACGTAAGCGATAGCGTACGCCACTATTTTACTGCAACGTTAATATCGTCCAAGTGGTAATTTACATATTTATGGTATCCGCTTGATTCACAGTTACATAGTAGGTTCGAGATAAGATTAATGAAAAGTGTGTTGGTAGTAAAAAAAAAACAATTCTAGGTAATAAGTATGAATAAGTTAGAAGACTGAAAAATCGACAATATCATCTTCCTCCTGATCTTCGTTTTCATCTTCCTCTTCGTCCTCCTCGACTTCCTCCTCCTCCTCCTCCTCCTCCTCTTCCGTATCCTGGGGTATCAGATCTACTGCGCCGGCTGGGAAATACACCGAGCCTATTGCTTCTGCTTCGTCGTTGTCTTCGGATAAGAAATAAGGCTCGATTCCAGCAAAAGCCAAAAAAGCTTCGTCGTGGGCTCTTCTGATGATGACAATGAAGACTTCGCCGCCAGTTTTGTGCTTCACCTGCGATTAGAATTATGGTTGAGGGTTATACCAAATTTTTTGAGAAAATTTTTTTTCTTCAAATTAACGGTGGACCTTGTTCTCAAAATCTTCCGGTGTCGATGCCAGACGTCTCGCGTACGTAGAATCGTCGAATTCAAATGCACCAAAGTGCACCACGTATTCTTGCCAGTTAGTATACGCGTCTGTGACTGCGGGAAGTTTCGATGCCTCGTACTTAAATGCATTGATAGGTAAAGGTGGTACAGGCTCTTCGTAAGGATGCGCTTTTTCCATGTAGTTGGAGAAAATTGTTTTTAACACGTGGACTTTGCTTCTAGCCTGATTAAGAGAGTATTCAAGTTTTATATATGTATATATATATAAAACAAATGTTTAGATAATAATTCTGTACATGTGGCGGGGTCCAAGCAGCTGGATAAACCTTATCAGTATCTCCCTCAACATTAGGATCTGCCTCTTGAACATGGGTATGACGTTCCATGTATGATTTAACTTCTTCAGGTTGATCAGTCGACGTATTTCGAGCGTTGAGCAGGTAATTTAAATAATTTTCAACATCATCGACAGCACGTATAGGGCATATCTCCAGCTCTTCGGGGCATTCGTGAGGAAAAGGTACAGGCCAGAAAAGCTGTGGAGGTTTCCCCTTGAGTCTTAGTACCATGCACTTGCCATCGGTGAGTCCTGTAATAATGAATAAATTGTGGGATTGAAAAAAAAAAAAAAAAAAAAAATTTTTTTTAAAACCTTTAAGAATTTCTTCGGTAATCTCCAGATTGCTCTCCACCATCATTTTCTCAACCATCTCCTCGTTCAGTAATATCTTAACTTCCTCGACTACGTCATAACGATCAGGAAGTAGCTCGTGAACGAGTTCAGCATAGGCGGGACACTTGTCTTTGTCCTTGTAATTTCCATCGTCGTCCTTAAAGACCCAGGGATAGAGAAGAAGCGCCGTCTCCTCGCAGAGCTCCGCCATCATCTGGGACAGGAAGATTTCATACTTCGCTTTCTTCTCAGCATCTTCCTTGGCTTTCTTCTTCTCCTCCAGCGCCTTCCTGATGCTCTCCATCTCCTGCCAGCGTGTTTCCTCCTCGGGGCATCTCTGGTCGACCGGTATAATCCACTTGGGGGATTCTGCCTGCTGGACCCTACGTATCTCCTCGGTGAGCAATCTTTGGAGATTCGGACAGTGGGCACCGAACATCAGATTGACCATTTTACCATCCTGTAGGAACATCCAGACAGGTTCGCTCCTACCACGGAACCGTTCCAGGCTGGAGATCTCATCGTTCCGTGCTACCGCGTAGCTGACCAGATCTCCGCCGAGCTCCATTTTGATTTTCTTCAACGTACTAACCATGGCCAGACAAGGACCACTCCATTCGGAATAAACGTCAACCACTACGAGTCCCTTTCTCTCTAGAACAAGACGCCATTCGTCGTCCGTGGTTACTTCCGTTTGCAGTGCGGCAGCTCCTGTCTTTTTAGCCATCCTCGATTAATGGGTTAGGAACGTCCTAGGATATCTTGCGGCAGAGTATAACAACATGAAGTTCCTCGTAGGAGAAGAAAAACCAATTTCACTCTTCGGTGAATTCCGTATTTTCTCGGCTCTAGTTAAGTATTACGTCACTTTCAATAACCGGGAACGTCGAACGACTTTATAGAAGTCGTCTGAGTAACGTTCTCCATTATGAATCATTCGCTCTCGGCTAATAGTATTTTGTACGTACGTTTTGGTAAACTCGGATGACCTGTCAGGCATTTATGAAAGATCCTGTAGGTGGACAAGCAGGTTAACGATGCTGACGAATCTTCATGAATGTGCAACAGGAATGGAATCACTTCCCGATACGTCTCTCGGTGCGACGTATCACCTCCGGCGTGAGAATAAAAGGTGAAAATATCATTGGCACGCAGCTGCATCCGAAACTCCAGTGAATCATGCAGTACAGCGAGAGTGGTAAATAAAAAGAAATAAATCACTCGGTATTTTCGTATTCTTCGAGGCACAATCAGATAGGTGGAACAATCCGAGCACGTCCCCGACATACTTTCCTCGTTAGGGATAAAAGAATTTTTTTTATTCTTTAATTACATGCAAAAACGTGCACGACAAACGACGCGACGACTTGTAGGTTAAGTCAATGCAAGAACGAGTTACGCGAGCGAGGCAGATGCTTATGCGAATTAAGGGTTGTTCCGCTATAAACCTAAATGAAGACGTTAGTCTCGGTTCACGAGGCGATAAACTTTCCTATCGCTGCTCCCGATCTCGCATGATACGAGAAACATAACCTCGTCGCGAGTTGTCTCCGCGCCATTAACGTACTCAAGGCGACGCGCTACTCATTTGCATGAAGCGACGAGACGGCGAAGACGAGTTGCGGGAATAAATCCCTGTTAAATAAATCCTAGCTACTTTTCTCGTCCGATCGGTACTACTGGGCAGCCATGCGGCTGAACGTGTCTGAGCGCGCACGGCTCAAGGATTATTCGATACGTACTTGGGACAGCGAGGCAGAGGAGATGCGGAGTAGGATGGTTTTCATGAAAATTCACATTGCGGTTTCTTCCTTTGATGCGATTCCGAGTGAACTCCGATGAACCCAGAAGCAAAATTTAGACGTGACACAAATTCCAGTGTCGCAAGAGCATTCGTGGTGTCAGCATACTACGACGATATTCGCCACGTTGCGAGTTGGCCTTTGCTTTCTTGACTTCCTGCCTGTAGGGGATTGCACTGTCGGTTGTCATTTTATTCGAACGCGCAGGGCATTGTCCTCGATGACGAAATTTGGACGTTCCTCGCACGCGCCACTCTCGTACTACCCCGTCGACGGAGAGGGATAGCGTTAGACGCGCAGTTCGAGTTCGTCGCGTCGCCATGTTTACCAGCGAGGGTGGCGCGCTCTCGTGGCAAGAGCCACGAACTTCGTGGCCATAAAGACAAATAGTAGCGAAACGAGCCCAACGAAGTCTAATGACGTGCGTATTTGCATTGGTCGTTAAAAGACATTGGAATGTTTTGTCCTACGCGCATCGTCATCCGCGCAGCGATACCCATGGTCGAGACTTTTCCCGTCGGCGTGACAAAAGGACAAGCTGCGTCTGACGTTTCACATAAGTCACGAAACTACGTATGTATGTATCTTGCATAACCAACAGCGAACCTTTTCCTCTCCCGTCCCTTTTGTTCCTATAAATTAGCATGAGAATGGTTTGACTCGCCATTAAAAACGTCGCTACGTTTCCCCCAGTAAATTCCACATCTCCAAGAAACGTACTTAACAGCCTCAATTATATCTGGCGGCATTCTTTTTTGTTTCTTTTTCGAAACATATAACAAGAATAATTAAAATTTACAAAAATACGTCTACCATATTCTGAACGATGACTACGCTCGTTCAAGTAGGAATCCTTGGAAATGCGGAAATTCTTTAATCCTTTCTATCTCATTTCCGAAACACCTACGCGCCTATCTGACTTCTCGAGCTGATCGTAAATTCTTTTTAGATTCAATGATTCATACGATTCGCTTGGTATAGAATTTCTTCGAATTTCGTACAGGTATGTGTACCTGTCAATTTTAAAGTACTCTTGAATTTGATCGTGATAAATATAACTCTTTCCTCGAAATCTATATAAAATTCTATGCTCTACAGTGTTATCAAGCTATTTGCACAATACAAATATTAATATACTAGATTAATGGACTGATATATACAAGCTTCACCCGAATCTGCCTGTCCTGACGTAAAGTACAGATTATGAAACGAGTGACATGCTTTCGGCAGCGTTTTCAACTAAAACGTCGTTTTCGAGTTTTCCCGAGCTGTAAAAAAATGATGAAAATCGACAAGAACACGGATTATATTGAAATTGATAAACGAATTAAATAATCGCAATCTCAAAGAAATACTATAGTACAAACAAACTACGTATACTGATTGAGACGAGTCCTGATAAACAAAACTCCGAGTTTCAAGATACCTGCTGAACGTTCTCGTGACTTAATATTAAAAATTTCACTTTAATCTCGTTATTCAGTCTCCTTCATTTGCGCGTCTCGTAAATATTTCTTCGATTACACGGAATTATAGCAAGGTGCGTCATTCTTCAGTCGTTCGGAATTATTGCACGTCAACCAAACCCACGCGAAGTCAGCCGATCGAGGCCATCGCTGCGTAGTCGATGGGAAGTAATAAAGAAAGAAAGAAAGAAGAAAAAAAGATGAAATACAAAAATTAAGAAACATCATTGCCAGAATCATCAAAAGATATCGAGCAGATCATTCGACGAATGTCTAATGGGTGATGACGGAAATAAAATAAAAATTTCGAAAAACTCACCGGATACAACACAGAAGCAAGTAAGAGGGATAACGATTGATACGCCGATTAATTCGTAAGGCCCCTTTGGCGTGGGTGGCAAAAGGCTGATTACTGGTCCCACAAAAGGATGATTAATGTAGCCGTCCTGCGAAGGGACTCTTTGTAATTGCTACCCAGGGAGACAAGAGTAATGGGCCTGGTGTCGACTCAAGTCCAAACACGGAGATGAAAAAAATAAATATAGTTATAACCACCATTCTGGAAATCCTACAGCCGTAGCTGATCTTGTTATTTCCCCAGTAACAGGATTCACGTACATTTTCCCGATTCCCAGTACAAAGATTTTTCTGATCACGTGCCTTCCCCACGTGCCCCCATGCAAAAATACAGTAGCTAAAAACGATTATCCAAAAAATTAATACCCGATTCCGTGGGCTTATCGCGCAACAGCTGACACTCGTTACGACGAATTTACGTCCCGTCGATAGTTGAAAACATTTTTTTTTCTTCTCAGTCTGGTCAATTTATAACTCAGTGACAGGTCGGAATTTCGGTAACGAACCGGTTCTGTTTTTTTTTTAACACGAGGAATTAGACTTAGGCAAAGTCATTGATGCGAGGCCAAAGGGTGCAGCTGCACTTTGGAAGGTCAATTTTGAAAAAGTGCAAGGACGTTTGCGCGTCTCGACTCTCGAAAAATACATCTCGCGATACTCGTATGTTTTTTAAATAATTAGAAAAAAAAAAAAATTTCAGGCAAAGCACGTGTCGTAGTTAGCAAAATCGATTTGGAGAAAAAAAAACCAAAACGATCTGTCAGTTGGTCGACGAATATACGTAAGACGCTAATGGGTACCGTACCTCTACTCTTAAAATTCATAAATTATTAATCGCCATAGAAAAAAATTCTATACTCGATCGAGTGAACGAATTTTCGAAGGCGTCCCTACAGCGTTAAGCCAACGGGATGCGTTTACGAGGTCATCGTGAAGGCCTTAAAGGGGCCTTAATTTATACGTTATTCACGAATTATTCAGTCATCCATCTTCTTGTCCGAGGGAAGATGCTTCACGGCGGAAACCTGACGTTTCCGTCGAGTGACCTTGGGCGCGATCCATCGAGAGCGAAATAAGTAATTTAAAAAGAAAAAATAAAAATAGCTCCTACGAGTCAAAGATATAGAAGAAGAAAAAAAAAGAAAGAAAAATTATTTCCAACAATAAAAAAAAAACGAGCTTGAATTTCTCTGCTACGCCGGTAACTAAGGTAATTTTTCAGTCGAGCATAAAAAGACATTTCAACGTAATCGTCGGAAACATCAATTCTCATTAAAGCGTAGGAGACGCGTATCTGCTATAGGCTAAACCAGCGAGGACTCCGCGTACGTGTGCACATATGTACAAAAACCCACATCATTCAATATATATATATATATATAATACCAAACCATACCCACGGTACATACCTGGTACACATTAAAAGAGGACTAAGCGTAATGTGCGCATGTAAAGACGGTACATACGTCTTAAGCACGTATCCTCTGTCCCTGACACAGTCGGGCCCTTTTAATCGCCGATTGCGTAGTAGCACTTACGTTCACAATTTTCTATTAATCAAACGACGCCACTGGTGTCATCGAAAAGACTCGTGGCGATTGGCTGTGCGATATTACGTCATAAGTAAAATCTGGACCCCGAACGATTCAAATTGCCATGCATACACGTATACAGCCGATAGACGTCAAAGGACACGAAGTTTCTTAGCCACCAGGAGGATGACGTATAAAAATTCAAACAGACCTCGCACGGACCTTACCCAAGCGGATTGGGGTGACGAGATGCTGACCGAGTATGAGAAAAGAAGAAAAATGATTTTTCGATCGTTGGCAGGACTGTAATCGCGGAATATCAGGTTTATATCGTGGACGCACCGGGGTGTGGCGTCGTAGCATGTAGGAAGTGGCTGCGAATTTATTAGCATCTCCGCATACGTGCGGCCGGCCAGTCAGCCACAGGGGTATAAACTATAAATAACATGTACCACGGGCTGGTCCCGCGTTGGTTGCCCGTATGGATGGCTGGATAGGCGGGCACGCGAGATCCTAAAGGGAAGATCGTAACTCATGATCGGACCTCAGGAGTCCCTTTTTAACTTTATTCTTAGCTCTGACTTGTATATGTTATTCTTTAACTATTTTATGTGGATCGTACGCAAATTCGTTAAGCCATATATATATATATATATATAATTTAGATAGGGTACGGTACCGTTAAGGCTTTGAATATTTCCAAGCACACGGGCAGCACCTCCCCCGCGACATGACATTCTTCGCTCAGGGCGTGATGGCCTTTGGCATAACGTGACAGGTGCGCGTGTAGGACGTGATACCTTTCACATATGGGTTTTCCCATAGGTTTATCGACGTCCTTAGATTCGTTTCAGCACGCCCTTCAATACGACTATAGTGACTGTCTCGAAAGTGGTCCATCCTCCAGCATCCGATAGCTTGTCAGGGATTCTGGGAAATATTGGATTTGGCGATTTGGGAGGCATCGTGGGAAAGTTCTGTGGATGGTAATAATTTTTTTTTCGAAAATATATATTCGCGGTATCTGGCGTAATTAATTTGGTTACGTGAGATTGACCCGGGGTACAGGATGATTTATTTGGTACTTACGGTTGGGATTTTATGTTATTCTCTCTCTGTCGGATGATCAGAGTCTTCGGTCGATGGGATAATCGCTTTCACAATGGAGATCGATATAGCAGCTATCGGTCTGAGGCTACACGATTTTATCGTGATTTTAATGATCGGCTATATGGCATTAACCCGGCGGCGTATCGCGATCAGCGCCGATTCTTGTTCTCTCCTCACTCGCTATATTAAAAACAGGGTCACGGACAAGCGCTGAAAGCTTCTAAGTCGGCGCTTTTTATTGCGCGTTCAGAATCCACGATAGGCCGTCAAG
This sequence comes from Cephus runcator, assembly GCA_030142495.1. Taxonomy (NCBI): domain Eukaryota; kingdom Metazoa; phylum Arthropoda; class Insecta; order Hymenoptera; family Cephidae; genus Cephus; species Cephus runcator. Next base: position 61,659 of record JARQTC010000296.1, read on the forward strand.
GGAATGCGGCATAAATCTCATGGGTCTCCTCGCGGGGAAATCGGTTAGCGCGATCGTAACAAAGTGGCCTCGTTTAACACGGCAGCCGAGACTCAGGACGCCGACGGCCGGCGTCTGAACAGCGGGTGGGTATAGGTGTACGAGATTCAATTTTCGCATAGGGTTCCGATCGTCTCAGAGTGGGTAGCCAAATGCCCGATGCTCATTGTGGATCGGATGACCTTGGTTCTTACTAACTTACCGATTTAAGGTATACCGATTAAGGTAAGGTACCTCAATATGTACATCTCGAATAAAAATTTCGCGACAGTAAGAAATGGTCGTAAATAAAAAAAAAAAATACAATAAAATAAAAATAACATAAAAATCCGCAGTTTTAATTCCGACCAAAACTTCGTACGAGAAAGTATTTTTTTTTCGAATTTTTTTTTTTTTACAAGTGGTCAGTGACTCCAAAATTTCAGGAAGTACCCAGCATCGCCCGGGGGCTGTGTAATTTCGCTAGGAGTTCCAGATCTCTCTCCTTACTCTACGTCTGTTTTTTTTTTTTTTTTTTTTTCAATCTCCATTCTCGCCACTACTCGCGCGATCTTTCGGCTACCGTAAGACGACGCCCGGGGCGACACGTTAATTAAGGTATCGAACGGTATTTATAATTCTTTCGAAAGTGCACGGCAGCGAGTGCGCTGAGTGAATTGGTAAAGTTTGAAATTTGTCCGAAATCTCAACGTACCCTCGTATCTTTACCATTCGTACGACAGTCTCTGAGAAACGCATAGAAGCCAGGAGGACACGAGTTGAAATACTTATCAAGCCCCTTTTGTCGGGCCGCACTCGCCCGGTGGATTCCGCCAAGGGAACGCAAGAGGGAATATTCCGCGCGCGGAATCCGCGATGCGTACGTTCACGCCGATGCATGACAATGCCCGCCTGCAATACCGGCCGATGTTTGTCTTGCAATTGGGACGCGTTCCGCGAACGCGGAATTGAAAACTGGCCTCAATTCGAACGGACGTCTGACGCTAGACAAACACTGTTGGGTTAACAGTGGACAAACTTCGCTGATCATTACACGTCCCCTGAGACATCATCCAGTTGCAAACGGGACTTAATGATGTCGTGGGAGTGGTATATAAAAGGCGTCCAATTTTTTTCCAACTTCATATGCAATTGACCTCGCGCGCATTGCCATCCTTTAATTCCGTGCACGCGTAAGGCACGGGTCGTAAATCATTTTTGAATTACCCGCCGACTCGTCAATCCCAAAACAAGGAAGTCACTGTGATACGCTCGCCGAGTCGTCATTCGCAGTCTCGCGCCATAGTAAAATCTTTTCTTAGTCCAGAGCCAGACACCCATTCACGAACGGGGGGGCGGCATATCGATTGTATCTCAAGGTTCATCCTCAAAGGATCGCATAGCGCATTAGCATAGTAGCGTCTTCGAGAAAAAAAAAAAAAAAAAAAGAGAAAAGTTACACCGAACACAGTCTAGCCAGACACAACCAGGACGTTCGAGAGGCTTTATTGGAACAAATGACCAGTACAGTCCATTCCAATGAAATTACCGTCAATTGACGATCCGAGCGATTTATAAGTGAAAAAAAAAAAAAAAATTCCCAAAAATTCATCGTCCAAATCGGTCAGCTGTTTTTTTTCGACATCCCAATCGAAAACGATTCGAAGGACTGTTGCGCAACAATTATAACCTTGTCAGCTGTTCGCTTGTAGGTGGCGACGGCAACAATGGTAAGTCGCGAGGAACGGCCATTGGGCATTGTCGCAGCAAGTAATCCTTTGTCGCGAGATCGTTCGGATTTGTTGCACTTAGATAACGGGACACCGAGTGCGGCTCCGTGTACGAAAATTGAGGTGTAAAAAAGTCGAAAAATCCGTGTTACCCGTGTCGGTATCAATTAGCGTACGACGTACCGGCCGAGGAGCTACTTGGTGAAAAAATTCGAGAATACTCACAGGCGCATCTTTAAAAAAAAAAAAAAAAAAAAATGAATAAAAGGTAAAAATCAAGGGTCAAAGATTAACGAGGGAAAAGATCTCGTCTTGGCTGGAAGTTATGATGGAAACGCTTGGCCACGGTGGAGGCGTGCTATGTTTTATGTATGGTACACGTTGCATAACAAGACGTCAAGGTTAGGGTCGACTGTGTTGTACTTAGGTGCACCCATTAGCTGGACAAAGGAGAATAGAGACTGTGACTAGAGTGGTTCGGTGAGCAGAGCCATGAAAACAGAGGATAACACCACGTAGCGTAGTCGAAGTCCTGGATTACGAACGATATTGATGAAAATAAGAAATTTTCATAAATAAATATTCCAATCGATCCATAGAAAACTCGCGCGTCCGCCGCCCCATCTGCGGCACTGTATTTTTGTTCCGCTGAATTGGTGAATGTCCAGGCACGCGACGTCTCGAGCAAAAGACATGTGGCCGGTACGGAAAGTCCTAATGGTGTTATTTTATCTGGATGTTGTTTTTCATTCGGCGAAACCGGCACGAGAAATTCCAGAAGGTGCGAACTGACGCGGCGCGGAGCCTGCAGTAGAGGCGTTGTCGCGCGAAATAAATGTCAGGATCGTCGCGAGCGGCTGGAATACACGCGACACCGGATCCGGCTTCTTCGGGAACATTCCTCCGCAGGCTTCTGTGTGCTTGTACGTAAAGCTGCGCAGTCTGATAGCTGGTTGTAATGAGGTCAAGAATTGTGGGAATTTTACTATGATAATACGTGCTGACCTATAGACTCTAGAGAGTAAAGTACAGCCGTTATACCGGTACGCAGGTATCGGTCCAATAGGAGCGCCAGTAACGTATGACAAAGAGAAGTATGAAAAGATTCCAAAAAAAAAAAAAAAAATATTACAGGAGCAATAAGACTCATAAATAAAAGGATTTTATCTCGACCCACGTGGAAGTCGTTGAACCAGGACAAAAGGTGATACCATTGCCAGATTTAAGGTCGAGAACGGCAGGATAACGATTGTGCCTTCCTCGCCTACGGGTACAGGTTAAAGATAAGGAGGATACTGTACGAAATCCGTGTACAATGAAATCGAAAAAAAAGTATCGACAGCGACGATTAAGAACATCGTATGCATTAAATGCCAAAGACGACCACCCGGTATATAGGAGACTTGAATGCGGACTGAAAAAAAAAAAAAAAGAAATTTTTGTAATAAAAAAAAAATCTAGATAATTATCCGTTTCCCTTTGCCTCGTAGAAAAGTAGCGGACGCCAATAAGAATTCTATCGGGACGCGTGGGTCCGTGAAGAATTTACAGAACGTCATTGTTTCCTACTCGAGGAATGCATTCAGGGATGCATCGGTTGCACTTCAAACTCCAATAATCTTCAGTGCAAGCGGATGCAGCTGTCTTTTGTACAGCGTAACACCTATTCACGACGTCTACAAACAGCTCATAAAATTGTCTTGCGACGTAGAAGTAAAAAAAAAATAATAATTCTCGATGCACTCACCTACCCAGGTAGTAGTCAGGTTCGCACGAGTGGATTGCACAAGCGCATCGCGTCCGGGGTTAAAATAAATTGCACCGCTCGCATAACTCGGCCGCTTTATGTAACCTCGTAAGAGCAGCTAACGTAAGACTCGTTGCAGATGCGAGAGCCGAAACAAACTAGCAGCTAATTTATTGGGCACTCGCGTTCCCCATTTCGCGTGGATCCGTTCGACCGTCCCTACCCGGCAGTGCGGACTGTATTTAAAAAAAAAAATGAAAAAAAAAAAATATTACCCACCAAAAATGTACAGCAGTACCAATCGACGAGCAAAAAAAGTCAAAGACGCCACGGACTCGCTTATCCTTAAGACAAAATTACGTAACGTTCTCGAAACGAGTGCACGGAGACGCCCGACGACGTCGAACGGCGTAACTGGACTTCCTAAATAATTATCCTCGAATTATCATTGCGCAACAGCATCGGCAGTAAGGACGCGAAAGACGGGGTTACGGAAAAGGAGAGGAGAACGTCGTCTTGTCTTTCGGTCTAATAGCGACGGATCTTCGTTGTGACGAGTTGGTAATTTTTTTTGTACGTCGCTACTCGTACATTTCGCAGCTTATGGTTTCGATTCGAATCGGCGCCAGTGCGCAGGCGCGAACGGGCGTCTCGATTCGACGTATCAGATTCACCGGCGGATCGTCCGAAATTTTCTTCCGCGACGCTCAAGGTCAACGTCGTACGTCTCGATATACCCGTAGTCTATGGATTATACACGTGGCTTATCTAAACCAACTTCACGGTGCTCCAACTTCAGGTCGGTCGACGCAGCAGTCGAGCACGTTACCAGGCTGGTAATTGTTTCGCGATGGAAATAAGCCCAACGCAGCCTTGATGCTCCCTGCCAGGGTTTAAAATAAGCAAGGCGCGCTTACAACTCCCAAGCCGACCTCAAGCGTTTGTTTGTTTCTCCAATGCGAATTGCACAGCTGCGATTCTCTTCTCTTTCATTGTTTTTCATCTTGGTTGTCTGGCGTTACGCGGAACTGGCCGGGCGAAAATTATCGTTGGATCGTTATTAACGTAACTATACGTTCATCTACGTACCGTATTATATATATATATATGGTTACGTGATAGCAATAAAATAAATTGCTTCGTGTCTTTCCTCTACAGTAACGTTATATCTCATTGTCGGTATACTGTCCGACTGTTGTGGCATTTGAAATTCGCGCCATTACTTGGTAGGAGGTAACCCATAATAGAACTATAGACTAGAAACATAAGTAATACAGATAGGAACCTACTGCGAGTCTCTTCTGTCTATTCGTGGTTTTATGAGTTGCTCAAGGAAAATAGCATACATGAAAACTTGCCCCGTGGTAAATAAATCCATGTAAATTCGGATGACGTGGGGGTAAGACAGGCTTCTTCCGTATTTCAAATTCATAATGAAAAATGAGTTTAAGCATACAGAGACGTGGAAAAAAAAATTACTACTAAAATAAGTTGAAAATGTCTGATTCGATCTGTCCCGCGGAATCCGACGCTTCTGTGTCAGGCGTAATTAAAAAAAAAGTGAATTATTCCCGAAATACAAACTTTTATGTCTTCAACGACGCTCGCATTCCGACATTACACAGCGTGCGTATAGTGCGCTCGGCTTCATCGTCTTGTACCTACCGTTGCAAACCGGCCCTAAGGTTGCGCGATTAACGTGCCGCAAAGAGTCGCTCGCGCTTACACTTTACGGGCATTCCCGTGCATTTCCTGAAGCATCGTCGAGTTGTTTGTATTCCAACCTACCGTCACCCCTCGTGCGTGCATACTTGCGTAAGAGCGATAAGAAAGTTCATTAATTTTTTTTTTTTCAAAATTTCATTTAAAATTCGATAATCTTTGGAAAATAATACCTGGAGTATTATTAGAAAATATACCGAGTGATCGTTTGGTCGAATTATACTTGCAAAACACCAGCATGTCTGGGAACGAAACTGGTGGTTGTTCCAGCAACGTGATAATTAGCAAGTATAATTTATCGATCGGCCATTTTGTTAACGCCCTCAATAATAAAATAATTGATCAACAATTTATCACGTGGATGTTACACCCTTGATTTTTGTAAATATTAATTTTTCAATTTCACCCGATCCTCTTGCCTTTGACAGACTGCCATTTTTTTTAACACGCCTAAACTGCATTTCCTACCGAATTCCTGTTATAGAAATGCCCACGAGATTCCAAAAAAAAGTTCTGCTCCCCGCGTAGGATACGGCTGAGAATTGAAAAGTCCAACAAAAAGTGCAAGTCAATCGAGAATCCCACGAGACAATCGATTAACCCCGTACGTGAGGAATAATCCCGAGACACGTGTTTCGAAGTGCATGGAGAGCTCGATAGGAGTAATAAAAAATGAAGAAGGCGAAAAATATCCACGTCGTACGAATTAGCAGATTTTCATTATACATTTCGTACCGAATTCCTGTTATAGAAATGCCCACGAGATTCCAAAAAAAAAAATCTACTCCCCGCGTAGGATACGGCTGAGAATTGAAAAGTCCAACAAAAAGTGCAAGTCAATCGAGAATCCCACGAGACAATCGATTAACCCCGTACGTGAGGAATAATCCCGAGACGCGTGCTTTAAAGTGTATCGAGTGCTCGACAGGAGTAATGAAAAATGAAGGCGAAAAATATCCACGACATACGAATTGGCAGATTTTCATTATACAGCAAAGATTCTCCATGAGAAAAGTGGTTTCGTTGTAAAGCAGTGTTGATACAAAACAATTGGTTCGGTATATGAAGAACTGCAATAAATGATAATAGGCGCTTCAGCACCGTGTCGAAGCGCCTGGACGTTCCCTTTGTCGGTAGCGGTACTAAAAGTCGTGACCGACGACGTTTACGTAAAGAAGGTAAAATCAGCTGTTTAATGTCTCTTTTTCCCCAATGACCAAGAGAGTCCCCTTTTGTTCGTTAAATTAAGGCGAGTTCTTACGGCGGCTGCGTTTACGACGCCTTAAATGGCAACAACGAAGTAGGTTGGACACGTGCAGCGATCGCGCGAGGAGTATCTACAGTGCCGAGTGAAACAAAGTTGATTTCGCATTGAAATCCGAAGCAGCGCAAAGTACAGATCCGGACTGACAACGGCGAAGAGCACGTGCACCCTCGTGGGAATAAACCACCGTGGAATAACGTATGGAGATCCCAGAAGTGATCAGCATACTTTTGAGGGTAGAAGCAAGCAATTCCCAGATGGTTTCTTTTTATTATCGGTGCAAGGACCAATCGTGCCGATACTCTTGATTAATTACATGGTGCCCGATCGACGTGCCGGTCTGGCAATAATTAACTGGCCGACGGACCGATCCATCTTGCTGGCGAGATCTTTTACACGGGTTACCATAGCTTCTTGCTAATTGGCGACGGCCGATTAGCAATTAGTAGCCACCTGGTAGTAATTGGTAAAAACAGTATGGGATATTGTAAGGTATCTTCTTGACTCTGTATGGCTAACGAGAAAATTTGACGGCTAACCTATACGGCACCTTCGGTCGTCCATCGATAAAAAAAAAAACGATAGCCGATCCTGTGGATATTTGGGAACGCGTCAGCAAATGCACCTGGATGCGCGAACGGAACGGTCGCGGCTGCTAGGAGCTATAAAAACTAAATCCCTCCACCAAGTAATAGACTGAGAGTCCTCGCCGGAGCTGGTTCAGCTGATTCGTGAATGCCGCGAACTGTATCCAGGGGACACTCGGGTGGGCACTGTAGCACGACGCTGCACCTCCGAAACGCACGTAGAAAATCGGTAGGATTTTCTGGATATTACGAGAGCAACGCGAGAGCTACACAAGCGAGAATTTTCTATACCGGATAGGAAAAAGTATAAAGAAATAGCCCGGGAGTGGAACAGGGAATTCCTCCTCTGCCTTTAACCGTATCAGAACTGCACCTCCGTCCGCTCTAGCAGTCCTTTGCCTCTCTCGATGCCAGATTCGAGCACCTCGACCTCCGACTAAACAATAACAAATCTTACGATAGCATCAGCGTACGAATCGACCCGAGAGCGCAGCTTCTGATCATGATGGCAAATCGAAAGTACCGGGAAAGCTAAAATCGGTAGCCGGTGACAAAGGACCCAAAAGCTAGAACGTTATCTGAATCGGTAGCCAGAGACGCCTCGTGACCGTGAGTCCGAAAAGCACGTGAGCAAGATCGATAAAACGACGAAGTACGAAAGTTTCATGAAAATTATATATCGCAATAAAAAAATTAAAAAAGTAAAAAAAAAAAACAGAAAAAATTCAAACCGCTCAAAACTAGACATATTAATTAACCGAATTACGTATTCCACGGTCCATATCGGATTGGATGCTGGATATAAAGTTACAATCCCTGAAACAGCTTCTGCGACAAGGTGAAGATCTTCCATCTGCGTTTATCAAGATCCTTCATTTACATCGATCCAACGGGCGTCCGGTGGGGAAGTAATTACGCGATCAACCGATCCGAAGTTAATTAATCGCGATCGATGAAAATCTCGGACGTTACACGCAACGAGTCAGGAGTTAGAACTTGGCTGGAATGTAAACCAGGCCCCTGAGCGTTTATCAAGTGAAAAAAAAAAAAAAAAAACACCTAGATCCTCAAGAAGCCCAGCCCGACCACCTTACACGGGACGTGCGTGTCCATCGACGTCGAAGGCGATTTAAATAATTGTTATCAATGAGCGCGACGCCTTACGTACGCATGCGCGTTAGATCTCCTATAGGAAAGCGTTCCTACGATTTATACCTTCTGGCACAAAATGAGGGGTGGTCACGCTCGGTTAGCCGCTCCGGTTTAAAATCGTTCCTCACCGGGAGCCGCGGGAATTCCTAAATCGTGGATCGCAATCACGATAGATCATCGGGACAGGGGGTGGGGGGGGGGGGGGTGGGGGGGGCGGCGCCTCCGTGAGAACGTCAGAGCGTAATCCCCATGAGCAAAGAAAATAATAATAAACGATCGCTTTCTCGTTAAGACCGGCCAAGAATTAATTCGCGATGTATATAAAGGTGAGATGCACTTTTTTCATCTCGCTCGATTGATTGCGTAACGAGCTTCGAGAAGGTATTTTCTTATGGAACTATAATATATAATATAAACA
>JARQTC010000296.1:70396-92754 GCA_030142495.1 Cephus runcator
TATATATATATATATATATATATATATATATATATATATATATATAGCGTTAGCCCGTGGCTATAAATTCATGTAAAGTAAATGGCCTATAGATATTTGGATTTATGAGACACGACTATTACGTGTAAGATGTTTTAATTTGATTATTAAAAGAAAAAAAAAAAAAAAAATGATAGTAATATCAATGACGATACTACGTTCCTTTAGGTATGTTCAGTTACTCGATACGCTCTTGTTAATTACGTCGCTGGCTGAGTATCGATATCGTGCTTTGAGAAGAATCTTTTAATGACTGGTTCGTCTCCGTCTAATTCCCTCTGTGCAGGTTTGAAGTAATAATTGTAATTTACGAGCGCGCGAAGACGGCCATTTTACGTGCAGGAGGATACGACATTAATTATGTATCGTCAAGGACGCTGAATCATTATTTTTATTTGTTTATGTCATTGGCGTCGATCCTCCATACGGGCGCAACGATCAATTTTCCCAGGCGACTTTCCATGAGATTCCACGACTGTCCGTGCGCGTTTGCAATTGCCGGCAGTCAGAGTGACTTGGCCGACGGGGCGACAAGAGAAAGGCGGGACCCGTTATCGTGCGATCTCTCAATGAAAATTAAAGTGGGTCACGCGTGAATGAAATCGCGCGAGATCAAGAAAACCGGTCGGGAGGAACGAAAATCGTGGTATATATACCATATATACATATATACGTATATGTATATGTGGGTGAAAAATGTCATCTCTGACTTATACGGGAAAAGGCTGCGTTGTGAATCGGCATAATATGATTAAATCGTGTTGCGCCGATCGTGGCGGCGTCGGGACGCGATAAATCCAATCGCCCCGACTGTCTTGCACCTTGGTCGCGATAAGGCGAAGCTACAATTTAATACCGTGCAACGCGCGCGCTCTCGCATTTCCAAACACTGGACTGCTGATAAGGCAGCGTGCATGCAGTTATGGGACACGATTGGTGTATTGATGTTACTTGCTATCGAAGCAAATACAATGGTATCGTTTACAATTGATACGCACGTTCTAAGATGGGTGCGAGAATTTATAAAATTGATAAGAGACAAAATAGAGGAATATTTACGAATAACTGAAAAAAAAGAGTGCAAGTAAAATTGCAACCTGTAAATTAAATCATTAAAATGGCATGTTGATATATGGGTTATGGAAAAGTGATTTATATGGACTCGTATGGACCATACGAAATGATCTCGGTTCCGTACGTAAAATTTTTACACGGTGATGCACGTGAGATAAAAAGTGCATTCGGATTGCATAAAAAACAGGGAATGCACTTCGGGAGAGTCACTGCGATCTTATTTTTCCTTGGACCGGAGGGACCTGTTGATTTTCCAGCATCCGTACCAAGACGCCTGACACCGCGTATCAATTAGTTTTAAATAGGCAACCCGGATAAATAGTGCTTGACTGGACGACCAGTGCAACTGCAATCGCGGGAGATACGATCGAGACGAACCGTGGGACCATATGGGATGCGTCAAGTTTTCCTGAATAAAAAATTTTTGCATAAAAAACAGTGAATGCACTTCGGGAGAGTCACTGCGATCTTATTTTTCCTTGGACCGGAGTGACCTGTTGATTTTCCAGCATCCGTAGTCTGACACCGCGTATCAATTTGTTACCGGACGTAACCCGGATAAATCGTGCTTGACTGGACGACCAGTGCAACTGCAATCGCGGGAGATACGATCGAGACGAACCGTGGGACCATATGGGACGCGTCAACTTTTCCTGACTGTCAAGTCTTTTCCAAGTGAAGGATCCTACGGGTTTTGCAACTCTCGAGTTCCGTGACTCCTATTGGGAGTCGGACGTTAATCAATCGTTAACCGCCATAGACTATGCAGTTTATGTAAGATCCTTAAGACAAGCTGAAGAAAAAAAAAAAAAATGCACTGCTGGTTCTTACGCATATGGAAAGCATTAAGATTCGCTTGGCATTTTATCGAGTGTCCAACGCGAAGTATCATTTTCATCGTTTTCCGAACGTTACGAAATGTAGGGTGACCTGTGACCCCGGGCGAAATGGATATTTTTCTATAGATCTTTTAGACGTATCTTATTACACGCTGCTAAATCTATACGTCATTGATCAAGTGCATATGTGTATATTTTTTTTTTTAAATTACTCGTCTGTCAATTTTTGGTCATAAGTGCGTTTGTACTTTTAGACTCGAAATAAAATGCTCTTTTGGTTTCCGAAAGAAAGATTGCGTCATCCCATTAAAAATCAAAGTTTACCCTCGAATTATCTTATGGTCTGCACTTGGGAAGAAATTCAATGATAAAATCTTCCGTCCCCCCTTCGAAACCCTGCAACTTCTGTATGAAAAAAAATTTTTTATATCCGGCTTCGTTTCCGAAAAAAAATCTACCTGGTCACTACAATTGTCCCACCCTGTATACATGGCAATCGTAAACTCTGAAGTTGACCCACATGTGTCGCGACGCCGATTCATCTTGCGATTATTTATGGTCTTCTCGAGTTAATACAGCCAGACTACGAACACGCGACGTCAATTAACCCTTGGAGTCAGCTGTTTTGAACTTTTGTCGATTTTTCACGGAAAAAGAAAATCGCTCGGTGCCGACTTGGCCTGATGATTCCTTACTGTTACAAACGATTTAACCAAGTACAAATCGATTATGTCAGTCGACCTATCGATATTTCGATATCGATCAAACTCGAGTCCCCACTTCCTGTTACCACGCGCTCCTCCTGTGCCAGTAATTGAATCTCATTTAAAAAAAAAAAAAAAAAAAAATCAATTAAAACCAGCTGTAAGAACATCCCATTACTACAAAGTAATTAGACAAAAAAGACCACAGTGCTTCAGACCACACTTAATCACAGCCGTTTCCGGGAAACAATTAATCCCAACCCAAGGTAACTAGATTCGATTGAAAATTTATGTAAAAGGGAAAAAAAAAAGGCTACCATTGGCCATTAGCACCTGCATTAATTACAGCAATGTAAATTCTCGTAAAATCACGCCTGGGCCTGACGAAGAAGCAACGTAAGGAAGAAAAAAAAAACGAAAAAAAAAAATTAAAAAAAAAATACATATTCGCCACCTAATGGATGTTCCAAAGTCCCGAGTAGCTTTTGATCGATCACGCAATTAGCGGGAACGTTAATTGGCAACTATCGTAATCTATGAGGACGAAGCGGTTGCGCAACGGTGGCAAAGCGGTATCGCGAGGGGCATAAGGAATGAGAGAAAAAAGTATACGCATACGTATATACACACGTAGATAAAAAGTGTGAGAGAGAGAGAGAGAGAGATAGCGAGAGAGAAAGAAAAGATAAGTAAGAAGAGAAAGAATAGAGGATGAAAAAGCTCATCAAAGGAAAGCCGACCGACTGGCAAAGGCGGCCGTGCACGAGAGCGATAAGCCAGAACGTTACTGAGCGAAGTAAACAAGACGCGATTGAATAACATCGACGAATTCGCCGGCAGCGTGAAACGCAACGAGGTTCAGATAATTTCATCGTCCCCGTGAACTCCCTGCGCTGAGGGCGCAGCTAATAAAGCACATCGGTGCCGATGTGACCTAACACAATATACACGACCCGTCAAGTTGCACGAGACCCCAGAGGAATAAGAAAAAGGTGGTACAAGCATTTATTTTTTATCTCGCGCAAGGGCCTTGAGAACATTTCGAAAGATGGTCCACGAAGTCCTTGGTTCTCTCTGCAGCATCCTTCAACGATAGAAATAGCTCCCAGTCAACGTTCCGTGAAGTTGATCCATAGGGATGCTCGAGCATTACCGGGATGACGCCCGAGTATACCTATATGTATACATACACGTAAGAGCCATTGTCTTGCCCCTTATGCTCCATCCATACGTTCAATCTGTCCTAGGGCAATTGACGTGACCTCGATATGGTGCGTGCTTATCTTGTGTCCTGTCTCAAGACAGAGTACTGATTCGAGAGTGAAGCAAAATAGAGGAAGAAAATGTTAGTATACCTATGGGGGATCCAGTTAGAAAAGCGTCGTCCTTGCGAAGAGATTAGCTGGACTGGTCACTGACAATCCCGTGGAAGGTTATTTATAATTAAAAATTCACCTTGTACGTATCAGAGCGTACGGGTGAAAATTTGTTTTTGAAAATATGAAAGTTTCAATGCATTTTTCGAACGGTTCTCAGAGAGCAGGACTTTTGCTTCTGGCGAGTTTCCAAGTAGATAGCGTCTGATGGGATGGAATAGTAATTAGACAGAGACGCGTGTACGGGGCATCGACGGGTGGTAATTAGCGCATAACGCGTAAATTGTGCGTAACCCCATCGATGCTTGTTCGGATAGGGTAGTGGCGCGGAGTGTAAAAGTTGGTGCGCATGCGCGGTAACGCAGCGCAGCGCGATTCTCAGGTGCGCCGTCGTGTCGCTGAGAGTGAAAAAAAAAAAAAAGAACGTCGAGGCAGTTGGCCAAGGCTGACGCGTGGGTGGATCGTTAAGTCGGAAAAGTCAAAGGCGATCGTCGATGATCCATGATCCATGATCGATGATCGTAGACAATATAAATGTTGGCTGCTCGGAGGAATTTTATTTTTGTAACCATTTCCCGTCTCCTTTTTTATTTCCTTCGTCCTGTTGCGTACCCGCCCCATGGGTGTACGTAAACTTGCACAGGGACGCCTGACGGGTCTTATCCGGTAATCATTGCTATCGGGGAACGTCGATAATTCATCTCCAATATTTGAGCAGAACGACGAGGTAAACATTTCTTAGAAGCGATCTGCCATTATCAGGCCGTTCGACAGGTTCGATCGGTAGATAAAGAAAATAAAAATTGTTAGCGTTGTCAGGATTGCATAATACGAGACGGATATGTACCTTGATGATAGAGCGAGGGAATACCAGTTGGCAGGATCGAATTAGAAAATTTGGATCCTGTCTCACTGATCTTGCAAGATGATCTGAAGGCGATTAAGAGATGCGGGCGTAAGAAAAAATCCGTCCGACTTCACCCACGATTTCTTTCGTTTCTTATAATCCACGTATTCTATATTCAAATGGCTTAGGGTTACAAAGAGCATTTTCAAGATAGAATCCCGGTAGGAACACAAAGAACCAACAAGAGACAGCTTTGAATCGGATCGACCAGGTAGAAGTTCTTCGAGGTGAAAAGCAGTTCAGGATGAGTCTAAAAATATCTTGGGGGGGCTCAACGACCTCTGACAGTTCATACCTGTTCAAAAACTGTTCAACTATCAAGAGCGATGACGAGGATGACGTATGGGATATCATTCGCATCATCGTAAGCTAGATATTGAAAATGATTACTGATAATTTCGATATAATATCGTTGGGTTCGTTGAAAGGAAAAAAAAATTCTATTTATACGGAAAATTATATGCTCACCAGTCTATTCCTGTAATCAATGGCAGTCCCGACATGGGGCGCCGTGACGCTACGTCGAAACGGTTTGAATCCTTGTGGTGGAACTGTAGTACGCATTTTCGAAATTATAATTAATGATCTTTCCTTCCCTTCAGTTTCACTGTCACGGTACGATGGTTTGTTTAATTTCACAGAACACAGATCATACAATGTTTATTGAGAAAAAGTATCTTTCACTTCGATATTTGTCGTGGATCGAAAATTTCCTTCGTATCAGTTCATTATTTTCATCGATAAGGTATCGACTGCAGTCATTACGCGAAGGTGTAGCCAGTACCTCAGTATCCAATGCCGGAAAACAGCTGTTAGCAGAGTCAAGCTGTACGAAAGAGGAGCATCGAGGCGCGCGCGCGCACAGACGTGACCTTGACGAACGACAGTCGTACAGCCAAGCCGAAAGTCAAACAAATCCAGGAATGGTAACTGTCAAAACTGCCGCTGGAAGCGTTGCCAGTGCCGTCACTTTGGCTCGTGAATCTTTATGAGAAATTTTTATATTGACAGATACGCCATGACACGTATCAGGGACACTCGAGTGACTTGACACATAATGGATACATTCACTAACCGCACTCTACTCTTACGAATTACAGTCAATTATGCACGCCAGGTAATCGAAACTTCGAGCAAGGAACGCGCCGAGTGGAAAGCCAAGCGCCCGAAGACAGGAATCCGGCATGGCGGCGCGCGCTGCACTAACCGTCGAGTCTGGTGTTACTTGAGTGGGGGAGAAACCGTAAGTCGTACTGGTAAACTCGGCAGGAAGGGGACAATGGTTAGAGATTAGAAACCTTAAAATTGAGGTTAGAATGTATTTTACATGGATGGTATATAAAACGTCAACCGAACAGTGTTGTGTCTGCTTCAAATTTCGCCGGTTTATTATGGCGATCGAGGCGCGCTCTGGCGTCGACGCGGCGAACTAAGATAAAAGTAAAGAAACAATACAAATCTTTAAACAGCTTTAACATAAACACAGAGAATTATTCTTAATCGCAATTGCGAGTCACGAGAGAGTAAATTTCATGATACATTTTGTTTTGTCAGTTACCTGGCGAGTCTGAAGAAAAATTACGTCTTATTAATTTTTATATTTTCAACAACGCCAATTTCCATTGTCCTCCCTCCTGCTTGCCAACCACCCGTCTCACGCAGCGCGTTATGCGTTTTCAAGAGGAAACAGTCCAATTTCTCGCACACCCTCGACACGTCCGGACCTGCGTAAATCAGTAGGCAGCATGGGCTCAGCCAAGTAATGGCGGACTCTCCGAACTCGATTTCATAACCCGTTGGTCCGGTAGCAAAATGTATTCCAGCCACGCGTCGTGTTATTGTGCTGCGCTACGGTATACACCCACTCGAGGCAGACAGAGAGTACATAGTACGGTCTCTGCGAATCGTGTACATACATTAGCATACGCCAAGGAGTGTACAGGAAATATCGGCATTCGAAGCGCGCGATATTTTTTGTGCGCTGTGCACTCTGGACAGAAATACATTGTCTCGTACTGGAATAACAGACCGATAGGACGCCGAGTGACAAAACTTTGTGGATTCGTTAAGACTCGCAGCTCCCTAACCAGCGACACGTGCTTCCCATCAAGAGGACTCGCTTCTGACTCCCGACTCAGACTCGGGTACACGGCAGTGAAAACTTCAGCCTCCTCCAGTACATTAATCAAAACCCCAACCCTAACCAATGCTTAAATATATCCACACCTAATCCGTCACGTACCCATGGATATTTTAAAACCCCTTTTTCAAGACTTTCCAAAACCAGACTTTCTCTTAACGTAAAATCTCATTAACACGAGGGTCGCTGCTAAGGTTGAACCCAGTTAACTTCAGTTACCTGAACTGACCCTTACTCGACAACCGATCTGATTTTATATTAATCAAATTTACCGCGGATCTGCGTTCATTGTACTCTAATTCTAAAGTACGTAATGTCAAAGGTCAACAACCTCTTGCACGAGGTCAGCGACCTTATTCTCTATCCCCATTATTTTACACGTTGCCAAAAATTCAGCTGACAGGACAATTAAATTTTGTATCGCCGATTCTCATATCACACACATTTTTGACACTACTGAAAATCCTACTGAATTTATCCTTCGGCACTTTGGTATACATATACGGTGAATAGATTTTTTGCAATATGCTCGAAATTACGCACGACGTCACTGAACAGCATCTATATTCCTGTCTGTCTAACGATACCATTAATATCTGAAAAGCGATGACCACGTGTACCGCACAGGTCCATCCAGCATCCGTACTAACGACCGAAGTATCCACACTGCCACGATCACTCTCGGCAGAGAGAATTATAATCGCATTAGCAATTTCCAAAGCCGAAGCCACCTTCGTAGAAAATCTTGTGTGGTCCAGCGTGGGCGCTGTCTCAGTTTTCTCATGGATCTCCGCGATGGCACCATTAACGTAATTTAAGGAGCTGAACCGCCGTCCAATTTCTTCACGAGCATCAAACAACTAAGAGAAGAAAGCAATACGTCAGCAGGACGAGTTCCCTGTGTCACCTGAACGATGCATAAGGTAAAAGACTTATTGTTAGTTTCGCCGTCTCAGCAGCCATTAGTCATCTCTAGTATGTAAACTGGACTGTAACCGAATCTTGAAAATCTTTAAAAACATATTCCTCTCTTTCCAGGAAGCAAGCTCAGCAATGATCCCTGCAGGTGTTACGGCATAGCGTGTACGTCGCTTCTCATTGGACATATATATACACAGCGACCAACCATGGGCAGGGTCCTTTCCATTCCGTCGCTGAGTTATCTATCCACTTATTCCATAACAAATTAGATCTCTTGGTTTGATTTGTTGCCGTGCACTTTCGATAACCGTTATTAATGTCCCACGGTTATCCTTGCGCCGCGGCAACAGACTCGAGAGATGTTTTTTTTTTTCATTAAATTAACATTTTACCATAAAGGTCAGCGCCTAAGCGTGACTTCATACGTATTTTTAATACGTTACTTTGTGTCCCACCTAAAAATTTTTTTTATTCAATTTTTCAAATATTTCATTAAACGCCAATCGCTCGCTTAATTGAAACGTATGCTGTGTTTTTTTTTTATTTTTGCAGATTATATCAAGATCAGCCGTTGGACGACATTCGTGTATCCAACGTGGCAGACCGTATCGTAAAACACTGCGCTGACATATATCAACGTGCCGCCGTGGCAGTAAAGTCAACTGGCGCTATCGCCTCTGTACTATCTGGATAAATAGATGTTAATTATGCGCGTACTGTACCAGGCTAGACAATGGAAACGACGTACCTTGACCCATAGGTAACGTTGGAGACCGATGCGATTGCACGAGACGATCTATGGCTGCTTTGAAAGATATTTATGGAAATCCTGACGAACGAGGGTATCGTTTGTCGCAGAGGTGGGTGTCGTATTCAAATTTTGTGCGATAATAAAGGAACATTTTTTTTTATAGGATACTCAAAATTCCATTTTTATTTTTCAAACGTTTAAATCCAAACGTGTTCTTTTAATTGGACGTTTTACAAGCAAGGTACGAGTGATTTCGTTGTTTTTCTTATCGACAAAAAGCCACTGTAAAAAGTTGTACCTGTTAATAACGTGGTTGCTAAGTTACCACAGTATATATATATATACTATATATATATATATACGAACGTAATCGAGACAATATGCGTACCTGTTGATTAGTAATTAACCGTCTTGTTCCCGATGACTCTATCGGACTGCAGAAGCTTTAAAAAGTACGTATAAATTTCAAAAAGCAATCTAACGTATTTAAACCTTACAGTAAAAATGCTAAAATTTTTTTTTACTAGGAATACAAAGCATATTTGATCGAAAGTACGAGTGAAATTATCATGAATTTCTCAGTCATTGATATTTCACCGAATGACGTAACCACGCTGTCACGGGTATCGAAGTAACCGGCAGTATTCAAAAAAACTTGACAAATTTCAAGCTGAGAATCACTCGAGGTACGTAAGAAGGAAAGAAATTTCCGCTTGACGAATCATTGACCCAATAACACAATTACCATATCCGCGTACGGATGCTGTTTACAGGCAAGAAAGCCCAATGGGATTTCACAATGGCAAAGGGAAGGCAAAGGGCCCGTACGAGCAAGCAGGCATTTCGTAATGGACACCTACCGTGTCCCACCCACGCGTCTCACGAATCGGGTCTCATGAAATTGCGCAACTCTGCTCCGCAATCAACAAACCTTTTTTTCCCCCGTAATTCATTATTTCTCTTTACCAGTTAAAATTCTACACCGACAGACGTCACCGATCCGTTCGCCAGGAGCGAACGACTTTCTTGCAAATAGTCATCGGCCACGCATATATAATATCCACCAATAGAAAATTCCATGCTACGTATGCACACACGAGAGCTGATACAAGCTATTACAATATATAAGCACACGTGAAGCACTATCCATCGCGGTCACTAATGACTCCGGCATTAGTCGAGAATTATCCGTTAAACGTTCGGTGTAATGAGAAGTGTCGATCGTACCGATTGCCGACTGTTATTATTGTGCCTCTTGCCAGTCCAGCCGAGCATTAGCGATTTCCACGGGAGCCATTGCGTATACGTATTACAGATACACGGTTCATACATATGCATGAGAACGCCGGTGCAATTTCATTATTTATTCGAAAAAAAAAAAAAAAAAAAAAAAAAGTATTTTTTTACATTAAAAATACCAGAATATCAAAGTCCTTGCAGTATTTGCCGACACTGTGAATTCGTAGATTTTTCCAAAGTTTATTATATTCAGCAATAACGTGCTGTTGATTTTGACGGCCTTGGGGCGTCTGATATTCTTACTACTAGGCTTGACCTTTGACCTAAGATTATATTAAATCCGTGCGATCGGATACGTCAAAATTTAAGGACCTCGCGTATGGACAATATTTTCATCGATCATCGTATACCTCATGGGATTACCATATTTTTCTATGGGTTCGATGATTGCGTCGTCCTATCGGTAGCGCTTATCTATTCGAGGTCAAATATTTCGTTAATGCACGAAAGGTCAACTTTCGTATACCCAATTTTCAATTAACGCTTGCCTGGGCTGAGCCGGGCTGCTTTTGGAATGCTTTATCGGTGCACGTACTCGATGATCAAGTGTCTCGACGCGTGACGAGACACACGAGTCGCGCTCGGCGATGTTAATTCATAATAATCCGAGACACCAGGTGGCTTTGTAACGCATGCACGAGGATTATGCGAATAATAGGATTGACGCGCGTCGTAATTCCGCCTCGAACTATGGCCTTGTCGAAACCCACAAAAAGCCCACCTGCCGTTACAGCCCTGACTACGCTAGACGTTGCGCCATTGTAATAACGTCAGACGTATTCAAATCTTATACACATTAAGCGTACGTACGAAAGTTGTCGATAGATTCGACACTTTTTGATTTCACTGTTATTCCAATACTGTTTTTCATGAATACTTGATGCGACTGTTGCGACAGTTGTCTGTATGTTTGAAAATATATATATATATATATATTATACTCGTCTTTGCGTTTCATTCCTGGGCCATTTTTCCCTGATTCTTAGTCTTGGAGGATGGAGGATTTCCAAAAAGTGCTGTAACTTGCACGTAGGAAGTGGGAGAGGGGCTGGAACTTTTTTGATGACGTTCCGTGAACTAAATAAGAGACTAATTTGCGTTTCTTCCCGAGTCCACTTTTCACTCTTAGATATTTTTGTAGAATCCACGATTTCGAAAAAGTGCTGTAACATGCATATAGGAAGTGGGAGAGGGCCGGAACTTTTTTGATGACGTTCTATGAACGAAATGAAGGAATCCGTATCTTTCGTTTCCTCTGCTAAACCATTAAGCGAATAGAGATAACGAAGAGCATCGATAGGTTATGGCTGTAGGTAACCATAATTAAACGAATTTTGAAATTTATCAGTAATCTTACCGTATACCATATAGAAGTATAGGTCGTTCGGTAGATCCGATTATTTTGAAAAATCCAGCCCTTGATTTTCGAGTCAGTGTCAATTTCTGTAATACACGTCAAACTGTCGAGATATTTGACCGCCCGACGATATCGCTAGATTTCGCCGCGAAAACGATCGGGAAACTCGTTTTCGTTCGCGGCAACTTCAGGTGTCTTGTTCGGGACGGGACACCCTATACTACCAGCATATTGACTGCATTGAACGTGCCTACACGGTACGTAAGATACTCGAGTACGTGTACACTTCGTCCTGCGAAGCCCTCGATAGGATTGGGAGGTAGGAAAAGTCGAAAAATAAAATAAAATGAAAATTCATGGATTTCGCGATGCGAAATAATAGCGAAAAGAGGAAGCGGCATCGAAAAAAAAAAAAAAAAAAAAAAAGAATGCTAATCTCGGCTCCAGCTGCGACTACGAGGACAGAATATTTAATGTGCCTTGGGTAAACAGTGCGAACGTAGGCACGAGAGCTACACAGTAAATTTCCACATTTTACAAGTCTCGTTAGTACCAGCATCGTCATACCCAATCGAGACAACGATTTGGCGTTACTGCTTCTTGCTGTCGCCACCCACTCGTTATAGCCCCATTAAAATTACGTTCGTCTATTATTCTCCCGTCTTCATATTGACATTTGCCATTAGCTCTGTACGAGGATCGTTGCGAGATACCCCGCGGACGGACCAACCCAATTGGCTACGTGGCGATTGTCTGACCCATACGAGTCATCACGGTCCATTGTTCTTTCGGGTCTGTCAAAATCACGTGGGCGTAAGTGGGCATCGATTTCGAGAGGGGCCCGAGAGATTTGTAGAAGAAGAAAAAAATATAAGATACTACCAACAAAAGAAAAATTCAAACTCAAAGGTCAATAGTGCCAACGGAGTGCGTACCTCGTGTAGGTACGTTGCACGTGAACGAAGCTTTGCGTAACGTTCGATCAAAAAATTATTCAACATCCACGATTTGTCCGGGCGTTAAATATTCATGGGATAAGATGGCGCAAGTTATTTTCACGACCGATGGGAAATTGGGGGCGACGTAAACAAAATTTAATTAAATTATAAAACACATAGCCACTGGTTCGTCACGGTGAATTGAGGTGAAGAATGAAACATCCAACTTTCAGGTCAAAAAGTTTTCGTCTTCCGAGCCACGTAAGGAGCCAGTACGGTCGGCAAGGAAATTAGCGGAGAAGAGAAGAAAAAAGGGATAAGACGTAATAAGAGCTACCGGGAAACAAGGAAGCATCGTGGAAAGTGATAAGGACTGTACTGTATACATATACAAACTGTATTCGCTTGAAAGTCTTCAGGACAACTAAGATCGTCGATTTCTCTGTACGGGATATTATGATACATGCACTATACATATTATACGTTAACAGACCACGATCTTGATACGTGACAAAATAACCGTGTTTCATTGATATTTGCGAGAAGCAATGAAAAATATAAAGAAAATCTTAATTCATGTAAAACGATCGCCGTAAGCCAGCAACGGACACGAGCCCTATCTCTTTTACCCGGATCGTTCGTTTAATATAATAGAATTGATGGTACCGATAGCCACGTGCGTTCGAATTATCGTAAGTAAGCAGCAAGCGACGCCCGAGGCACGTAAAGTCGAGACTATGAATATTCATGACAGTTAAAATTCATCATAGCGACATATATAATGTCAAGGTGCTCGTAAAGCTTGCAATTACATTGGTCGTTGCGTAAAGGTAAGGAGTCTCGTTAGGATATTCCTGAGGGTAAAAAAGAGTGCAGTGCAATATTTCCGCGAGAGACGAAGCCGCGAGTCCTTTATGGAAAAATACTTAATTATCGTAAACAGTGTATACATTATCGGTCAGCAATCAGTTCTCATGAATAATCAATAACCAGAGGGAATATATATATATATATATATCGCTTGAGAAAGCGAGCGAGTAGCTTTGGAAAAATTGAAAAATTGAAAAAAAAAAATATTTCTAACAAAAGTGCCAAACGCAATCTTCCTGCTCGTCGATAAGAGCCGGTGTTACTCCAGGAAAATAAATATGATTTATTGCCAACTGACGTTATTCTCGGAGACGTCCAAGGACGCGTGCCCGTTGCTGGGCTTAATTGCAATTATTAAATGCTCGATATTTATCGGAAGGAGCATCTTTCTTTACAACAAAGAGCCTGATGGACGGGCTTTTCGCAAGAGTCAAGTATCGTCTCGGTTCGTTAGCGCAACTTAACGATTATTGCACATGCGATTGAGCACATCTGTTACGTCTGGTATGTGGGGGATGTGATATGCTACTTGATATAATAACAATCGTACATCGCGTCAGGATTATTGGACGTGGTTGCAATAGTAAGATTCGAAAAAAACATTCAAAATTGCATATGGCTGTTTACGTGCTTAGGACGATTTTATATAAAAATTTTTTATTGGTTGGACGTTGTGTTAGGTAAAAAAAGTTTTTTCAATTTTCGTTTACGCAATAATAATTTTGGAGCATTAATTTTAGAAACTGGCGAGTTTCTAGGCAATTTTCATCGTGCACGTACCGAACCTGCATTGAGACGTATGGCTGGCCGCAGTGCTGCCATCTCTTGGATGTGAAACGAATTGGAATTATCGTGAGAGCTTAATAAATTTTCTGTTGGCGCCGTAAGACCGTAACGCCGAGCGTGTAAGATACGAGAATTTTTTAATGTTACAGGGAATAGGAATTCAATTTTTTATTTACTATATGCAAATGGGGATTGCGCGAAAGTAGCCGGTACGGAATCCGTAGTATCGTGGTGGATATTTTAGTTAGTCAAAAGTTTTCGTATCTAATGAATTAGCGTATCGTGCAGTTTATAACAATTAAAATTCTTATATTTTTAATAGAACCGTTAAAAATCATCGAGCTATTAACTTGACCCTTCTTCATCAGAATTCGGGGTACTCCTAGATACTTCACGGAAGGATTCCGTTGTGTAAGGCAAGTCGCGGCAAACTCAAAGTCCTCCGAAATACACCAGGAAACAAAGAGAATTCCTCGGCTGACCTCCATTTCAGGTTTAGCCAGTCCCCCCTACTCCCCCCCCCTACACTACCCTAATTCTCTTCCTTCATCCAGACGGTCGGGGCAAATCCGTGGAATCTCTTTCTAAGAACGGTTAATAAAATTAATTTCAAAAAAAGAAACCGAAAAATCAAAGAATTTCAATTACGTTTTGATCTTCAGTTCGACGTTCTGACTAAACTCAAAATTGAGTAAGATCCTGAAAAAGTTCGTGCATTGCGAATATAAAATACGGAACTATAGGATACAAGGAATTTCTATATTATAATAATATACTTTGACATCTAAAAATGTCTTACCTTCTTATGGTTGACACAGCAATGCATGTTACCCATAATGGCCCAAGTCGAATGAAAGTTTATTCGCTGCGATTGGCTGAATCTTTACAATTTTTTGTTCATTCCTCAAGAAATCTCATTAAAATTTTCAATCGAGCCTCGCGACGTCTGGCAGTCTCTTCTTCCTCGTATAAACGGTAGTAGGTCGATCTAGTCGGTCTAGCCGATAGATGTAAGTCCGAGCAGATCGTGGAATCCCTAGCATAATAAAGTCCCACGACGATACGTTAACACACAGCCATTAAGATAATACGCTCTCCTTGAAAGTCTTGTCCAGCTATAGCCAAGAGTGTCTCTCCTCTCCTTTCTCTCTTGCAGTATAGTCACGATGACCCACTGTCGACTTGTTATTCGTCTCTCTGCTTTTTTTTTTTTGGATCCTGCACGAAAAAGGTTTTATCGCCTTGCGCTAATTGAGAACGTGCCGTGAGCCACCACGGCGTTTACAAGTCCAGTCGCTGCGACGAGAGAGAGAGTGAGATTCGGCAAAAGAGAAAAAGAAAGAGATCGATGAAAATATAAAAGTTCACCTCATGATTAAATTCCTTAAGACTTTCTGTATTATTAAAAAAATTTTTTTTATTTATTTTATATTCTCGTATACGTATCTTCTTTCTCTTTTTCCTATCTTCCTTTTCCGCACGTTCTCACAAAACAGCGTTCGATCGGCACTCGCGTTTACCGTGTCACTGACTTCGACCGTGACTGTAGAAGCCGCGATTATAGTCCGGCCGCGTAATTTTGACTTGGCCGAAATATTTTGGGTCGTGAGGTGGACGCCGATGATATCACTTGGGCATAATTTACTTTTGCTTGGGCAGAGACGTCTCTCGTGCTGTATGTATTAAGCGCAACTTTTACGAAAGTATAGAGATCCAGCGTCGAAGTATTTAAGAAAATGGAAAGAACAAAATTGTGGACTTTAATATCTCGAGTTATCACTACATATATATATATTTTTTTAATAGCTATCACTGACATCACTGAACAAATTGGTCGCGTTCATATCTCTGTTACGACGTAGGGTCAACGTGAGGCCGTCTCCGTGTGGAGGCTCGGTTATGTTTAACGCGGATTATATGCCGGCGGGAACTGGACGCCGGTGAATGTGTGAGCGTCGCTAATGTAGAAAATTACGGTAAATAACAGTATGAAACGAAGGAAGCCTTAGAGGACCGTCAAATGTTCCCGTCGACGAGCCGACAGTGATAGTTCGATAATCCGGATAAGAGTCGTGCATCGTGTTGCCGAGGGGTACGTGAGGAAGTTGGTGCTCGGAGGAAAAGAAAAAGTCTACATTTACAATTGGATCAGATACTAATAACTTGTACAGTACTTAGCATGCGGTCTTGTGATAGAAATTGATTGAAAGTGTAACGGACAAAGTGTGAAAAATTATAACCTTATTTTCCAGAGCATTCATTCGTTCCTTTGCTTTTCGGCGTTTTCTCGTAATTTCTTATTCCTTGGGACACACCCACTTTAGGGCTACTGTTTTAAGGCACACTTCACAACGAAATCAAAAACCTGACGTGTCCTCAGACGTTCAGTGGTTAATTCCGACGTATTCACTCACGTACGCAACGTGTTGCTAATAGGTGAGAATCGCGGGGCACCAATATTCATAGAGTCGAGTCACCGTTTTATTTTCTACTATTACATCACTGTCGTAACTCGCTGACTCTAGCCAAGAAGTTACTTGAATTCGTAGTAGACGATTGAAAATTGCCATTTTTCCATAACTGTCTGCAAGAGGACTGTCTCTTGGTTGTTTGGCGCGCGCGTTTCCTTCTCCGTCTCGGTTCGAGATGGCGACACTGTACCTGCACGATTTCAAACGGCAAGGATATCATAACGAACGCTGCCGCGTCTTTCGAGAAACATAAAGAGACTGCTCGGAAGAAGCGAAGTCGCTTTGGTTCGGCGAATACGACGCGTGGCGCACTGCCGTTTAGCACATGCTGTCCGTAAACATTGCTTACGTCATCGGTCATCGAATTATGCTCTGCGACTACGAAATTAGTACTTTTCGCTTATATGAATCATGAGAAGTCGGAGATAAACGATCGTGAGAGCGCCCGTCAATTCTTTTTTCACGGGGAATTGACAAGTCGGTATGTCCTGGGAATTTAGGTGGAACAGGAACAACTTTGACGGAACCTATCGGGAAAGCTTAATGGATCCTGTCGATTTTTGGGGACGCGTGAAATCGAGAAACGCAGCCGTAGCTGCTGATCCTAGGGATCGCGTAATATCAGCGAACTAAACTGAATGCGCGAACGGGAGCGTAACGGTCACGGCTGCTAGGAGCTATAAAATTTAAATCCCTCCACCAAATAATAGATTGAGAGTCCTCACCGGCGCTGGTTCAGCTGATCCGTGAATGTCGAGAACTGCATCCAGGGGACACTCGGGTTGGCACTATAGCACGACACTGCACCTCCGAAACACATGCAGAAAATCGGTAGGATTTTCTGGATATTGCAAGAGCAACGCGAGAATTATACAAGCGAAAACTTTCTATACCGGCTGGAAAAACTGTCAACAAACAGTCCCGGAGCGCGAGGCAGCCCGAGGCACCCCGATCGGTGTCCCAAGACAGACTGACTTTGACAATAGGCAAATTCGGGAACTAATAATTCCGATTGGTCGAGATCCTTATGGCCGATAACTCTTATCCTTTCCCTCGAGTCGTCCCTTTAAACCAAATTCAGTGCGTTCCTTAACGAATCGATACGTAATTCTTGGAGATCCTCAATCATAACAAATCTTCCGAGAGCATCGGCGTAACTGTACGAATCGACCCGAGAGCGTAAATTCTGATCAGGTGACTCGAAAGGACCCAGAAAGCTAGAACGTTATCCAAATCGATAGCTGGAGTCGTCTTGCGACCGTGAATCGAAAAATCACGTGATAATATATAGACTGGATAAATGAATCTACGTTTAATAATCGCAATTTGAATTCACGTGCTTCTTCTTTAAGTCGTCAGACAATATGGCCGTTTAGTGGGACGTTTCTTACGGGGATTTTATGCAACGGGCGCGATGCGGCACGTTGCAATCGGCGCCCACGTGCAATCTATGCACTTCCCCTTATCATTAATCAGCATTGCAAACAGTTCCATTAGATCTTATTATTTGGTTCTTCATTCTTAATCTTGCCACGGGGATTTTAACTGTCTAACTTATGGCGTCCGACAGCGCGATTGTCCTCGGTATAAAGTTATTTTAATGGCGGAACGTTATAGGCATTCTTCGAGCTAGTCTTCCTCATATAGATACTTTTATGGTTCTAGGCTATTTTATTTTAATACTAGGGATTACTTGCATAGACATTTATTTTTGGTAAGGATCAGTCAGTTGGGATATAATTATTGTACGATTGGTAGAAATATTTATCAAAACATGTATAACGATTTATTGAGGAGCTATTCAAGCATGTTAATTTTCATGAAATGCAGGTACCTATCTAGCTACTTCACTAGTATTACATTAGACACGTGGTATTCGTAATTCTTTTTCTCTATTTTCGAAGGACAGCTGTGTCGGAATTTGCATTTTTTAAATTTTTCCTTCATTTTTTTTCCTCACGTTTTTTTTTTATTTCGCCAGCAACCACCGCGGTACGAAATTCGTTATTTTTACGGATCAGTTTTTTCCTCGGGATTTTACTTACGATTTTCAAAAATCAACTAATGACAATAGACCATTGAAAATCATGACGTCATGAGAATCTTGAAAATCGTATCGACGCGGTGACGGATCGTGTACTAAGCTAGATAAATTTCCGATAATTTGCTTATAATATTTTTGATTGCCAGTCTTCAATGCTCTGGTTTACTAAAAACTTATGCTCGCCATGTCGTATTCGTTTATTTCATTTGTTTTCTGTGCTTTTTCTATGTTTCTTTTTCTTTTTACACATTTTTGATTCGTGTTCTCGGATAGACTACTTCGTACCCGTTTGATTCTCTGCGATCGTGGGCAATTGGATTATTTATCGGCAGATACGAAATAGAGGGATGAAAAGTAAACGTCAAGCTGAATTACTTTCGTCTTACCCATTGGCAAGACGTTAAAAAGCTGGATTCGAAGTAGGCTTTGAAATGTTACGCATATTTTTGAAAAATATCATTGATTCGACTGTTGTCCTTGGTAAATATTGGCTGTAGGCTTTTACAAATTTGTGCTTTCTTTTAACTTGTTAATTTCCATTGCTTTCCTCTTGCGTTCTCGAATAATCCAATTCTACGAAAAATCACAAGGAATACAGCTAGTATTCGAAAAAAAAAAGTCTGCTCAGAATGAATTGTCAGTGAAGGGGAAAAAAATACGACGGTTGAATAATCGTTAAAAAATTATATTCAAAATTTGGTTTCTTCAAATTTTCTTTATTCTCCTACGCAATGACAATCGATTCGGAGCAGCCTCGATTGTAGTCACATCTACGACAGGTGCACGAGGATCTATAAGTTTGATCGTAAAATATAGTACAAAGAAAAAATATTTTTTCCACTATACTTTTTTTTTTTTCGAAAGTGGATCATCTTGCGTTTGCATGCTGTACAATTTTTAAAATTTTTTTTGCAACTTTTTAACTCAAAATTTCTGCACAATCCCCGAACAAGTTGAAGTCCAACAATAGCATTCGAGTAAGACGGCGTAACGTCTTTCAAAATATTTGAAAGTCCGTCGAACCACTTTCGAAAAAAAAAAAAAAAAAAAAATATCAGATCGTCGCGAATCGACGTACAAGGTTTTATGCGTAGCAAAGGTGAAAGACACGATTGACTCTATTAACCGTGGGATGCGAATTTCGAAAGAATCGAGAAAACAAGATCATTTTTGAGATCCTCTCGTTCGACCCAAAAATAAAGGGGTCTGTGAGTAAAATTGTAGCAAGGATCGATAATCGCGAGCTTATCAACTGAATTTTCATCGGATAGCAATAAATTGATAAGGGATCTTTTTTTTTTATCTAACCCTTATCCCCAATTTAGAGCGTCAACGGGCTTTGCTCGAATTTTTCGAAAAATCAATCCCCATCGGCACGCTACTATACATTTTACACGGAGAGAGGGTGATACAAAATCTATGTCCAATCCAACCGACACATACAGATAGAGTTTAAATTGTGTTAATAGTTCGTAGTAAGTTAACGTTAGGCATCGACATACGTTATTCTTTTTACACTTCGCTATTTACATCGAGTAAACTGCCTTCCGCAGTGGCCATTTTAGTCTTATCTCGTGTCCCTACTATTACCGGAGACCGGTCCTGAATTCGTATCGAAATTGCCAAAAAATTCGTTATCATAAGCATACTATCCATGGATTGCCAGTGACCTAATAACTTGACACAAAAAATTGTGGATTCTACCATAAATCCATAACTTCATCTCTCCAGACTATAATTACAATTAGCACGTGGAAACAGTACAGGCGAATTTCGAACAGAACCTTCGGGCGCGGGAAATTCAAACGCTGTTACGTATAACTGGATATCGCATTGATTAGAGGATCGAGAAATTATTAGAATTTTAATAAAAAAAATTTTTTGTTTCCTTTTATGAGATTTAAATTTTTCTTTTTCCCGCAGTGATATCCATTTTTTGGACTGATACGTGCATCGAATCGCGTGAATATTGATGCGATCCAGTATATATATAGAAGGCAGACGAACTTTTCTAAAATTTACTTTGGCCGTGTGTGTAGAATCAATTGACGACAATGACGGACACTGATAAGCATCGGGACGATGACTATCGTTATCGACGAGCGTCGGCGTCGCGACGCTTATTAAACCGTCCGTCGTTGATCGTCGCAAGACAAGTACGTAGTGTCGACGTATAAACTAACCTAAAATATCATTAATTAATCTTGTGATCGTTATTTACATAATTAGACACTGATTTTTTTTCTCTATCGATAATTAAAGTCAAGATTATTGTACAAGTCCACAAAGAGATTGGACGTAAGTCCATAAAGGTCGATTCATACGTCGCAGCAAGAGTGAGGAGAGGGTTAAATCGAAATTTACGGCATCGTCACACCGGCTTAACGATAATCGCAATTATTTTTTTAAACTATCGAGACAATCGCTATGAGGATTTTGATAAAATTTTTTTTTTTTTTTTTTTTTCAAATATTTACACCTTACGATACAGGCTTCTCGGTCGCTACAACGAGACATGGAAAAAATTGTCCGGTGTGAGTGCACCCTTATACGAAGAAAGTCCAAACGGGACGTTTAATTAGTATTTACAAAATTGTACCGACATCAAGAGACACGAAGAACATTAATTTGACAAACCATTTTTTTTCCCCTTATCTCCCACGTGCGATTCGCTTCGTCGACCAGATCCAAATTCGACTTGACGTTCTGTAAAAAATTTTGGAAAAAAAAGAAGACGAAACGTCATAGCACGTGGGAACATTGAGTTTTGCGAATGGCCGATTCAACGTTAAATAGGACATGGTGCTAGAATTCTTTCTAGGCTCTAGAGAAAAATTTTTCAGCTGGCCAATTGGACGAGCATCAAAAAACGGGGCGAGCGCCGAAAGAGAAAAAAAAGAATTATTGAGATCCTTTTCGATTGGGCCTCGATTAATTAACAAGGATTCGCGATCGATTATATATATATATATATATTTTTTATAATTATCGTCACGAGGAAGCAAGAGATAGTCGCGTTATCGCGAGATTTTGATATTTTGTCTTTTTCTTCGTTCTCTTTCCCCTCTTACGGCAGGTCGAGCGATCGAGAAGAGTAGAAGAATTTGAAAAAACCGCCCTTTCAAACTTACAAGCATTCCGTATATGTATACCCGAGGCGAAGCTACAGGACTTTCATATTTTTTTTTTTTTTTTTTTTTCCGTCGGACGTTAATCATTGATAACGTAATCATTCGTTCCCACACTCGCACTCGTACCATTTGTAATTTTTCAATATTCATACCGACAACGCATATTTTTAATCACCCTTATTCTATTCGATATTTAAAATACCATACCTATATATATATACAACGTTGAAGTTTGTGCCTAAGTTTCATCAACCTTATACGTCACCTTTTCCCACATCTTCGTAAATCCTTATCTCTTTAATCGCATTTGAAAAAAAAAAACACCTCGTCTCTCACTATTCAAGAACGTAACTCCTAACGACTAATATCGTAATTTCTACTTTTGTTTGACTACCCGAAAAAGGCTTTTGCTACTTTCAAGGTACGCGAATTCGAATTAACTCTTAACTATACAAATATCGTATATTATACAGATCGAGTGCATTGTTCCAGTGGTCATGTGTGATCTAATGTAAGTCAGGTTAGGTTAGCTTACGCATTCTATCCCATCAAATCGAAATCCCATTCTCCAGCCCCACGGTATCTCCGACTACGTCCTCGTCGTTGAAAACGACGATTAAAGGAATATACAGAAATTTTCGAAAAAAAAAAAAAAAAAAAAAATTGCCATCACTGTATACTTAACTTTTCTCCCTCCGAAACACCGGGGAA
>JARQTC010000296.1:92764-106949 GCA_030142495.1 Cephus runcator
GTCCTCGTCTTTTAAAACGACTTTTAAAGTAATATAAATAAATTTTCCAAAAAAAAAAAAAAAAAAAAAAAAAATTGCCATCACTGTATCCTTAACTTTTCTCCCTCCGAAACACCGGGTAACAAGAAAAATCTATTGTTTCGAGTTATTCACGTTTTATCATAGCCTTCAGCTTCTTCTGTCACTTCTATGTAAAATCCATTCGCGAGACAAGCGACGATTGTGGCAGTGCTGATCGAAACTGTGTTTCAAGGAAAGAACTGTGGTTTTAATAATTATATTTTTTCTCTTTTTTTACCTCCTTCAAAATCTTACGTCACGTCCGTCACGATTCATCGTACAATTTTGTTTACCAACCGCCCTGTATCTCCCCTTGGAAAATGCGAGGCTTCCTTTCTCTACACGCAATGCGACTCGTTACGCGTTAAATCAATTAGTTTACAGGTATTTTTTGTGTAACGCTAATTAATTCTTACGACTATTATTATTATGAATCGGAGTTTAAATCGTCATAGCGATTTATTTCCGATTAAGTTTTCATATAATGTAATCGCCCCTTCGCTCGTAATATCGTTAATGTGTATTATCGTAAACGTGATATATTAAGGCCTCTTAGTTACTAACGACAGGTCATCACACTTTTTACTTTTTTTTTTTTTCTGACCGCTAAATCCCTACCTGATATACCAAAGCGACAAACATTTCACCTGTTCCTTGCGTGCCTCCTCGAACTACGCGACGTATCGACTCGATAAAGTTCATTAAAATCGTATTCATTACACAGTAATAATGACAGTAATAAACCTTACGGCGTTTCCCTACAGTTAACGCCTGAGTGTCGCACTTATAATATATATGTATATACAAGAATACAGGAAAACAGTAGCAACAACAAAGTTGCTGCATTTAGAATCTATTCTCCGTATCCCGTATCTGTCCGTGAACCATACGTATTCTATAATGTTTTATTCTTCATCTTTCCACATGCGTTACCGACTCTTGTGCACGAAACGGTTAATAACGGGAATAAAAGAAAAAAAAAAAAAAAAATACACAAAAATAAATCATAAAAATTTAAGTCAACGTAAAGTTACCTGAAAACAAAAAATTGGAACAGACGGATCGAATGGAAAATATTTTTGGATGGGTTACTTTTTTTGGAAAATTAAAAAAAATTGGATATGAAGGAAATTTGGCGAAATTTTATGCCGATCGATCTGTCGCAATCGATCGCAATGAGGTTTTCAAGAGATTCTCTTGTATTTCTGTAGCAACTTTATTGTTTGGTGCATCTTGTGCCAGCCACTTTCCATAATGAAGGCATATTCGCTATTGTAGGGTATATCTTTTTTTTTTTTAATTATTTAATATATATATATATATATAACGTAGGTACCTTAACGATTTACGCATTATCACCTAGCCTCGTGTGTTTGTCTATCTCTCATGCGTGTGCATATGTCTGGTATATCAACTCCGTACGTATGTATAATATGTATAAGTCTAATATCGACGACTGCACGTGAAAATTAAAATCGCGAAAAGCGTCGCGATTTTTTTTATTTATTTTTTTATTCGTTACCCCTTATCAGTTACACACGCGTGAGATGCATGACGTGCGTGAACTTAATTTTTTACAGCGAGGGGAAAGTGTGTATGTATAAATGCGTGTACTGTCTGTCTCGTGTAATTAAATGCCCAACTGACCAGCTACAGTGAGCTACGTATTTACAAAGTATGTTTTTTGCATCTCATTAAGCTTTCCTTATTTTTCGTCTTTCTCTTTCGTATTCTCGTTATCGTTTTTTTTTTGTGTCTCTATACTTGGCGATTACCTTAATAGGAAACATTAAACTTTTTTTGTTTTTCTTCATTTCTCTTGCGTGTTAACTATTTGTGTTTATTTGCAACAGTTAAGAGTAACTATTGGAAATAAACAGATCAAATATATATATAAAGAAAGACTCATCTAATCTACTACACTCGTCGTGTCGCCCTAAAAGTCGCGCGCACCTTGTCGCCTCCCTTTTTACGTCATCGCCACGTGGACGATCGATTTCGCGAATTTCGTTCTGTTTCCCCATCGTTTCTCGATAGGTTAAGGACGAAGATAAAAAAAAATTTGACAAGTTCAAAACGCACGTGGCGACAGTCTGACGTTTAACGAGAGCCACGTGGGTGTCTTTCTCGTCACCGTTCACTATCTGGAAAGAATTAGTACACGGGTTTCCCGCCGTCGACGATTGTCGTCGTAGTCGCCGTCTACGGGAACGATCGCCACGATGACGAGAAATCGCGGACGATGAGATCGGTCGTAAAAGAACTTACAAAAAAAAAATTAAGATTTTTCTCGAGGTAGAGGACTTGAAAGTATACGCTGTCCTCTTTTGCATGAGAATGAAAAAAAGAACGCAAGAATTAAAATACATTTTCGAGGGTCGTGCGCAGTTACCGTAAGCGTTACGAGGAGAGGATAGAAATCAGAGAAAGATTTTTTAATCGACTGTGGTATTCGTAACGAAAAAAATAAAAAGTTGGACTCTCTCTATTCTTCACCGAAACGCGTCATGGGGTGATTGTAAAAAACGGCAGCATTTATTGGCTATTGGCAGGACATTAATGGCTACTTGGACCGTGAGCGAACGGAGAGAATGAAAAAAAAAAATATATAAAAAAAAATAAAACTATTTACAAGTCATTCTCTCAAGTGAATTACGTTTGCGATTTTCTCGAAAAATTTATCTCCTTCGTTTCCTCGTGCTGTTTGACAATTTTTTTGTAACTTTACCAAACAACTGTTATTCGTCATCGATCCGTCGTTATTTGATTTTTTTTTTTTCATGTTTTCTTTATACCCATAAATTTTATCGCTGCTTCGTTAACTCTAATTCATTCCCAACTACCTATTTATATGCTTCCTCTGATCCCATGGTGTATAAAGATATTCTCTCTTAATCTCTTAATATTTTCACACGCTTTTCATTCTTCGTGACAATAATTTATCCTGGCCAATCGCAATCGTGCTTTTTTAAACAAAAAATAACATTAAACTTCGAAGATTCATTCGGAGAGCATTTTTCATCGTGTACAGAGGACGAAATGATGTGTAGTATATATATACATATATGCATGTATATAAAAAAAAACAGACATAAATAGAGTAAAAGTCTGCCTCGTCCATAATTGCTAATCGTGATACAGCAAACAGTTACGACTACAGAAGTATCCATTAGTCGCGAGAGAACTTTTTTTTACATTTTGAGATTTTTTTTTGTATTTGTATTTACTCGATTCAAACCTCCTTTTCCATCTGATCTTGTGTTTTTTTTTTTAAGTTATACTGATACTCCTCTGTAGCCTTTCGTAACGCTTTATTATTTACAATGGTTGATACACAGATTTTGTATGATTTAAGAGACACAAATGGAAATAGAAAATCTTGTGTGCATCAGTGAGCCGACTTTGCGTTTAACGTCGTGCTGTATTTTCGCTTTCTTTTTTGTTTTCGAAATATTCTAAGGCGCTCGTGTCGTTCATTCGAATCGAATAGAAGTTTCACGATCCCTCTGCACAAACTTAATTTCTAAAATTGATTTTAGCGAAAAATACCCGAAAGCTCTCCGCGACTTTTAGAGCTTTTTACATGTTGATATCGATTACCTGCCAGTAGGAGACAAATTTCGTTACACAGCAATATTTTTTCAAATTTCTATGATTTCCCTGTCAAATACATTAAAAGATAAATTTCGCACGTATTCTTGAATCCGATGTAACTTCAGGTTTGAGAATCCTTATAAAATTGCGACACGAAGTCGTTTGCTTAAAAAAGTGATTGACGCGTAACTAATGAATACTAGATGCTATGTCGGATATGGATAAAAAAAAAATAATGACCGATAAATTTAAAAAAGCAAAACTTTCGGTAACGATTAAAAAAAAATGACAAAATTTCGCTTCTCTCGCATTAGTGGAACGCTAATTTTCGTGTCTTAAAGCTACAGGCGTTATTATTTTCTTAATTAAAAAACTTTGCCTACGATCGATTGCAGAAATATCAGGACGAATCGACGATCTAAATGACGTAAATGGTATGATACGCAATGCACGTAACGCAAGTAATGTAGTGTTGTACGTGAACTATATACAGATATGAAATGACATATGTACAAATGAGCGAATATCATGTCCGCCGAGTAAGACGAGACAGTGAAGTGATTAGAATAACAATAGACAAGATTTAAAAAAGAAATACAGAGAAAAAACCAGAGAGGACAAAAGAAAATGCAAAAGTAATTGAAAAGAAGTAAGAGAACAAAGAGAGTTCAAAGAAGTAAAACTAAACTGGAGTACCTAGAGTAATTTACAATATTACAGGATACACATAGCTCTTGCATTGTTCGTTTCGTAAAACTCGGATCGCTTAGAAAATAAAAATAATATTTCTTCCGCGGCTGCTACGAGCAACGCAAAATCCGCTTCCACTATTACTCTCGTAATTTTCATTGAGAACGAGACCAAATTTGGACCCTGCGAAAACATCACGAGTAAATAACGCAGAATAATTGCCTAAGTCCGCGCTCGACGTATTTTTCCCTACGTATAGTGAATCGCGCCGCGCATGCGCGTCACGGTTATTAAAAGCTACCTAAATCAACTACGAGAGTACCTTCCACACGTTTGCGAAAGTAAAAAACTCAGTAAGAAACGAAGGTACTAAGATGACAAGAAAAAAAAAGAAGAGACAACGAGAGTCGCGCTTTCTTATCCGCACAATAATAATAAAAGAAAGAGAGAAAAAAAAAACACAGAAAGAGAAACAAAGATAACGGCGATCACCGTCCTCCTCGGTCTTACAGCTTATAAGATACACTTTGCTCAGGGTGTCGTCAATTATTCCCTGAACGGATGTCTAGCAGTTACTTTTCTTTCTCCTCTTATTCTAAAATCACACTCAGAACGTATCGATATAAAGCCAGTGCCGATTTCGCGCCGTTATCAACAAAAGTACTAACAGTACGTGAAACCTACGTGAAACCGCGTGTACACACCTTAAAATCGTTCTAGGTCGACGGGCGCAGGAATAAAATAACTCCGGCACGTCCCATGCGGGACGTCGCAGGGGAGCCGTGCGAAAATTATCGGCACGAAAAAATGCTATCCC
The DNA here is from genome assembly GCA_030142495.1 of Cephus runcator. NCBI lineage: Eukaryota > Metazoa > Arthropoda > Insecta > Hymenoptera > Cephidae > Cephus > Cephus runcator. The sequence goes on from JARQTC010000296.1 coordinate 97,926, forward strand.
TCTACACGTTACAAAATAAATGCTCGTGCAGTTGTCTTACTCATATTTACAACGTGGATTATTTCTATGCGATTATTAATCGCCCCTACGTACACACCTCTTTGCGCCTTTTCTCATTCTCCTTTTCTTTTTTCCTCCCGAACCTGCCTCTCTTACATTTCTCTCTCTCTGTCTGTCCCTTGACCTCCCTATGCGCCACTGACCCTCCCAGCGCGCATTATCGTTCGGATCGCGCACGCTAAGATTCTTCGGCAGTGATATTGAAATTCATCGTTACTCTCCGCCTGGCGCCTCTTAATTTATCTCGCCAATTTCTTTTCCCTTTACTTCTATCCAATGGTCATTCTCGCACTTTCTCCCTAATTTTTCTTCTCATCCATCTTCAACAGCGTAGGCGCGCATGTCACCTTTTACATTAGGAATTGCACCTTCCTACTACACGCCTAACGAGACGGCTCTCCGACGCCACTGGGAATTCCACGCGGAGGATCGCATCTGCGCGACAACACAGTGATCGATCGCATTTAAAACATAATACATTTTTATTAGGAAATTTCCCATGACGCGAGACTCCTCGTTTACGGAGAGCCGAAATTTTTCCAAATTTTTTGTACTTTTACCGTACCCAGCGTCTACCGTCTTGTAAGTACTCGTGAACTTGGGCTCGCATCCTGTACATCCGCTATCTTTCTCTATCTTATTGTATTATCCTGGGAACAACGTCGTTCGCGCTCTCGCTGAACGTACGGAACGAAGGAGAAAAATGAAGAAAAAAGATAAGAGAAGGAAACGCAACGGGGACGTCGCTGCACGCGAGACGCCATTCAACGCATTCAACATTTACACGTTAAAAACTAATATTTTAATACCTATTCGTACTGAATGCGTGCATATATATATATATATAATTATATAATTATATATATATATACATATACAGAGACGCATTTATATATGTATAATGTTTTTATATATAGTCAATAAATGCCAGCTGTCTTTGTGTAAATGAAAATCTAAGAACTGGCCCGTTTACTATTCCTCCATATATATATATATTTACGTGTGTGTATATATATATATAGTTCTTTCTTCTGGCTCGCATCTTTCACTGCGCCATTCGCCGCCTTCTGTACAGTGTACTCTGTTTTCAACCCTATTCTTTTTATCTCCCTTTATCCACATCTCCTATATCCGCCCAACCCCTTCTTCCCCATTCTCTCATTTTGGCATAGCGCACTTCATCTACACAACTCTTGCCGTTCTCTTATCCGCAACGCCTTACATTTGCACTACGGCAAAGTTCCTTTGTCTTTCGTCTTCTCCTTCGCTTGACTGTTCTTCTTCTTCTTCTTCTTCCGCGTCTACCGCGTTCTCGTCCCCTAGTACTATTTATATTCAGCTAGTCGAAAAATTGAGGCTACATGCTCGGCAGTCTATTGTCTCTCGTGGCTCTTCACGGGCTTCAAAATACGATGATCCCAGGGCATCCAAACGATCCTCCACTTCTTTTATTTCTTATCTTCGCTCGTACTTCCTTGGGATTATCTTCCGGGTTCACTTCCCTTTTTGGCCTGCTCCTGCTCTTCGCCTTCCACTCGCTTTCCTCTCTTGGAAAGCCTTCGTGGAATCGCTTCCAGTTCTCTGGGAGCAAGCTGTGCTTCATTCCCATTGCTGGGGCGAGGGTGGCAGGTCCATGGGATGCGCCACCGTGGAGCTGCAAGTCGCACAACGAAATTTTAATTAGTAGGGGTTCATTAGTGTCGATCGTAATGAGATTCTTGCCAGTCAAGTCTTTGACGTTGACGTCACTAGTTGGCTTTTTCAAATCGAAGAAGGGATTTAGCATTGAATTTTTTTTTGGAAATTTTCTGCTCCTCGTATATTAACTTCAGCCTTTATTTCCCTTCTTTGATTCCAATAAAAATCTCATGATTTTCTACAACTCTTCCGGATCGATCCGATACATTTTTTCTTTCATTGATACGTGCTATTCATTAGTTTTGAAATGGTTTTACTTTTTAAATGCGCTACTTTCACCGATACTCGGATCGATCCGATCTTCATAAATTAATTAGAAAAATGATAAAGAGCATTTATGGCACTCTCGTCTGATTTCCATGCAGCTGTCAGCATGCGTGACAGCCGTCCGTTTTCTTTTTTAAACTTGACGCGAATCACAAGTCGCGATTGCTAATTACATACGTGTAATATTGCCAAAGCACTACGGCACACCTTGAATCGTTGCTTTGCCAAGTATCGAACTTTAGTTGCGAATACGTAGGGATGAAGTGTACAAGAAAAACAAGATATATCAAAGAAACAAAATTCGGATGCCAAAGAGAGGAAATTACGAAAAAAACATGTAATCTGGGTCGACTAGCTCATAAAGTGAATCGGCTTCTTTCAGTCGTAATTCTCAAGTAAGGATTGCTTGATATCTTGTCTTTTTTTTTTTATGATAAATGGAAACCGCCTTTTAGTTTCTTTTCAGCATTTTATTTTTTCCCCTTTTAATTAGATCATGGCACTATTTTTTATTGTACACGATGTAGTTTCTTTTAACGTTCAACGGAATTTTGACAGATTTTTACGATTATCCGAGATCATAATTTTTTTTTTCTCAAGCCAAATGTACAGCTTACTTGGCAAGGCAATTTTTCGTACGCGAATATACCTAGGTAAAAGTGATCTAACTACGGGATAGGAGTGGGTTGTGGGGTTAAGGGTTGTGACGGTCAGTATTATATCCTATCAGGGATCTATGGGAAGTGTACGTATGGATCTTTGGGGTCCATTATATGAATATGGGTTCTTCAAAAGTAGAGAGGGGGGGTTGATCTTGCTAAACGGGTATTTTCGTCAAGTACAACTTGATCTTCCTTAGAACTTTTTTCACATACCATTTTCTCGGTATACACTGCGGCGAATATAATAATAATAATGACTGAAGGCTGCATGGTTGATCAGGCCTTCATAAATAGTACCTTCACAGTGTTAATTAAGCTTTAATTAAGCACTCTGATATTTACATGTAATTATTATACAACATTAACGAGTAATTCTCGTGTCCACAGGGTGATCTGTGACCGGGGTGACCGGTTAAAAGCCACGTTTTTTTTTTCAAATTCAAAGAACGATTACGATGAACTAAGCATCACCATATACTCTTCGTACGTAATTATAAAATTTTTTAATTGCCCTAATTGATCCAATAATCGCACAAAGAGCAGCTCCCTTGCAGTTATTCGAAATTTAACTGACAGTTCGCCGTCTGTCCAAAACATTAAAAATTAAACCTTTCTTTTCTACCGAATCAAACAACTGTCCACATCTAATTCTGACTACATGAAAAAAAGTCCTTAAAAAAAGGTCCCTAATGCAATCCCAAATGGAAGGACTTACTGTTACGTGATTATTAGCCACTGTCAATTATATCGTTCGATACTAGACAAAAATCGGGGATTTTAACGGGTCACGAGGCGTAGCGCCACCCTGGATTACACGTGACACTCGACTGAGCTCTGTAATGAATAAAAAGATAAGCTAATATAAAAAAAAAAACGTAAGGTAAGTTTAGGTAGGTACCTCTGCGAGCGAGGTTGTTCCGACTATAGCTGATTTCTCGGTCATTCATTCGTTCAGGAGGAGACGTAACGATTGGTAGTAGTAGTAGTAGTAGTGGTAGTAGTAGTAGTAGTAGATGATAGTAGTAGTCGATAGTGGTAGCTGACAGTGGTAGATAGCTGATTCGGTAGTGGTAATGTGTACGTATACGCGGCGCACGGTGCTGGGTTGGCAGGTGGCTTGCTCTAACTTGACGGCAGTAAGCAAGACGATCAAGATCAGTACAAGTATCACATATCACAGGGATCATGAATTTTTTTTGTTTATGGGCATTGCACAATCATGGAATCGGTCACGGATTCTCAATTGAGAGAAATAGGGTAGAGGTATCAAGATTGGGGCTGTATGACAGGTATATACACAGACAAGGTCTCATAGCGTGGCTTGTGGGGTGGATGGAGGTTATTGTTGAGGTTGGATAGATCTTGCATTGTTGGATCTTGAGTATACATTAGTTATCATCGTTATGAATGAATCGCATATGGTAGCATACTATTGATATGCGTACTGGGCATCATTCAAGGGAAGTCATTTTCATCGTAAAATATTATTCCATTGTCATTCCTCTTGTTCCCATCGTTTTCCCTCTATTCTCCATTTTTTTCACATATACTTCCTCTCCCCTTTGCTCCAGCCGACACGCAGCTCTGTTACGCTCGTGCTGCCTGATGAAAGAGGATTTCCGATAGCTGACAATGGCCAACTATCGTGCGACGACGGCAGTTCGTTTGCTTTCGTATATATTTTTTAAAGTATATATACCGTAGACATTTTGATCAGGAAAAAGTGGCAGGACTCAAATTGCATGTCTGTCGCGCGAGACTCGCTCGCGTCGTATGTGTCATATATAAACCATATATAGAAATGCACGTTAGTGCAGGTATATATAATATATATATTCGCGGATATTCAGGGGTTTTGGTTGGTTGGCGTTTGGTTGTTTTGTGGTTGGTTGGTTGGTTTGGTTGGTTTTGGTTGGTTGGTTGGTAGGTGTGCCTGGCGACGTATTTCGCACTCCCATCTAAGGGGGCTTACCTTGCGAAACTCTTGAAAGCCGCGGACTGCGGATTTATGCAGAGGGGCACGCGCGACGTGTTCAGCTGTTCCGCTATAAATTTGTGCATTTCCTCTGAAACAGGGTAAAGAGAAAGAGAGTTGATACGTGTCGCATGAAGCAGGTTGATATTTATTTTAAAAATTTAATATTTAACGTTGCAACCACGGATCGTCCTCTGGACTGTACGGGGGCTCACCTTTGACCTGCTGTACGCTCGTTAGCTTTCGTTCCCAGTGATCGTTGAAGGGATGCGGCGTTGCTGGCTCGAAGTCGGTCGTGTACTGCCTCATTCCTGCGTTCGTTGTGTAGCAGCAGGTGCACATGCAGGAGTGATAACGTAATCTACCTTCGTCGAGATAAGGATGAGCCAGGGCGTCCACGACAGTGATCCTCTTGTCCTGGAATACATTGAACAAGGGTTCTATAAGGGAAATTTTGAATGATCCTAAGGGGGTTGGATTTTAATAAAATTCTCTTATAGATCTCTCTGCTTGACTCAATGAATTATCAGACGGATGAATAAGAATATAACGTACAGGATCAAATACTAGCATCTGACAGAGCAGATGAACTGCCTCGTGCGTTGCCTGACTGCTCAGGGTGTAGAGGGACGTCAACGCTGGCGGCTTAGGGGCGCGTCTCAGCATGTGTGACCGTGCACCCTCGCAGGCGTACCTCATGTCTTCCAGGGTCGGCGTTCCTAGGAGTTCCGTGATGAGCTCAAGCTTCGGAGAAAGTGGGATAAATAAGAGTTAGTTTAATGATTTCATTAGTCAAGGCTCTAACGTATTCATTCTTCTCAGGGTCTTACCTGCTGAACTGGACTTTGTGCTTGAAAGAGGATTCGCCTACGAAGAAGCTCCCCGAAGATGCAGCCCACGCTCCAGACGTCCACCGCTGCCGAGTAGTGTCTCGCTCCCATGAGGATTTCTGGCGCCCGATAATATTGCGTCACCACCTCCTGCGTCATGTGTTTGTTCTTGTCTGGCTCTTCCACCCTGGCCAAGCCAAAATCACAGATCTGCAAGGATACGAATCGTTTGACGTAACTTTGTGAATTAACACCTCGTTTAACCCCGCGAGGGTAGATCGTCGAGTTTTTTTTTTTTTCAAAATTAAACTTTTCATACCTTCAGGACGCAGTTGCTGTTTACGAGAAGATTTCCAGGCTTGATGTCCCTGTGCAGGATTCTGGCCGAGTGAAGATACTTCAGTCCTGAAACAAGGTAGACTCGTCACGTACGCGTTCAGATGGTTCAAGGGAAAGAAGGATTCGAGGATTTCGAAGAGACCCAGGTAACCCGACATTCGGCACAATAATCAAGAAATTCGCCTACAAACTGTCTATCCTATTTCTGCTACTGTCTCTCGCATAAACTTTGGCCGCGTTCGCGAGGGACGAACGTGTAAAAGTATAAGGGGCCCTTCTATCGTCGCGCGACATTCAGCGGAGATTATCTCTCGTTTGTCGCGAAACATCCAGCGGAGCATTCGACGCTCCCCAAAACCGAATTGCACGTGGAGCCCGAAGGGAAAACGGGGCTTGGTAATCTGTTCCCTATTCAGTTCGCACCCCGTGCACGTACCCCACGCTGTGCCGGGGTGGTGGATACGCGAGAGAGGGAGACAGAGTGAAAGCAACCAAGTGAAACAGCAATCAGAGAACTGAAAGAGCAAGGGAGCACAGGGGGTACAGTCTGTGCATGTGTAAAGTATCACCATAGAGCACAAGGGAGAAATGCCAGCTAGGGGTGGATTTAGTGCAATAAGAGGAGAAACATCAGTGGGAGATGAGGATGGGCGTGAGTCACGGTATTCAGAGCTCGACTTCTGTCCGGTAATAAAGCCGGTAATATCACCAGGGTAATCCTGGTCGGGTCTAGAGATTTTCTGTTAAAGTCACGGAGCCGCTCCTGATGCCTCAGAGATCATTGACGTACAAAAGTTTTTTATACGTTATTTTTTTTCATCCAAAATTAATATTTTTTATTATTATTATGTGTGCCTACGGCGCTATTCGTGATACGTGGCGGGTCAATAGGCCGGTCTGAAGTACCGTACAAATATTCGAGATAAAGTGGAAATATGTAAACGGCAGGCAGAGAGCAGTGCGTTTGATTTGATCGAAGCGTCGGCACGGTTACGTCACGCCGTTACGCTTGTCTCTTGGGAATCCGCCAGAGATAAATTGCTTAGTTAGATTAATGTAACGGGCTGATTAATTGCAGGTACCGAGTGCCTAGTGATCGTACGGTTTACGATATTCGGTTAATTAGCTCAAATAATTTTTCATTAGAAATTCAAAGCTATTCACTACTGTCTAACGTCGAATCGTTATCGTACGGGAAATCGTTGAAATGGTATTTTTCATTTTCAATTTCGATTCCTACGTCGGAATATGTTAATGGTCTTTGACACGTAGAAGGGCAACGACACCCCCGCCACGTTGGGAAAGATGCGTTGACCTTGCGTTTAATTTTAAAGCGCACGAATTTAGATGCACCGAATTTATCTCGGGCGCACTCTGTAAACAAAGAGCTTTGCACCAGACTTGTAAAACTATTTTCAAACGAACTTTCGTGACTCGTCGCGGCGGAATGATATTTGGAGGGGGGGGGGGATTCAACGGATTGAATAATTGGAATTTGGAAAAGTAGAAAAAAAAATTGAAAAATTTTCTAACAAGAAATACAGTCTAGGGTGGAGCGAGTAAAAGCGCTTGAAAAAAAAAGAAAAAAAAAATTAAGAACAGAATAGAGAAAAGCTCGAGTCCTCGTCAATTGGCTTCTCGTTACGAGCTGACGTCACGTCCGTCAGGGATTTATCTTCATCGGAAGTGAACTCATCGCCTGGAGGACCTTAAGAACCCAGAGGAGCCAGATATCACCGGAGGATGCTGCGGATACGACACGGAACGCCCATTTTACGTCCAACGGCACCACGAGAGACCTTTTCAACTTTGACCCCGGGGTTCGTCGCACCCAATTCCCGCTGTTCCATTTACCAGTAAGGGGTAACCGTTCCGAACGGACGATAGATCCCAACCCTTTTTTTTCTTTCACCGTCTTCACCCCTGTTTTTCGTGCATCATCCCTTGTTTCCTACCCTGCGTCACGTTGCTCCGGGCATTCGTAAATTTTGGCAGGGTGCGCGCAGCCTGCGAGTCTGCGAAATTGTGCAACGTACCGGGTGCGCGGTGAGAAAAAAAAATGGTATATTCGAATATTCGCGTTTTCCCTTCGTCTGGCCATTTGTAACGCTCGTCTGACTATAAGCCGGCTGCTACTCCTTGTCAGTAGTAGGAGCCCCGCTGACGTCGGCCGTTCCGTTCGTTTCAACCCACGGCCGTATAACTGTACAGGGCTAAGGGTAGTTGCCGCCTATTTTCCAGTCCCGCGCGATCCCCGAACTTATCCGGACCACGCCCGTACCCACCTAGCGTGGCTTCCGCTTCGCGAGATGAACTGAAACGAATATAGGTATCTCGACTATCTCTACGCGTACTGCTCACAGCTCTACCTACAGCCTTCCCGGGCTAGGTGAATACACGCTCGAGTGTTTGGGTCCAGGCACTATAGCAGAAGAGCGTACAGAGAGCCAGTTCGGCATCGGACGCTTAGAAAGAGAGTGTACGAGGAAGTGGAAGAAGTTGAGTCGAAGAAGAGGTTCAGTGAGCGACCGGATGACGGGGTCTGGGGTCACGGATGGGCGGCGGCAGGACTGGTTTGGGCCCCGTGAAGGAACACTTCTATCTTACCTGACTATACCCTATACCACTCTCTACTGTACATACCGGGTGATTTATTATTAACGATTTTTACGATCTATTCTCGCTCCTCGCTCAGGACAGGCAGAAAAATAATATTGGCCCAACTTCGAAATTTATTCAAAACCGCCTACTTCGCGGACAGTGAAAACATAGGGCATGATTTTTTTGGAAAATTAAAAAAAAAATAATTTTCAATATATACATTCCGCGTTTCTTCGTTCGAAATATGTGAACGAAATCCATGAATACCACTGGATCGGAAGTTAAGCAAGGGAAGTCGGACGGGATTTTCTCGGATCAAAGGATCGCGCAGAAGGTCGCGATAGGGTGGCCGAAGTGGGTAATAAGAATAGAAGGGAAAAAAATATAAAAAAAAAAAAAATAGGGGTTGGTAGAAAAGAATGTCTCTTCGATCTATCGTCTGCCATCCGCGTAACACTGATCACATTATGACTGAAAATTAATGCAAATCTCATAAGAACTTTCTAGTGTAGTCTCTGGCTCTTTGCTCGCGGGGGGGGGGGGGGGGGGGGGGGGGGGGGGGGGGGGGGGGGGCGGGGGGGGGGGGGGGGGG
>JARQTC010000296.1:106959-122965 GCA_030142495.1 Cephus runcator
TGTGGCTCTTTGCTAGCAACCCCCCCCCCCCCCCCCCTCTTACTCCGCGTAAACCCTATTTTCCTTGTCGACTTCATCCCTCCCCTTTCGCTGTCTATCTTCTACTTGGTATTCTGCATTTCAACTTTATCACTTCCACCCTCCAACTTCTCCGCCTTCGACTACGGCATTCGGATACCCTGAAACTACCCCTATAGCTCGGAGCCGCATCCCTTTCTCTTGGTATCAGGCAACCCTCGACTATGATACGTATACATATATACATATATATATATATATATATTTATCCCATACGTATATATCTGTCAACCCTCTCGCTCTCTTACTTCAGGACACTCGAGACTCACACTACCCCGATTATCTGCATTCCGCCCTTCTGCTTCGCTCTTCATCCCTTTCCTCCGTGCTCTACCCAGTACTCCCAGTACCTTCCAGTACTTCCAGTACTCTCGTATTCGCTCCAGGCACTCCCGCCACTACCGGTCCCGGCTCCGTACTCGCGATTTCTCTTTGCCTCGTGCATTAAAGTCATTATACGACTCGGGGGGGGGGATGGTCTCCTCCATCGGTGGTCCACGTCGATGCTGCGATGGGTGTAGAGATACGCTTTGCAGGATTATGTAAAGGATATTCCTCGAAGCCGCTTGAAAATCCGCCGTCGCGTCGGAGCGAACTCGGGTACGTTTGTCTTATTTTTTTAAATAAATGTAAATATAAGCAGAAAGCCGTACGGGACTTTATGGGGTCGGAGCGCATAGACACGGGAATGGATAAGGGAGTCTCGACCGGGGGGGGGGGGGGGGGGGCGGGAGGAAAAAAAATTCTTAATAACGACGGGGACGAGGGAAAAATTATTATTCACAGGATCATCTTCATCGGGCCGGAGAATAATTTAAAGTCGGTTTCCCCGGTCGTCCCTTTACATCCTTATCAACCGTTGCTATAGTTCCTTAGCCGGGACAAAGGGCTGCGATTCCTTAGGTGACAGCATCCCCCTAGGCTCCTCTGCTCGAGCCCTCAGACCGAGGAGAATGTGCGGGAAACGACAAAACTAGCGTTATCCCACACGACCCTGTGTAAACGCTAATATCTTAGGGGTGGTACGAAAAAAAAAAAAAAAAAAAAAAAAGAAGGATTGATAAAATAAAAAAGGGGATATAATTAGAGGGATATATGATAGACGGTGGAAAAATTTTTATCGGCTACGACGTTGAATGCTATACGCGGACAAGGGTGAGTTAGGCCCCGTGGTGATTACCCATTTCTTAATTGCTGTAAATATTTAAATAGCCACCCGTTATACGTTCCGAACGACCAGCGCCGTTTGGGCGTGCCCGTGAAATATGTCGGGGGATGATTGGAGGCGCCCAGTGCCGTAATATTCTGGCATCTGGCACCCCTCTGTATATGCCTGTCTGCCCCAAGAGAAATGAGACACCCTGTAGATTCTCGGTTTTTCCGGCAAACGCCAGAGGAACCCCTTTTCTCTTTTCTGACCGTTCTGTACTATTTGCACTTTCATCCGGTACTCTCTCCAAGCCCCGGAACAACGTACCACGTAAGATCCCCCCCAACACTGTACGGGATGTGGATCTGCAAAGGGCCGCAAGCCCCTTATCGTTTGGTCTATACGTCGATAAACCGCGGTGCATTAATTTCATTTTTATTTCGCCCCTCGACTGTCGGCGTCTCTGGGCCGACGGAGACGTCGCGAGGACTTGGAATGGTAAAGTCGGTACCCTGGTCTAGCCCCTGCGACGGGGATGACTGGTAGTACCGAAAGGGATGGTTTGAAAGGGGAATCGATGATCGTCGAGAGGCATTAAATAATGGAAAAGATGGCAGACCCTTAGAACTTTATGGGTTGAAAATTTGAAGAACCTTGTGCTCTGTAAACCGTAAAATGAAACTGATGAAAACCATTTTAAATTGCTACCGATCGATCTACGCACCGCGAAACCAATATCAATTTGCTTTGAGACCTGACAGATTTTCAAAAGTAACGTGCAATCGCTCGGACGGGTTTTCACTTGATACCACCGGCTACGGGCTATTAGGTTCGAGTAAAGAATGCAGGTATAAATAGGTCAAATTAATTTCCACCTACTAATCGAGGCGTTCGATTCAAAGTCGAAATAGTGGAAAAAAAAAATTTTGCCGATATTCGGGCATTTTATAAATTTTTGAATAATACGAAAAAAACAAAAGTTTTCGATTCATCGATACAGTTTGGGTCCGGACGATTTATCAGGTAATATAATTCGGCAATCCTACGTCACTTGGCTGTATATCGATGTGTACAAGAGACAAATAAATCCCTTGAATTTTCTTCTGCAATTTGCCGTATACAGAAGAAGCAGAAAGAAAGGAAAATAGTGACCGCTAATACGATTAGCAAACCGACAGATATACCGAACCTCTTCCATTCTTCTGGCAAGTGCGGGTAAAGCGCCATCTCGGCAAACAGAAAAAGAACTAGAGGAACGCTATAGAATAGAGAACGTCGAATAGTAGCTGGCTTTAGTCTAGACGCGAAGGCGCCGGCTGAGAAGCGTGCGCGTCTCGACGACACAGAGCGAACAGCCGACACCCTTAGAATATTAATGACGTCAAACAATTACAGCGTTCGCGCTATATCGCATCCAACGTTTTTCAAAATACCGTGAAGCAAAGTAAAAAAAAAAAATTTATTTCATTCAACAATTTCCAAGATTCATATGAATTTCAAGGCCGCGTTACCCGACCTCGCATCTCCTACAAGGAACAAATCTTTGCACTGTAAATTTTACGTGGGTCAAATGATATTTTACAAGTGGATATATACAGCGCCTCCAGGAAGTGACGTAAGTACTAAGCAAGGGTCGCGCGCCTTCGTCGACTGTGCTATAGGATTTTCAACCCCACTTTCAGGGGTTGAATAGAAATTATCCTATTAGACACCCTTATGCAACGTGTACGGGGTATAAGCGAATTTTGAGGATTTTTAATATTTTTTTTTTTTGGCTTTTTAGGTATATCTCTATTTACTACGCGAAGCACTCGTTCTACGCTCTGTAGAGTACTACGGATACCTATCCGTAGTACCTGAAGAACCACGTAGCTTTGGAGAACTTTCCTCGGGAGCTTTTACATGGAAACTGGATTTTAATTGAGGCTGCGGACTTTTCCCATAAACTGTCCACGTAGTGCATAGCTGTATTAGGTTAAGCTTGACTTTCAAGGCGACCGTGGAATATCTTTGAAAAAGTTTAAATTAAATTGAAGTTTGTCCCGGGAAATATGAGTAAAGTCACCAGAGGCGCCGCACGTATCCCTTTGTTACCACGAAGAACGCGTATCGTCGAAATCAGTGATATTTGAATTTCCCGCCGCAGTAACGATTTAAATATCGTCCGAATCGCACAAAGCCGCCGATCGGCATTGAGGGTTATGCAGAAGAAATTTTTTTTTAACATTCTACCGTTCAACGAATTAAATCGGGTCAATGAATCCGAAGGCTGATTGTCGCCAAGTTCCCGAGTATAAAGAAAAGGATGAATTGTACAGCGCGAAAGAAAGAAAATTGCGAGAACGAATGAAAAGAAAGAAAGAAAGAAAAAAAACAACAACTGATTCACCGAAGGTCCTTCCGACCCGCGGAACAATCTGCGCGCTACTGGCCTTTCACATCCTCCCGTGGCCACCGCAACCCCCGGGGACTTTTACGATTTACGGTTTATCGCCTCGTGGGACACGCATAATTCAAGTCGACGCCATTTTCTATCACGGACTTCGCGTTTTACCTCTTTCCTCCTTAATCGAAGTGAGCACAGTTTTTTTACACTGATTACCAACCCATCCTCACTGCTACCACGTACGTGTACGTACGAGTTCCCTTTGTCAGTCCTAGACAAGATCTAATCAGTGGCTGGACCACGGTAAGATTTTTCTGCAGGCATCCGTAAATCTAAAAAGGAAGTACTGGAAGGAAAAAAAAAGGGGGAAGTTAGAGAAAAGAGAGTATAAATTTTTACTTACCCCGTAGAATCTGATAGAGGAAGACCTTGATATGATCCGAGCTAAGATGCTGTGGACTCACGATGATCTTGTGCAGGTCACTCTGTAGCAGCTCCGTGATAACGTATCTATTGTTAAGAATCTAGTTAAGGAAATTTCTGGGCGAATAAACTTTTCAATTACATTAACGTCCCTTCCACTATCTCGGGACTTCCTGTTACAGTTGGACATTTATTATAAAAAAAAAAAAATATAAAATAGTTTGAAAAACTTTTTCTCAACAGACGTCACGATTTCGCGGTCCACGAAACTGAAGATCATAAATTCCATAATAAGGAACGGAAGGGATCACCGACTGCATACGAAGTGAACTGGAAGTCTCCAGGTGATCAGATAGTCCCTACGTGTTCCACGGGTTAAAGGCGAACGCACGCAGCATCTTCCAGGCTCGAGAAGCGGCAGGATCCTCCAAGATCAGGACGAGAAGCAAAAGGATACTTGGGAATGGGCTAATGGCGGAATGGGGTCGACTGGTAGGTTGGAATGCAGGTAGAAACTGCGGCACCTTCAGTGAACTGGTTCCTGCTCCTTCTCAGGAATGGCATTATACGCTGGGACTCGCGACTTTTCATTGGGCCTGAACTCATAAGAATTATCCTTTAGGATTTCCGAGAAACGTTCAAGGACACGTGGCAAATTATAGTTATGATCCATCTGGCTCGAGATCGTGCGACGGGACGGTCGAGGAGTAAGAAATTTTCTTTCAAACATCAGGATCCGCAGACGAGCGGGGAAACTCATTTGAGTACAATGGCCCTGGAGTCCAGACTCCGGTCGGATTAGTTCAGGAGCATTGGCGTAAACGCGAGCCGATTGGTGGATCGGTCCCCAGGCTCGGTTGGCTGCCTTCTGGCTGGGACCAGCGACCGGTTTCCTGGACAAAGCAGGAGCTGCTGCTCCCATCAGCGAGAAGGGAATCGGGTATCCTCTGCTGCCGCATGGCTACCCTCTTGCTATATAGCTAGGTTACCTGTGGATATGGTATACCTGGTGCAAGCGTCGAAGACTAAGCAAGATGCATTCGGTGAATAAAAAGGAAGACAAGGGACTTACGAAGGAGACTGTTTTCTCTATCGACCGTGCATGTCCCCATTGGCTCCATTAGATTGGTCATTTCGTTCTAAAGAGGATTCCGTTTTAATGCCTTCCCCCATTGCATACGGTCCTGGGCGCTCGTTGTGTCACCGTCTCTTGGAAATGCAATCGCATCTACCTAGTGTTTCATAATATTCACTCCTCACGACTAGACACGCTATATATATATATACACTTCCCAAGAACGAGATACAGCAGTATGCAGACAATCGTTTCTATAAAAGAGAAACAGTGACGGCTCTTCAATTCTCTGAACGGTCTTCATTACCATAACTATGATAGTCAAAATAAGAAAAAAAAAAAAAAAAAACTTACAGACAGTTTCGTGAATGTGGACAGTTTAGAATTCTTAATTATGTATAAAAGCAATGTATAACTGTAGGTAAGATATGAGAGCTGAACGGTGTGATTTATGTAATAGACTTTTTCTTTAGTATAGTTATAAGTTTTGTAAATCAGGTTAGGTTACGCACGACGGTAAAGGAGATGCCAAGACGAAAATACACGTGAGTCGAGTATAACAGAGTGTAAGGGTATAAGAGGTGCATCGTTGCCCAAGTAGTTTCTTTGTTGCACCAGACGAGGAGGAGGTTGAGGTTGGCAAGGCCATTCCGCCCGGTCCGACCGGTCAACCGAGCCTCGCTGAACGACCGCCAAGATGTCTAGGATCTCGGGGTAGGGTTAAGGACCCTTGACTCCTGAACTGGCTAGTCGCACACGTTCGGTACGATCGGTAAAAGCCCGATCGCAAAGTAAATCGCATTACTTTAACTGCGCGAACTACCACATTCCAATTCCGCCATTATACGTTTTTCATTCCGCGTGCACTTCGTCCCGTCGAGAAATACCGAATACACTTTACGACGGCAGAACGAACGTTGAGGCTACGCCGAATAGCGTTGCCAAGGCAACGGCAAAGGTCCGCTCGTTGTTGACAGTTGGAGAGACAGCTGGCGCCGCGTAGCGGCGGCTGACGGAAACTGAGGGTTACGCCGTAGTCGGGTAAAGTTAGCAGCGTTATAGCAACCGCGTAACTGGCTCTTCTTTATTACTGGCTTCTTTAATTATCACAAGACGTTATCTTAATTACGTGGCTATATCCACCAAGTAACAATTCCCAACTTTTAGACGACCCTTTATCCAGTCTATGCACAGTTACGGGCATTGTCAAACGCAAGGCTAAATATTGGACGACGTTTGCTTTTCTTTTCCACGCTGGTCGACATTTCTGAATTACTTTACTTGAAACTTTTACTTTGTTGCTTCTACTCTTCAGCGGGAATTGTCTACTATGATTTATCGTCAATTTATCCAATCCGCCAGAGGACAGCTATATTACATTGTCCCCTCGTACGTGCACTTGTGACGTTTCGTATGTATCTCCAAATGGACAACGGTATCTGCTTATCGTAGGAGTCGAGCGAGTAATTGCCACGGGGAAAGTACGCGTGCATAATTAAGCGCTCAGGGCGATTGGCCAATTACCTGTCTGATAATATCGTGCAGCTCACGTGAGATTTTGATGGATAGCACTCAGGATTCCGGTTACGTTCAACGTATGCATATAGAATTCTATAAAGAGATGTGACATAGGGGTTACTCTTTAGTGGCCTAAGATACAACGGGCACTTAAAAATTGCTAACAGGACGGTATAGGGGATGTTTTTTTTTTCCAGACTACAACTGACAGGCACCATAACCATACCTGTCTATACGTACGGATAAGGTTATCCGTATCTAAAAATGGAGATGCCACCGTATGCCTGGCAGGTCCATAAGTGAACGAACAATGCCTTGGAAAAGTGTCGCTGGGGTGGCGAGCGACCATACTTCTTTATGACATGCGATACCTCAGACCCGCATATATACACCGACGATAGGAAACTTTTCAGGGTGAAACTTCCGGCCACCTGGTGGCTCCTTGTACCATTCTCAACATTGTCATCCCTATGGGATTCCTATGGGCCTGATACCAGAAGCATTAACTCGCCTTTAGTTTATCCTGGATGAAAGGGTTTTCCTGTGAAACTGCCTCAAGTGTTACACGCAGTCTCCGTTATCCGGACGCCAGGATTACACGCGGCTTTATACAAACTTGACGAAGTGACGGAGACCCTCCGCGGTTGCTGGTGGTGAAATTTCGCGAAATTTCTTTTTCGCCGATTTACGAATTTACAAAATACAAAGGACGTGAAAAATAAGCGAGTGACGATACAAGGAGCTATGAAAAAGATATCCGAAAATTTTTGCGATTTATCCAAAATCACGTTTATCGCTAATGGGAAATAATGCTAAAATTCGTATTCGAACGATCATCGTGAAATCTCGTGCCACCGGTAGGAAGAATTTAACGGGATATAATTCATTTTTTTTAACCTTCGTCTCTCTATTTGGTCAGCCAGGAAAACGCTGTTGCAAGAACCAGAGAGGACAGATCGTTCAGTTGCGTATAGCGTAGGCGTGAGTGCGTGACAAGCAAGGCGCGTGCGAATGCCCGTTTCCGTGTTCCAATTATACTATCCCTACTGGGTCCACGCGGTTCACCAGTAAACAGCTGTTCGTTACACGGTAAGCGAAGTTCGACCGTAGGACGTGCGATATTTTAGAAAAAAAATTTATTCCTAAATTTTCATCTACGTTTTCAAACGCCTCGGCGAGCGCCGGGATTAAATAATTCTGATCTTGCGAGAGCCACGTTACACGCATTTTGAGGCCAACCAGACCGGAAATCAAAAACCGGGTAACATCCGGTACACGTACCACACGTATATCTCTGTCAAGAACCCGGGGGACTGAAAGTAGTAAAACGTGAAAAAAAAAAAAAAATCGTAAAAAAAGAAAAAAATATGAAAAGAAAAAGTATTTCGCAAACTGCTACTGCCTCGTCATCTAATTTCTTAATTAGTCGCGCGCTGGGTCCTCCCATCTCCTTTCGGAGTTCAACGGTTTCAAGAGTTCGGTCGAGCTACCAACTAATTTCTACTTGCTCCTCTGCATTCCCTCCGCTGCGCCTCTCGCTGCTACCATCACACGTTTCTGAGGTAGCATTACGGTGTTGCTGGAGCCGGGAGGAGTAAGGGGCGCGAGAGGGGAGGCGAAGAGAGTATCTCGCGAGAAGTGGACCAGCGACCGGGAAATAGAAGACGATGAGTGAAGTTTGTAAGAAAAAAAAAAAGAAAAAAAAAAAAGAAAGTGTAAAGAAGTGACTCCCGGTGAAGTTGTCGGTAAAAAAGTTCTCCGAGTATGACGTCACTGGTACCGCTTCTTCGCCACGTAGCTACCTTATTAGTGCAACCGGTGGATCATTTTTTTTTCTCTTCCAGGTCAATCATGCTTGGGACGTTTATAGACGTTTTTAATATCTTTAAAGGGAATGGTAATTTATAATGGTCTGACTTTCGCGCTGTGTTCCATGTTTTTGTCTCGTAGATTTTTTTTTAACAAGCAAAAAAAAAACTCTTATAGACCCTGTTGGAATACGGTCCTGGTCCTTTCTGGAGTCTGGCTGTTGCGACGGGCATCGCGCACGACCCTTCGCATAAATGAGAAAGGATTCTGGCCGAGGCTGACGGGGCAGGTTTAGCCTTTGTTACTCGTCGGGGAGTCCTAAAGGGTTACAAATATATGTACGGGGACGAGAAGGTCCGTGTACTTGACCAGCCATTGGGCCTCTCAAAATCACTTCCCCTTGCTCCTCATAGACCCTCCGACGCATTTCGTAATGAACGGGAGAACTTTGTGAAATTAATGGATAAAACAGGGAGATGGCCTCGCTGTCTCTCCCTGGCACCTGCTTTACTTAGGGGATGAACGTTAATATTTTTTTTCCTTCGTTCGTTTACCCCTTAAACTTTACCCAAGGCAATCTGTTACGATCCGAGAGGTAGAAGGCGGATGGGGAAAAAAAAAATTTTGCACTTGGAAATTTTTTTGGAAAATAACGAATGAACAACTTTAAGGGGGTTTGGTCTTCTCGTATCGAAATATTTCAAAATCGAAAAAACGAGTTATCGGATAAACTTTAATGGAGCGACAGGTGGCTCGAGGAGGACCAATCGCGTCTCTCATTGGCATCGCAGCGAGGACGAACGAAGGGATGGAAGTTAATCCGCATGAAAATAATAGCCTACCCCTACCTAATAGCGATCTACGTAGATCCTGCGATGATTTACATAGGATCTATTTGATGGCCGGCATTGATATATATCGCGGGTGAATTAACCTAACGCCTCTGTCCTTCGGTTACTTAGGGGCTGTGCTTTATTCTCAGCTGGATCCGGTCCGCCAAATTGGATCGATCGTTAATCATCCAACGATGAACTTTGCGATCGTAGATCATCGACACTCGATTACTAATTATTAAAAAGTGTCAAAATTATTTATCCACTGATGATCGACGATCCCCCTATATCGCAGATCATTATTTTTATGTGTCAAAAAAAAATTTCCTCCTCCAATGATACAGAGCTAGGACCAGTTACATCTTGGTAAAATCCAAGAGGGATATACGGCAAGACTAGGTATAGAGAGGCGAAATTCGCCAGCTGATAAATACGCGAAGTTAGATAAGCTCAAGGCAGTATCTCAAAGCGCGACCGCACCAGACGTCCCTACAAATCACCTTTCCGCAGTGCCGTACACGGCCGGAGTAAAATCCTCAAGCTTTTTACAGCGATCCCTGCCGATTCATCTTCGCCATAGCTATTACTATACATACGAAATTCAAATTTCCCGCGCATTCCCGTCGGACCCCAGCAGCTACACGTGCATAACCCAATCGAATAAAGACGCTCGACGCCGGACTAAGAGACCAAGAGGAGCTTCCGAGGCTTTTCAGGTCGCGCGGGAACGCCGGCTGCCGCGCAAGCGTCTCTATCGATTGCAATCGTTATTAAGTTGATACAAATTCTAGCCCAGTCCAGGAGCGTACCAATCCCTGGGGGAAATTCCCTTCCCAAAGCCACCGGAGCGCCAGGGCCCTTTGTACGAACTGAAGTTAGACACTAACGATACGTCAGGCCAGGGGCGTACTTAAGACGGACTTTATCTGAAAGGGCTCTTTGAACGGGGCACTCGGAGTACGGTCAAAGCCGTACAATTTCCCGGCCCTGTATACTCGGCAGCCGGTGTACGCTCTAACTTTGCCCGCCCCCCCCCCCCCCCTGGTAATTTCAAATTATTAAAACGTCCATGAAGTTGGAGTCGCGTAAACAGCTGATAACAAGTATTCCCCGGTTATAGGCGTCTCGCGGAAAATTATGTAACGCGGTCCCCGGGGGAGAGGTAGCGAAGGGGTTACTGCTTAAAAAATCGTGAAGCTCAGGAGCGTCAACGCTTCACCCAAATTCACCTCCGAACTTCCATTTTTCGTGCTGGCGCGAAGTCTCCTTTTCTTTCGCGAACAAAGCTACCGGAAGTGTCGAGTCAATTTTTTATCAACGTCCAAATTGAAGTCCAGCGACTCCATAGGGGTGGCATTATTAATGGGACCAGTTTGAGTTTACGAGGGGTCGAGTCTGTTGGCGTTGACCTTCCCTTTCGCCGAAATGTATTTTTGCCGATGACAAATTTCGTCAGGCACGGAAGAGAAAAAAAGATCAACATTAGAGTAAATCAGTGATTTAAAAAATTGTGCTAAGATTCTAACATATTAGATGCAAAGATCAAACCTAATGAAATAGCAGAAATAAATAAAGACCTGTCACGTGTGCAGGACCACGTGGGGCTTCCGTCAATAATACGCGGGGTTTCTCGTGGTACCAATTCGACGTTCTATATGCCAATGCATACGGTTACTGAGCTTTTTTTTTTCGAATTTTCATTTCTTATCCCTCAAACACTTCCGGTCGTGCCAGGAGCGTCCTGTGCATATATTAAAAAAAAAAATGCAAAAGGATACATTTCCTGGAAGAAGTCGAGATGCGGCGGCTGCAGGATATCCAGAGCAGACAGTACCTGTAATCAGACGGAATGATTTTTTTTAGAAAGTGAAAGTGCCAGGATCCGATTGATCTGCTCGTACCGATCTTGGATCAAGGATGGGAAGAAGGTGAACGGGCTTGGGAGATGAGGGATCGTCCACCGGTGAAATAACCAGAGGAAGAGTCCGCCGGTAGTACCATACCGGTATTACTAGTACAGGATGATACTAGGAGGTATGCACAGTAGGAATGGTACGTATAGTGGCAAGTAATATAATATTACTAGAGATAGTATATATATATATCAATATTTTATACCATAGCGAATAGTAGATAGAAAAACTTTCTTTAATTCTACATAGCAATGTATTATATTAATATACATATACTATCTACAAGTATATAATGTATATTCAAGTCCCGGTTCTCACGAACGGATTTCGCATACCAAACGATATTACGAGCTTCGCAACCTAACCCAACCCATAGATACGAGAAAGCACAGATTTCACATAGACCATTAGTACACGAGAATATATTACATTGCTAAAATTAATAACGCGATTAACTTCATATGCACAATTTCACCCGGGAAATTATCACAGTCTACCACCGACTTCCCTTGTACAGGCAAATTCAAATGTCGCACGTAACGAATGAAAATTATTATATATTCAACGAAAGAAAAAAAAAAAAAAAAAAAAAAAAAAACACTGAAAATTATCCTGCCAACAGAACCCATTAGCGCGTCCCAAGTAGGTCTTAGAAAAGAAACCTCGATGCGTATATTCGCGTGAAATAAATTAGTATCACAGTGTGTAAAAATTACTGACGTTCTCGTGTTTGAAGAAGCAGAGCATCTTCAGCTCCCTGAAGACTCTTTTGCTGCTGACGAGACTCTGAAAGACGTTCGGCAGTTTCTTCAAGGCCACTCTTCTGCCGTCCCTCGGATCCGTGACGGCCCTGAAATCAGAAAGTCAATGTCCAGTTCAGACCTTGAACCGCACTGTCTACGTGGAGCGGAGCGGCAAACTCGAACGCGGAAAGTCTTGTGAACCCGGCATAAGTTTTCAGGACAACGAACGTACCTATTTCCGGAAAGCGTCAGGGTGAACATTAATATGTTCACCCGTATAATATATTCCAACCTACATATATATATAAACACGCACACAGTACATGACGTACGAGTTAAACGATATCAAATAGGCAGATCGAGTGTTAATGAATTTCGATGAGTAATTAGAGTTACGTTACGCAATCCAGCATAAGCTCACTCATGTCCCACGTATCATTATTTCTTCAGCAATCAATTTACCCGACAGGCAACAGTTCGACCGACTAAATGATAGACCCTGCGATCAGCCGTCTCCCGGTAGGACCTATGACGTCACACGTGGACCGGACCCTTCCTCGGTTACCTCGATAACGGTCCAGGACCTAAGAGACCCGGGAGATGAGAAAGTCAAGAGGCGGGGACGACCAGGGAAGGGGAGAGGAAAAAAATAAATGAATACAAAAGTGGCCGTAGCAAAAGTACTGGGGCACCGGAGAGACGAGCCCTTCACCAGTTGCAAATACGTACGAGCTAATTAGCATCCTCGTGAGCGCGAGGGTGCGAGAAGAGAGCACAAGACCCCGATGCTCGCTTCCTTGGGATTTGCCTTCGACTTCCGGTACACGGGCTGCGCCCTGACCCTATCTCGTCTCCTCCATCCGCTTTCGACGTCTCACTTATCCCGCGCAACGTAACGTTATTTCACCTGGTTCTCATTGGACTTTGCAGTATCACGCGTGTGTATATATATATATATATATATATATATATATGTGCGCGTAATATATATATATATATATACACATTACACGAAGATGAGGCAAAACAGCGAGCGCGAAATGTTGGCTTTAAGAAAATCAGAAATTCAAATTGCGAGAAATCGGTGTCGCGCGAATCCTTTTAATGTCACGAATTTAAAGGCGTCGCGACGCCGAGGCGTCATCGTCTGAAATACATTAGAATGCCGATAAGTAATATTAAAAATATTTCTAAAAAAAATTTGCCTTCATGTAAATACGGCAACACGCGCATATGTATGTATATATATATATATATATATATATACATGTAAGATAATACGTAATACTACACAAAAATACAAGGCAAAGTGTAATATATCGCGTAAAATTCAAAACTCAACGTCAGTGGGTTAATCTCCATGAAGCGACGATAAATCAATAAAGTACTATACATACGCTTGTCGTTTACGCGGACAATTATTCACTTGACAATCCGCTCGTCGGCAGTACGTAATATTTAGACGTATACGCGAATACGTTCGGGCAATTCGCAATTGCGCGACGAATTAAGTGTCGCCGAAAGGAGTTTAAGGTTTGCGCGTGAAACTCCTCGCTCGCTCGTTTCGTGTCGCTCGTTACGGCGCTAACGCGACGCTCAATCAGGCTCAGGCGAAGAAACACGTGTTGATTTTCACCGCAGCGACAATTTACGTCGCTCGTCGTTCTCTCGCACTTAAAACGTAAAGGCAGCGCACATATGACGATTTTCCCTTCCTATTGCGCACGAAGGACACCCAAACAAAGATGGCGGCCTTAGGTGACTATCAGCTTACATATTTACATGCAACGAAAGCACCGTGTAAGGTGGTTCAAGGCGCCGCGGACTCGTCGCGCCCATGAGAACTCGGTGGATCGAGACTCGTAAGAGAATTTTGGTGCTCGTCAATGACGACGAGTAGAAGAGAAAAAAAAAAAAACAAAAAGAGATGGCAAAAAGTTAACGACCATTTGAAAATGATTAAAGGCTACCAAGTGTATGTCAAAGTGTCTCCGCGTGTATACCCGGTGTGCCTTTAATTGTCAATTTGAGGATCTGAAAATCAAAGGCAGTCGCATCGGCCCACGTGCCCTTTGACGTATTCGCACTCGAGTGTATATATATGTATATGTATAGGTATATCAGCCACGTGGCTGGTACATATCGTTACAGGTAAATAAAGCGAAAGAAAGGTTACCGTGGTATCAAGAGACCAGTGCTGGAGAGTGTAAGGTAAATGCTCAGTCAAATTTTGAGATTTAATGAATAACGTAATTTAGAACGCGCATGCGCGTCACCGCAAAAGTTATAGAAATAATCCACGGTGCATCAGACACCCGTAATACTCTCCTGGTTGGATGGCGTTTACTTTTTCTTTATATTGGCAATAAAGAGCGCGTCCATGTACAGACTGCAATAATGCTGGATATATCGGCACGCGTGTACAGACTCATACAAGGGTAAGAGTCGTGACCAGCATCCACCGAATCACGTGCTGGACCAAAAACAAGAGTCATTGTTTATCTGTTATCCAGATGTTGAATGGCAGGGAAATGAAAAAAAAAAAAAAAAAATTTCGAAGTATTTTTTGAAAGACCCTGTAACCAAGTCCCCGTGCACAGGGGGTGTTGGTATCTGGTTAGCGTGTAAGA
The DNA here is from genome assembly GCA_030142495.1 of Cephus runcator. Taxonomy (NCBI): domain Eukaryota; kingdom Metazoa; phylum Arthropoda; class Insecta; order Hymenoptera; family Cephidae; genus Cephus; species Cephus runcator. The sequence continues at coordinate 121,518 of JARQTC010000296.1, forward strand.
CAGAGGTTTGAAAATCGTGAAAAAGATATCGAGCGAGTGAGCGTGGGGTACACGCGAGGTATAGTAAATGGAAAAAGGCAAGAAAAGCAAAAAAATAAAGAAATCGATGAAAATCCTTATCTAAGAAGTCCGTTCAGTGACTTCAAAGCAGAAAGGCGAAAAATAAAAGGGATATGGTTATCGAGGGTCCCGAAACTTTTGTAAGGACCTGTATATTAAGGTCAATACTGCAAGCTACGACACCATAAGACCTTAAGGCACTGTCCACACGTATCCACAAGGCGCGGTCTCTGCTTGGTTCAGCAGAGAAGATCTCTCTCTTTCTCATCTCGAGCTTCTCTTGCTTTCTTTATACCTATTCGTACCGCACGTTAACCTCCCTTTCTTGGATGCTTGGACAGCTGCAACGCGATTCACCTGCAACTGCAGCGTAACTGCCGCCAAGGGATGCACCTGCTTTACATAGGAACAGACACGGAGACTATATATATATATATATATATATATATACCTCGAGCAAGTAGAAAACTGTCGCGCAGCTTGTGCTCTTCCCACAGGATACGAAACTGGTTCGAAACTGTCCAGAAATTGTGCGAGCTCACTAAGAACTATGAAGAACCCTTTTTACGAGTTATACACCGCACGGTCGGACAAGAGATAAAGGAGTCGCGGGAGCTTCTACGAATGTTCTAGAAGCTTCCAGAGAATTTTCAATACAACAAACGCGAAAGTTTCCATCATCGCTGCGATTCGATCAATCTACGACGGCGTCCAGGACAGACCATTCGGACTCGTGTAACCCATCCGTTGTGCGGTGTGTCGGTATCGATTATTGAATTAGCATCAGTAGAAGTGCCGGGAGCATTTACATGAATAAGCTTTGGCTTAACTTCCGTCTAACTAGTTTATAGTTAACAAGGACAAACTGCTGGGGACCTCAGCATATAGCACGATGGACGGACAACGTGGTGGCTGGAATTCTCTCGAGATGAGTTTACCGTAAAATTTTCAATACCCCTGTAGCCATCTCCATGTATACAACACATACAAGCTCCTCTATTTTTTTTTTTTTTTCGTAAAATACGTAAAACCTTTCGACAGATGGAAAAAAAAAATTTTCAATAAAAAAACCATATATGCAATATCACCAGGATGATCTTACAGGTGGGACATACGAGTATGAAAGAATTTTCTGCAACAGCTGCAAACTGTTTATTACTCTCAGATTTCACGTGACGAGCCGCGTACGTCAGCATGCTCATACGACACGTATGTAGATACATAGCCGTATACCATATATGAACCAGTGAGAAATATCACGATACGATGTACGTTCAACTCGTGCATACAGTTTACAAAGTGGAAACCGTCCCAGGGGGGGGGGGGGGGGGGGTAGCTGGTGCAGCCAAGCAACAGGGTGCCCCCGACGGTCATTATCGGCCCTTCGT
>JARQTC010000296.1:122975-134007 GCA_030142495.1 Cephus runcator
CCCCCCCCCCCCCCCCCCCCCGCCCCCCCCCCCCCCCCCCCCCCCCCCCCCCCCCGCCCCCCCAGCGGGCGCAGCCATGCAACAGGGAGCCACCTACGTTCATTATCGGCCCTTCGTTTCCTCCAGGTGAGTCGCGTGCGCCGCCGAGAAACAATAGCACGAGGCTACGTTAACCAGGTATACATATGAATATGCACTTTAAAGAGATAGTTGCAGATACATATGGAGCGGGCAATAAGTCCGATCGCCATAAAAACCCTAGACAACAGTGCATTTTTTTCCTCGACGTTTACACGACGTTTTCACAGCACCGGTAAGACGAATACGGATCGATGGAACGTACGATTAAAACGTGGTAAGTTTAAGCTATACGTACGCGATCCTCATTCAAGGTATTCGTAGATGCTTCGATAAGCGCAAGATGAAAACGGCCGAAGCAGCCTTGTTAAATAAAAAAAAGAACCTGATAAATAATTCACCGTGTGTCATACCGATAGCATTGTATCGTACGAATGGCAATATCGAGTCTCCATTGTCAAAGGAAGGCGCACGCGGTTGGTAGACTGGCGAGGCGTCATGGCCGACTGTCAGTCCCACCCGAGAGTCCCCGCGTATCGCCGTGAAATCGCCAGCGGAATCCATCGGGTAGGAACCGAGTCGCAAGGGGATACGGAGAGTTCTCGTGCAGACAGTGAACGTAACAGAAAGGAAGTTCGTGGCGATAACTGAGCGACACGAGGAGCCCAGGGGAAAGAAGAGAAGACGATACCGCGCGACGAAGTAAGAAGCCAATGGGAGCAGCTCTTAAGAAGAATGCGACCAATCAGAGCGCGAATAGGCCAGTGGAAAGTTTTACGACTGCGTAAAACCCATCGGCCGTTACAATCGCGTACTACGTACCCACGTGACCCACGCGCAGTACAGTACACGTAACGCGTGCTATCCTTGAATAAGGGTAAACAAGTGTATACGGACTGCACCATATCACAGTCCAAGATAGACAAAAGTATCCATATGCACTTTCGAGGCCTTTCTACGTACGAATATAGATGGCAGATAGTGAAATGCGCGTACCGTGAAAAGGTGCGTTCAAAAGTGCCGAATGCCCACTGGGGTACAATATGAAAATCGTGTGAACGGAGCCTAAGGCTTAAAACTCAGGATATTGGAGGTCGACGCGATAACCTTTGCAAATAGGGTGCGCGCGCAACTTGAGTTTGCCGAAGGGTCGACAACTGACGTTTAGACACAGACAACCTGGGGGAGGGGGAGGGGGGGGGGGGGGTCAACGACACAACGCGACGTAGTAACCTAACCTCTCACCGTACGATTTCCTACAGCACGTTAGGCACAATGCAGCCTGGACGTTCAACACGCGAGGATCGAATTCGAACCACGGCCTGAAGCTTTCCGTGTGGCGTGAAACCCGTTCGCGACTCTGGGACCTCGTGTAACACGGCGTACGATGTATCACACGGTAGGTACCCCTCCTACCAGGCAAGTCCTTACGCAGTACGTAGGGTTATGCGAAATTTTGCGTTGAAATAATTCAACCCGCCGTCGTTCCACTCCGATCCGCGATAACGTCGCGGACGTTAAATGGAATAGAGTTGACGCGGCGTTCTTCCACGTCAGCGATACGTAACCTACATTAGCCTCCCTTTGCATCGGGATCTGATCCCGGAAACAGACCGCGCACGCCATACGCGCTGTGCTCAGGTACATTGCGATCGGTATGTAATCTCGTATTGCGCTTACTAGACGAGCAAAATACAGAGGAAGAGCCGGAGGACGTACGTAGCTGCGCGGTTTCGATAAATTGATATAAAATTTTTGTTTATTAAATTACTGGACCACGCACGGCCAAGGAAGAGGATCAAAGGCTCGACCGATCGTCGGTCACGTGGTCTGCCGGTCAACTGCAGTCCGGCAACGTAAACGCATATCGAACGTATATTGTGACCGACGGGCGTTGTGTGTCGCGAGCACGTGTGTCCACGATAGAAAGACACGTGGTCCTTGACCAGACAAAGCGTCTAGACGATACGGAATTACGAACTCGAGGAACTTCCTGCGGACGGAAGTCGCAGGGAGATGAGAGAGTGGAGAGGGGATTGCAAGAGAGAGAAAAAGGTCCAGGATAATTGGCTGGGATCGACGTTCCTTACCGATTTACGTGGATACACGTAAATAGGAAGAATCTTACTATTGACTACAGGTGGGATATATCATGCGTTGCCTGATTTTTAAATATAAATATTTACAAATTCATATATACACGTATATATATATAAAAGTATGAATAACCCGCATGGTAAAGGCTATACTGTTAATGGGTTCCGCAAGCCGTTGTTAGATTCAGCAAGGCGAGGAGATGAAAATGGAGCAAGTATAGAAGAGACGGGAAGGAAGCTTTGTCTTAAACGGATTCCTTGACCATGACTCGGGATAGTTTTAATCGATCGGATTGGCTGGTACGAGCCTTCGATTAGTAGATATACAGAGAGCGAAGGAGAAGAGTATACGTGTATGTATATATATATATATATATATATATATGTTCATCTGACTCATAGAGGTTAATCTGGTCCACTGGTGAATCACCAGACTCTTCCGTAAATCGACGACTATTTCGGCACATACTTAAAACTGCGAGGGGCGTCTAGTTCGTTACCAGAGGATCCGCTGGTCCAGAGCGCACGTGGCGAAGAAGCGATTTACGTATTGAAATAAGCAGGAGAGACGGATAAGTGATCAATCGTTAGGAAGAATGACTTACGGTAAGTTGGCGATTGCGTCGCTGGATCTGCTAATTACCATCGAAGCATCGCCGACCGAATGACACGTGGCTTTGTGGTGAGAGGCGAGGGGGGCAAGGGAGGGGAGGGCTCCTCGTTAGAGAAACTCGTTAGGTTCACTCAAGAGATAGTACCAGGACGACAGGCAGGTATAACATTCCTGATCGATTATCGTATCGTCGCAGTGGGTATCCGCAATGCATTCTGATAACGAACTATAGGCGGAGGAGATCAACGATAAGGGACAAAGGTACTGAGAGGGGTACGTGGCATTGCGTATGGCTGATAAAATACGTACTACGGGACAAAGTGACTTTTTATGAGATTCAAGTTTGATAAAAAAAATTTTTTGAAAAATTACAAATCGATGATCGATCCACTGCATTTTTCCAGGGAGGAGCAAAGGGCTCCGGTGGATAATTTCTCGAGCTCAGACCACGCTTAAATTTGTCGTGACGTATCCAGAAGCGCCCTCTGTCTCCCCTCGAGAAACTACCGCCTGACGTACGACTGCCCAATAAAACACACAGATTTCTACGTGCGGACGGAGCAGACCTCGACAAAGCAGACTGTAAGTATCGATGAATTTCGTTGTCGGTCGATCGTGGCCTCAAGATGCCTGGGCTCGCGGTGAGAAAAAAAAAAGAACGTGGCGCAGCAGCACCAGGTATGCGGGTTGCAGTAGTCTACGGACTATGAGAGCTACAAAGATATCCGGCCATCTGGTGGAGCGACAGCTGCAACTAGGATGCCGAGTGCTCCCTCGTTAATTAAGTTTTCATAATACTTCTTTTATAAATTACGCGCGACAGGCATATATGCCGAATTAGAACGTGATACTTTGTTTCGCATTAGGAACTAATGTGGGTATATTGTAATTAAGGTCGGAGACACGTGCGTGGGACTCGAGGAATTTTTCACGTTGCTCCGATTAAAGGCAGAAAAATATTAGCTATTACGTAGAGCGATAATTGGACCATAGACGGAGGATTCAGGGCGGGGGGAGGGGGGGGGACTTTCGGCTGGAAAAGAGGGTTAGGAACCGCTCCAAGGGCGGAGGGGACGGAAGTCCCTTTAAATTGGTGCAATTACCGGCGTTGAATGAGCCGTGCGTTAATGGCGTCGTCTGGCACGCAGAGGGAAAATGAACCCACGTGTGTACGTGTATATATATATATATATATACACAGGTGTATGGATAAGGTGGTACGGAGGGAGGCGGGATGAGAGGGGGGGGGGGGGGGGGGAAACAGGAATAGAGCATTGTTTGGGTCCGTCGGTGAAATCGCGAGTGAAAATCCTGAAAAAAAAAAAGCGACGTCGTGCGTCGCGGCGTCGACCTCGTTACATGGCTAATTACTAATTAGAGACAAGGAACGAGGCGAGAATAACGATTATCCGTACGATTCCGTGACTGCTGTGACCCACGTTGCTTTATACGTCTTATCCGATGAATTTCGAAGCGCATCGTGGTAAACTGCATTCGGTGCACGCGTTTATTGATTTCGATGAAAAAGAAAGAAAAAAAAAATTATTCGCTTAAATTTCCCATGACACTGAGTCTCCTTGAATATTGATTGTAGAATATTAAAAAGTTGGTATCACGATAAGCGCTTATCGGTATTACCGTTTACGCGCGTGCATCGTACGGGCAAAGTATAACGTTCTATATATAGAGCGACCCTTTGAAAAGAATGGCCAGTCGCACGCTGGCTGTACGGACAAGTCCGTGGGAAAGTAAAGGCGGTGTCGCAATCGTTGAATCGGCGACTTGCATCGACGCGTATACCTACGTTAGGAAGTAGGCAGGCCTACAGGAGGTAGCCAGGAAGATTGGAACATCGACGAGGTGGGTGGTGGGTATAGGAAAAGGGCTGGTGCCCAAGCGAGCGACGAGGGTAAGAGGTAGGACAGACAGAAGGTGAAAGGTGGCTGGATGAGAGAGAGAGAGAGAGAGAGAGAGAGAGAGAGAGAGAGAGAGAGGTAACGAAGCTGAAGGATAGAGCGAGACACAATACACGCCCATACGTATACTACATAGGAGGTTCATACTCCGGCTAAAAATCCACGCAACAGGTCGTTCTGGTTAGAGCGGGCAGCGAGTCACGTGTGGAAGTAGGAGAGTCGTCGAGAATGCGTAAGAGTGAGAGAGAGAGAGGGAGAAAGAGAAATAACGAGAGAGAGAGAGAGAGACAGAGAGAGAACGCGAACGTGAGATACCGCATGTGGCTCCGTCGGCCTGGTGTCTCGTAGCTCCGTAATATCTTGGCTGGGTTTTGCTTCGGTGTTAAATAACCCAGGCAGCCTCGTCTCGTTTCCACGTCGCAGCTGCAGCGCAGAGAGACAACTGCAGCCAGCGGTACCACAGCCGTACGTACCGTCGCAACTGGGGGTACCGGAACCACCACCAACGTGGGCAGCTGAATATTAACGCCGGTACTACGTGCACGGGTGGGTCCAGGACGGTGCCCAAGGAACAGGTCTGTTCCGCCGATCGCACCAGGAGAAACCGGTAGACGGTCGAAGAGGGAGGAAGACCAGGTAGGTACCGGTACCAGCGGCACCAAGAGCACCAGAAGGTTCGGCCCCGAAGCTGCTTCTTTGTAAGATTTTTACCGGTCGCATAGGCGTCGACAGGCACTATCCTTTTTATTGGGGGGGGGGGGGGGGGCTCTCCTCGCGTCTTGAGATTCGAGACAATGGATGACAGGTGTTGGGCTTAGGACGCGTATTGTGTACGCTGGGTCCAGCCAGCATCCCTTCGCCTCCAGATACAATGACTCGATCTTCCCTCTACGGATGATCGCGTAGTGCCTGTACCGTGGCTCGTGCGTCTAATTAGGGCTACACAGCCACCGACGACTAATGACGGAAGCAGGGACACGAGGATGAAGGGACACGACAAAGGGTCGTTTCCGGGGGATCGAGGGGATGAAAATTTTGACGAGGCTTGTCGAACAGGCACCGAAAGTGAATCTCGGGAGTATTATCTCTTGACAATCTGTTTACCTGAGATGAGGCAATTGCTTACGGGCTGTCGCATCCCTCTCTCGTTCACGTGTGAGCACCCCTTAATCGTTAACCCCGATAACTATTAACTATTCGTTATTTGTCCCTAAAATCGTTACACCATATATCGAGAAGCAAGTATGTAGCGACACGTGCCCGGGAGGTAAACAAGCTCAAAGCGCAAAGGGCAAAGTTCAAGTCTGGTAGGGACATTATCAATCAGTACCCAACCCCAATGAAATTCTCGGCAATTACCCCGGAATAATGGGCGGCCGTATCGGCGGACGTCTCAATGTATCGAGTCGGGAGAGTTCCCACCGGAAACTCTCTGGGATTAACATTCCCGACGAGCGTCCAGTTATATATAGGATATACCTCCGAGGGATGCTGTGATACAGGAAATCATACCAGAGATAAGGACAGATCGTACTTTGATAAGGTCTGATAGTAGTACGGCTTTGAACTTTTGGATTTGAACCCAAACGACTGTGACGCCTGCTCTGCGCGATAGGCGGTCGTAAAAACGATGAATACGGTGCGCGTGCGCTGACTATATATCAAAATATCTATACGTGGCTCATATATGCGTTATCATATCTATACAGATGTATATATATACAGAATCGAACAGACTACTCAGCCGCTCCAACAGACAGGGAGTAATCGATTGGTTGGCATCAAACGTTCGATCCTCGATCACCGCCTTACATCACAATTATACAGGGTGTACGCGGAATAAGGGAAATATTAATACTAGTAAAAAAAGTTCGTTATGATAAGTTATACAAATAAAAATTAAGAGCACGTGAAATTACGTAAGCAATAATTATTATGTTCAGGATTAATTAATGGCAATCCTTGCCATTGATGTTACGTGCGATTTATACGGTACACCCTATAGATATACTACGGACTATGATCATACCTCGGCTTACACCCCTTTGGTCTGTCGATACCCTTTGGATGTGAGTTAGCCCAGATCAAATTGAGGATCCTGTCGATGGACATTCCAAGCATCGACAGGATTCGTTAGTCCTTTGCAGAGTGAATTGACCATATGAGAAAATGGTCTACTCGCGTATAGACAGATATACGATCAGCTGTATACAAATAATTTATAGCTTGTACTTATCGTGTATAAAAATTATTTTACTGATAAGACCTATCCGCGTGAATTATATAAAATATAATTAAAAAAAAAAAAAAATGTACCATTTTTATATATCCTCGTGAAAAATGATTTTTTCTTCTCCCGTCCACGTATCCAAATGATTTTACATATCCCTAACTTCGACGCGGGTCCAGATCGATAAGACAAAGCAGAACCATCAGGACGTATAAAAATAGAGGCATGTATCTTACGCCAGGGGTACTCCAAGATCCGTCAAGTATGTGAAGTTACGAATTTTGCACAATTCCAGACCGCGTCCCCCGAGAGCAGCCTGAACTTCCTAAGGATTTCTCAGTGATGCAAACGGGTTAAGTCTTTCATTGCAGTAAATTACCTTGAATTTGGTCTTAGTGGGTGAAGCTTGAATAATTTTACGTTTTATAGATATTTTACGCCACAGATGTAATATGGCGTACATATAAAAGTGTTTGGTACGGGGTTGCGATGAGAGTGAGTAATACGTTGATATACTCGACAAGGGGTATCCCTGGTTCGTGATAAGATGAATTTCGATAACAAAGCGAAACGACCTCCACGCTTAATCCCAATCGTGACAGCCCCTTGAACTTTTTCATCCCGGCGTTAAACGGCCGGTTTTGCGAACGGAGCCCCAGCCAGAACCTTCTAGAAGGATTTCGGAGGAGCCTGACGGAAAGGAGCTTCTGTCACCTCCCGACGGGATCTCGAAACCCGGAAGATCGATCTGACCTCTGGGAAACGCGGGGTACTTGTGTTCCTTTCGCGCTTCAGTCCTTTTGCCTCGTGAGATTGATCGATCGCCAAATTCGGGTCGATTAAGCGCTAATCGAAAATTAATAATCAAAATGACTTGACGTCAAAAAAAATTTTTTTTTTTTTTTCAAAATTTGCCCCATTTTCATTGGCGCCCGACGGGGCGTCGCGTATCCTCTTTAATGGATATCGGTCCTCTTTTTTTTTTTTAACGCAGAGTCACGCGCGCATCCCCTGCACTCGAAACGAATCGGCTGCACCTGTTGCAGCTCATTGGAAATACAGCCTGAGGTTCAGTAAGGATTTTTTGAAATGGTCATCGGCAATATATTTTCATCCCCTGGATATAACGACAGTCGAAAATTTTCTTTATAAACTCCATATCATTGAAAAAAAAAAAAAAAAAAAAAAAAAAAAACCATCGTCGATAATCTAATAGCCATACGAGAGAAAGAGTCCAAAAAAAAAGATTAAACGACCTACACCCTTATGAACGCGTATAAAAAAATATTTACCCCGTATAGAAATTTCAGTATCCGCGACACGCCCTCGGCGTACGATTGAAAGTGCGACTTTTGTTCCCGTATATGAAGCCGTTGCGTGGCCCTTATGCGAAATTGCGAAAAGAATCTGGAGAAATAGGGGTGGCAATTAAAAAGCAGCGATCAGCTCGACGTCAAAACGGTGAACTTAGCATAGAGTCTGAGTGAAGAGGTGCGACGACGAGGGAGATGAGAAATATTTAAAAGGAGCAGGGTGGCGGCTGAAAAAACTAGCCTTAAAAAAAAAAGAGGGGCGACGGCGGGGGGGGGGGAGGTGCGACGACTGCCGGGTGAAGCATTGAAAGGAAGTTAAACGACATGGCAGCCGGGGAGAAAACAGTATGGGGGGTCGGGAGGAGGGTGCTCGTATAAATGATATTCCAAGAGAAAGAGAGAGTTCCACAGCTCTATACGTTATAAGGATTGTGCCAGAGGGGCTGGCGCGTTAAAATCCTCAAGTAATTACGAGTAATCCGTGGCCTCTTGAATTTACTCCGTACCATCCGGCTGAACAATATAAATACAATGTAAACCGGCGCGAGGGCAAACAGCGCAGGAAGTGGGAAGAGCCGGGAAATACGTATAGGGCAAAGTAAGAAAATAATATTCCGGATATAAGTGCGGTAGTAGTAGCGGCCCGGTATTTCGCAACAATAATAATTCGCGTATTCCGGTGTTGGCTTCGGTCAGTGAATAAAAAAACAGGTTTAAAAAAAGGAAAAATTGAAAGACAAAAGCACACTTCGCAGCGTCCACGGCCGGCAACGAACAATGAAGCTCTATTAGCGTTTTCGCCATCGATTAACGTACACCGCGTGACGTCCTCGTAGCGAACGAGTGACAGTGGGATAGTCATACATAAATTGGCACACGGAACGAATGAAGCTAGGAGACAGAAAATCAAAGAAAAAGTCCAAAAAAAAAAATTATTCAAAATTTTCACCACGAAAAATCCAATCGAGTAATGCCGAGTAACCTTTATTATTTGAAAAATTATATATCCGTCTCTGTCTCACGCGCGTAAGCCCCCATGAGTCCCTCTCTCTCGCACTCGCAGCAGGTACGGAGAAGAGCTAAAAGAAGGTCCGGAAAAAATGATCAATCGACCTTCCGTAAACGCTTCGTCGTATTGCGCTGTAATATCCCGATCCCATCAAGCCGTACTGGATACGCGTGACCGTATCGCGCATCCTATATGAATACGCGTATGGTATCTACATATTATTGCACGTGTCAGACATGTACCTGACGTTCGTAGTGCTGAGTAAGAGTGACGTGAGCGGAGTCACGTCCCTCCCGGAGAGCTGCTGCCACGTTCACGTGGCGCAAGCCGCATCTTCACGCAGCACGTATAGTATAACACGACTATCCTGGAGGGGCAACTTCAGGTTCGATCGATCCCGCCAGGACGCGACTTCCGGTGGAAGTTGAGAAAAGGCCCAGGCAGATATATATATATATATATATATATATATATATATACACATATACACACGCGTATCTGGACTCCCATGGAGCCCTATTGGGCATATAGTTCACTCGCCACGAATTCCGAGCACGGGCGGCGGCGAGTGCCTGGCGCTTTTTTACTTGCTTCCCTCTGGTGCCTTTCGTGGAGGAGGAACCAGCCGGGGTCGATAAACCCGTGGGAACGTCGATGGTACCGACCGGGAAAGCCTCGAGGAAACGGGAGACCGGGGTGTAGCGGAGCAGATGAGATCCCACGGGAGAATGGCAGTGAGGTGTTCGCACCCTGCGTCGGAGGGAGGGGGGGGAGGGAGGGGTGGGGGGGGGGGGGTGGTAAGATCACACGTTAAGGGTGAAAAAATAATCAAACTTTATCATCCCTATGGGAGGGTGACACCGGATACATACGGGGTGTTAATTAATTATCCCGGAGCCAAGAGGGCGAAGAGCGAGGGGTGGCTGTTGGTTCCTATGCGTAAAGCGCAACGAATTGCCATTTCGAATAGTCGATAGGATATAACGCTTGCTATATCTATATATACGTATCTCGCAGCGATGACGATTCGGCAGGGGGAGGTGAGTGGGAGGTTAGGATTTTCAACGATACCCGGTGTAAGCTCGCGTTAAATAATTCTCCGTTTCTTTTCCACGTCTATGGCTTCTCCAGCGGGACAATTGGTATTGGAGTACGAGAGCGGCGCATCGATAAAACTATTATCGACGATATTAATTCGCGAAACCCGTTCGACATTATTATGATTATGCGTGGCCGCGAAGTGGCCGACAGACACTGTGGATAATTCGATTACGTGAAAGCGGGGTAAAAAAAAACAGAGAGATTAATCGAGGAAAATATTTTACGGAATTTATTATGATAATGTTTGCTAATGTAGGGTATATATAGATATATCAGGAGCGTATCCACGCGGAATGTAAAGCGTCCCCTTGGATATCGTTCATTAGGCACAGGACGCGTGCACGCGCGATTTAGACGCGCAACGCTCGCAGGCATGTATACTATGGACAACGTACGTGCGTGCCTTTGAAATCAGTGCTGGACGCATCGTGACTCGTGCACCCGTACGTATATACACAGACGTTACGTGCGTCAGGAGAAAAAGCGCCTGTTTCGTACGAGTCTGATGCGGAGCAGCAAACAAGCCGACGACTCGATGCACAGTGGCCACGGCGGGTCGTGAATTTCGAGCGCGTTTCTCCTGCACGCTGAAGGCCCGTCTGCCGGTTATCGTTTGACATATGGCCGAACGTGGCCGCATATGGCGGGGGGGGGGGGGGGGGGGATGTGTCTCGTA
>JARQTC010000296.1:135411-206033 GCA_030142495.1 Cephus runcator
CCCCCCCCCCCCCCCCCCCCCCCCCCCCCCCCCCCCCCCCCCCCCCCCCCCCCCCCCCCCCCCCCCCCCCCACGGTGAACGGGAAACGGAGCGAAGAGGCGTTTTCTGTGGCATTGAATTTTGCCGATTTCTATGTCACGCGTGAGTGCGAGTGAGACAGAGCGATGGGGACTGCGATGAGCGCGAGAGAGACACACGCAGTGCTCGGATTTCAGAGACCCCAATTTTTTTTTTTTTTTTTGTACTAACAACGTCACGAATTTTTTCCCTTTAAATTCTGCTACTCGCCATCCCCATAGAAATGCACCTGAATCCGTCCCCTTGTCAAATGTGCAGTAAATCTGACAGATGGCGATTACGCAAGAAGTGTAAAGATACGACGTAATCTTTTAATCGTTTACGGGAAAACGGACGGACAGGCGCTACACGCAATAGGCCTTTAGTCACTGCACGTGAATAATGCATTCTCCTTCCGTTTCTCTGCTCGTAGGAATTTTTCGAATCAATTATTCCCCACGATCCAGCGGGTATACACTTACCGATAATGTATCCATTGACATTAATCGATATCCGTTTAATATCGCTTTAATTAAAAGTACGCGGCGATTCTCCTCGTTCCCTGAAATTCTCTGTCTCTCTCTCTCGCTCACTCCTCGCCCACTTATTCTTGCTGGCTCCAGCCCTCTCTCTCTCTCTCTCTCTCTCTCTCTCTCTCTCTCTCTCTCTCGCGCACACACAATACGGCTACAATACTGCAGCGAACCAAACGTTATCGGATTTCGTGGTGGATATACGGTTGAGCGGCACGTCGTCGATATAAATTTCAATAAATACGAAAAAGCCTCCGGCCGGTGGTCCCAGTGCGCGGGTTTCCGGTTAAAAGGAAATACAAAAAAAAAAGAAAATGGGGAAAAATTCCCGCAGGCGGAATAGGAATAACTCTTAATAATCGGGAACGAGGAACAAGAATTCGGATAATCGGAATTCAGATACGGTCTGACAGCATATATATATATATATATACACAGAGCCGTGTCTATACGTATACAGTGACTTTAACGTGCACGTCCGTTCGACGTCCCCGTGGTACAAACCATTGTGCAATTAGCATATCCTGCATTGCAGCGTACACACGTGCATAGGACGTTGGCTGCTCCGGGACGCACGTGCGTGAGTATGAGAGAGAGAGAGAGAGAACGTATGAGCGATTACAGAGAAAGGTAGGAGGTGGAGGTAACGCACGCGAGACTCCTACTCCACGTGTGTACGATACATAATATATTAACGTTTACAGAGCTAGGAGATACCCCTACTGTACATAGGTATACACAGTGTGTACATAGACACAACGGTACGAGGAAGGGTATGGCTTCCAGCAGATGCCGGATGCATGGGGTACGCGATGGAAACTGGATGGCGGAGGACATATGGCTAATCCCACGTATACAATCGATAGGCCTGTAAGGATTCACAAAGAAAAAAAAAAAAAAAAAAAATATCTCAAGGATCTGTAATGAGAAAGTAATTAAAGCTTTTTTTTTTAACGACCACGTCACGATCTGTCCAGCAGATATTTTTAACGTCACACGTACATAGTCGCGCCTTATCGAAAGCCCACATGGGATCCCCCCATCGACTTCGGGGCGTAAAATCAAGACCGGGTGTAAGTGAGCCTAACCGACGCGGGTACGGAGTTCTGGCAATGCTCTAGTCTTGGGCGGAGGTGAACGTCCCGCGTCGTGTATATATTTAGACGCAATCAAGGCCAATAACTTTACTCTAACCTGGCGGCGCGCGTCGGCGTCGTCGGTTTAGCCGGCCAGGTCGGGGTTTTCTTGAACTGGCGTATATTGATTGCCAGGAGGCGAGAACGCAGGAGGGCACCGTGCCCCGAGACGTCTGCGGGAAGCGGCAGCTCCCGGTCGCAAACGGAGGTGGATCCTGGTTACGAGCGGTCGAAGGGGATTCGTGGATGCGAAGATCGTTCACTTGGAAACTGACCTTAAATAATTTTTTTTTTTTTGAAAAAATTAATTTTTGCAAATATAAACAAAATTTACCATGGCGTATCAATGATCCTCGTTGAGAAACCTTTTTTCTTTTATATTTATGAAACACCCTGTAGATTTTTTGATGACGCATGCGAATAACGTAGCATTGAATTTGGTCGATATACGCGACAGAGTGAGAGATTTGGGATTTTCATTGAACCCGATGACAAATGATGATGACACTACCCCAACACTGCAGGGCTCGTTTCCATAGTTACCGCGAGAGGATATCCCGGGTCTGCTACCGATAGCATCCCTACCGGCTTTGATCACTCTGATTTTAGGACAATCCACTAGCGTAGATTTCACATACGCAACGGAGCGGTTACTGTGGGAATCGAAGGACTTACTTCCGGTTTTAGATATTCGGGCGATCTGCGTACCGGTCAATTACAGACCGGAAGCGAGTAAAAGATCGGAGAAAGTCACGAGGACGAAACAGCATCCAGCGTAGGTATACGTATCGAGTGCCGACTATCCTACGAGCATTAAAGTAGACCTACCTGTAAATATGGACCATCGTGAGAATTAAATCTGATATTTCGAACGACCATGCTATCTAATTATTGTCGCCCAATTAAGCAATAACGGGCGATAATACATAATCAATAAGGATTCTCAGCGTGCGATAGGGCGTCTGGTCTAATTATATTATAAAACTTTAAATCGCGCCATTCCCGATATTACGCAGTCGCGTGAACTTAAGTTACTAATTACGAAAGGAGGTTGATGGGGAATAGCCCGAAAAACGTCCAAAGGCAAAGAAATCGAAGATTGGTAATAATCGTTTAGGTCACCCGATAGAGGGAGAAAGGGTAAAGGCTCTCGTCTGACTCATTAGATTAATTAAATTCGATCCGAAGAAAGTATCCAGCCATTAAGCCGAATACGTATACGAGCGTCATGCACGCTACTATAGACTTGCTATGGACGATATATATATATATATATATATATATATATATATATATATTAATCGACAATGCCTTCGAATGGACCTTTAAAAGACCAAATGAGAAATCGTGATACGCTTAAGGATTAACGAATGCATTTGTACCACCGGGTATATTACCCTAGTGGTTCTCTAATGATAACCTATATGCGCTTTACAGTGCAACCAGCTGTAAACACAATCGGAATGGGTATCCCACTAGATCTAAAAATAACGTATGGAAACAGTAGCAATACTAGGTTATGTACTTTACCATATCAGACTCCAATTTACAGCCCCGTAGTTGATATACGCGTGTAGAAAGAGATGCTTACCTGAAACAAAAATGATGACAATGTTAAATTGGTATGGCAGCTTAACTTTTGGAATTATTTACCGCGCACCAAGTATATATTGACAGTATACGTCTGACAGAGGTTCGGGGGGATGTTTCCGTTCTGATCGGTACAACTAAGGCGAATCTCTAGTTCGATAGGTACTAGCGCGATTTGTATATGTATCTTTGGGACAGGAACAAGTAAGGAGTAGAACAGCAGCGCCATCTTCGGGCGAATAGCGAAACTAGGATCGTCCGTTCAGAATCTCGAGTAAATAAAGCCGAGGAGCCGCGACGAAGCTCGTCACTTTGGGTTTTATAGTCTCCACCGTCTAGACGGGTCGATGGAGCCATCCTCTCGAAATGAAACTGAAACTCGTCAGTCTCGCGTCTATTTCGGCCCTAAAAGGAGAGCCAACCCTTGGTCTAGGACTTCGAGTTTAACGCGCCCTCCGCTTTGCTCCCTTTATCCACCGATCGATATTCCCGACACTTCCTCCTGGCATCCGGTCCGACGCCTTTGCCGGGACTCGAAGTAAAAGTCAATGGAAAAAAAAAAAAAAAAAAAAAAAAGTGCAGGTGCAGGCATTACCTGACAGTTTTTTTGGTCGATTTTCATAAAAACTTTATTAAGACGTCCCGTGTAAAAAAAGACAACCCTAACCCACATCGGGACGACTGACGATTAGAAAGTCTCGAGAGGACCTTAGGAAATTGCACCTAGCCAAGCAATCTGCTTGGGTGAATAAAAGGCAAGAAATCCAAGGGAAGAATAGTCGTTAGGTGGAATCCTAGGGATTTCTTGTTTGCCCTCCACGTGTAGCATGGATATCGCGACTCGAGGTAAAAAATACCCTTGGAATTCTCAACGACGCAACAACGTTCGATCCGAAGTCAGCTGGGCGACGGTGATCGACAGCCGTGAAGTTGTCGACCGAAGAATTTTTTCGAAAATTTTCGTATCGATCCCTCGACGTAGAAACACGAGCATCATTGTTACGAGAATTGACAACCAATTTCCTGGTATTTCCGATAGCCCGCACAGGGTCCCCCAGGAGTTACGTGAAAACAATATAAGAACGATGTACACGGTGATATAAATTTTTATTTACGTAAAAATTGCCATATCCCCCGCATGACCGCACGGAATACACGTATAGGATATCCCGTATAACGTAGCACCACGCCGGTATGAAAACGAGAAGTCAGGCGGAACGAGCGCGGTATAAAGTTTCGGTCTAGAATTGTCCAAATGAATATTTATGAAGTCGCCGTAGCTTCTACGAGAGCGACCGTAACCACGAAATAAAGGACGAGCCGTCCTCGGCAATGAAACATTCAGCCGGGCCTGTACGAGTACCCTTTTCGCAATACGTGCATACCGGCCGCGTAGGGCGCATATACTTTTGCGAGGGCCTGTATAATTACACAGCGATTCCAACGTAGGTACCGTAGATGCGTCCAACGAGTACGGGACACGACATACTTGGGCGCGCCGGAAGAACCAAAATAAACGGGGTGGCTCGAACCAACATGGCGCCACGATCGCCCACTATAATCTCGAGATATAGCCCGAGCAGTGCGAATAAGCCTTTGGCCACGTGCAAATAGCCTTAACGCGTCAATGCCATATAATCCACATAGAATTTATTGAATATAAACAAGATACAAGAGATTACCCTCGACGATACCAATTATAACCTGTATACGTATATACCAGCCAGTAATGCAAACTGCACGCGGGCGTAGATGGCAAAGTCAAATTTACGCTGCAACCGCGATAACATTCAAATTACGTGACTCGTTCGATCGACTTGTCACACGATCCCCACTGACGAAACTGCTGCTCCCGTAAGACGTATATGCGCAGCTCTTGTTATCGTCCGCGAGCGACTCGATTCGACAAGTCCAGGAATGGGAACGACTGCGATGACTGGGTCACTCAGGCATGTCATGCCGTGATGCAACTAGAGCCGAGAAGCAGTTTTCCTTTTACCCAATGACAAATATGGCCAAGTCCGGACGAGTTTGAACCTTGTCCGAGTCATCTGAATTGGGCTGTGTATATACAATTATACACGTACGCGTAACGAGTAAAATCCTTTTTAAATCTATACGCGTTTCATCATTCGCCTCGTTCGATTAGACGTCCAGCGACGTTTTCACAATATTGGCCGAAGACACGAGACTATTTGACCCGAACACAGCCACAGACTAGGATCCTTCGATGCGCCGAGTATCCTGCGGCTGTATTCGCTCGATAAGCTTCTCGCGCCGCAATGTACGTAGCCATAGCGAAAAGGTCCTAACGATACACAAACCATACAGCATATCGGCGTCGTATCCAAACGTGTCCAGACGCGTTTTTCCAGGCAGGTCTTCCGCCGGCAAATATCAGTCCCAGTGCCCGTGGAGTCCCTGACGCAATTGCGAGGGGCCCTGACGACACTCTGTCATCGCTGAATCACGGGCTAGAAATCCCCACGTGTCCATATAGAGTATGATTATCTAGGATTCGCGATGAGCAAATACCTTCGAGACGAAGCTGCTCACTTTTTCGTCATCGACGTTCCGATGATATCCGGCTGCATTCTATGCACATTTACTATGCACCATGTACAGTGAACACAGTGACGAATGTGAATACGAGTTAAAATTCCATACACAGCAAGCCGCATACGAAAGTCCCAGAAAGGATAAAGCAGTGGTACCGAGGTATAGTGAATGACCATTGAGCAAACAGCTGACTGTTAAAACACAATGATCTCCGTACCGTGATTATTATACATCGAAGATATTCCATAAGACCCGATAAGGCCCCCGTTATCTAACATTGGTGCATCTAGTGCACGTACCTTGATAAACGGCCGATTAAGATCTCCATGCAACATTTTACCGTCACGTGCACAGTGCACGTAGAGACACGGTTCCCAAGGTGAAGTAAGCCGTGGATATACGAAGAATTCCTCAGGAAGCGTATCCCTAGCCAGGAACTAGGAAACTTCGTTAAACACTAGGATTACGGTATAGATCGACTTTAAGACAGCCTACGAAGCCACCACGGGCGTTCCCCCCTTTACTATAGTTAACGACCTGAGATTGCCCGTTGTCAGATCCAGCCAGGATAGCACAGGACGACATCCTGCCTGGTGTATCTTTAAATCAGATCCCAATGAATAATCAAAAAGTTATATCAAGATCGATCGAAGGATCGATGCCGAATCATATATCCCAATGAACATCAAGGTGCCTGGGTTTTTTACGATGATCACCCGGTGAAGATCAGCCGGGGGCGCCACCTGGCTCTCGGACGTGAATTATCCGATCGGTGCGAGAGGGGGGGATGGAAAATTTTGGAAGAAACGGGTCAACCTATAAATAATCATAACTTTAATTGGTCGAGAGTGAATGTTCCTTCGCGACCGAATTAAGCCCGTGATTCTAGTCCTGGCCGCCAGATGTCCTCGGACCTGGTGAAGTCTGACGATCCCTCTGCCGGGTCTGTCCGGAAATTGGGGGGGGTGTACGTAGAGCAAAAGGCCGACCGTAGAAATAGTTAAGGGAGTAACAGGTGAGACTCACCTGGCTGGCGCGTCTCTTTACCTGAACCAGGCGACCCTAATATACCCTTTGAATAATACAAGGCAAGCGGAGAGGTTAGACGGCGGCGTTGTGAGGGCAGCCTAAAGCTATCGATTGACAGTCTCAGGAGCGGCGGATGTGACGTAGACGAACGTGAGAGCTCCAGACCCGGCAGTCCTGCGGAACGCGAGATAGAGATCGACCAAGCCGAAAATTCAACGGGAAGGTACGACGTGTTGTGAAAGGACCTGTACGTAAGGAGGCACTTCGGTTTACAATGTACGAAGCTGGATGATGCGTATATTATACGAGAGGTACGTAACCAGCTGTTCCTTGCGGGATATTTTTCTCTTTTTCTTTTCTCCACGTCTTTACTTTTCTCTTTTTCCCCCCCCCCCATTTTCTCCTTTCTTTATCGCAACAATCGAAGCCGTACACCACGTAAATGCGGGACGACCTCTTTCGACACAAAGGACAGCCTCGGCCACGGGAGGAAATGCCTGTCGAACGTGGGAGGCCCTGTACGAAGGACAAAAGAATCGTTTACGTTGGAAGCGCTGCTACCTGCACGAATGCTGCACGAATGCTGCACGAACGCCAGGTGCCGCTGCACTTGGATCCTTCGCGTGTCCTGTCTAAAACCAGGTAGCTAGAGTACACCCTGCCGTGTGTGGATATACGTATGGATGCGGGAGAATGCAACCTGTGTCACGTGACGTCTGGCTGAACAAAATTTATTAACCGATTTACACGATAAGCAAAGACAGGATAATCGAAGAAAATAACAATTAAAGAACAATTCAAATTAATTCAGCAACTTCAACATTCTTGTATTTAGAAATCGCTATGCCTAAGTGCATACCTAATAACGCAACGTCGTATATATATATATATATATATATACAAACCTAGAAACACGTATGAAAAAGTCTAATTAAAGAAAGTCAATAAAAGTAATTTAAAAACGAGAGAGCGGCGCGAACGGCGCATCCAGGGAGTACAGAAGTCGATTTGCCAATATGATTTAGCGTTGCGTAAATGTGCCAAGGTCTTCCGGCAAGCTGCCACGCGTGGAACGGCCTACGATGCTTGTTCTCTCTGTACGATAAGCGAGCACGTATATATCTAACAGTACGTACGTCAACGGTCACGCTAGTACTTTCCTACTGTTTCCTCGGACTCTGTACGCCCAATCCCCAAACTGATATTCGATTCCAGGCGTTGCACAGCCTAGGGGGTCCCTAGACACGCCGGGTATGAATAGAAAGGCAGCAGAGAAATATCGTCGCCTGTGTATAGGCCCCGACGCGAAAAATGTCACCCAATTCCGCACAGGCTGACAATGGACAAAGGTGCCAAGGCCACGGTACGATCAACACTCTCGCGGGGCCCGTGAGGTTGGTAGGCCAGGTATAGGCAGGAAGGCAAACAACCAGGCAGACAAGCGAGCAGGTAGGCGAAACGTTTGGTTTGAGCACTGAGGCCACGAGTACTCGAGAGTCGAAAAGCCTCTTGGAAGGAAAGGGGGTAAAAAGAAAATTTCAAAAAAAAAAAAAAAACCTCGCACGCATTAAATAAATCGCGTAAGTGGAGTCGCGTAATGGTATAAAGATTGAGACGAAATTTTGGTAAAAATGTTAAAATCGTAATTTAAAGGTTGGAACGAAGAAAAAAAATTTCCCCTAGGAAAATCCCTAGATCACTCTTATGCACGGGTGTGTCGTGGATGTCAGGCTGCACTTGACGGCCATGCGGACAGAAGGTGCGTCAGCCACGTGGAAAGGAGACCGAGTGAAGTGACGTCGGCGATGCATAATGAATCGTACGAAAGATCGTCGAGTCTCCGAATTACGTTGGGCACTCCTCGAGGGCCAATTAGGGGGCCACTCGAAGTTGCAATCTTGATTGTTGTTATTCGGTGCTTTTCATAGGACGACTCTGCTTTCTTTTTTTACCAGGGAAAAATCATTAGAAATTACGTTACAAGTAGGGAGGTGGTTCGCGTTGTGAATTATTATTATTATTATAAAAAGTACGCCTACGGGCTACCCGTACGAGGACGAAAAATAATATTTTATCATAGCCGTGATTTGCGAATAGGAAATTAAAAAGGCACAGAGTGAAACAGAGAGAGACAGCGTTCGAATTAAACGACGTCAAATACGAATGACGCGGGGATACATCGCGACAATGAATATCCTCGTATGTAAATTCATGAAGGTACAGGGAGAGAACTATAGGGGATGAATCCTCATGGTCGCTACTGGAATCCAAATGGACCTGGGTTTATACTCTGTGACAAAGCGGAATATAGGTAGCGACCACTGGAACCTGAAAGGACTATCGCTGCCGCCTGCTGATATTTCGGTGTAATTAGCCCCTTTACTCAGGGATGCGCTTTGTACCGTGAGACCAATCGTTATTGTAGTAAAACAGAAATGCTATACTCTGTCTTTGAGTATAGTAAGAGCCTCGCCTGATCCGACCGACGTACTTTTAGCGAGCGAATGAAATTTCTTGATATTCGTCGGAAAAAAAATTTTCCGTCAATTCGATATCCCGCTGATTTTCGTAGATCAGTTCTTGATCGACGAAAACTTTAGAATTTTGAAAAAAAATTTTTTTTTACAAAAACCCAAAAAAATTTTGTCAACTTTCAAAATCCCGTTTTCTGCTGAATTTTACTACGATTCCAGCGGTATACGTCCGATAAAGAACTTTTAGGACACCCGGTACATACACGATCACGATGTACCTCCAAAACAGAATGGATCAATGGATCGTAACGTATGTGCGCATCTTTATACATCCGTGCAGGAGAGGATGGAGCCACCACCAGAGTACCATGAAATTCCATCAGTCTAACCATATGGAATTTAGTGGTTGCGTATACAATGGATTAGAGAGTTTCGTGAGTTTTATGTACCTAGGGAATACCTGGGGAATTAATAGGAAACGTATTCCCTAACTATGCTCCGTACACGCGTTGGAACTGTCCTACCGGTTAAAAGCTATCGTGCCGCCAAGTGTTACACGTCGTTTCCCGAGGTAGCGTGGTAGGTATATATCTACTATTAACGAGCAACCCAGTCAATTAGTACCATTAGGGAAAGCAGCTTAGGTATCCGAAGCTGCGTTCGTACACGAGAACCGACTGGTACCCAGTAGGATTTTCTTCGAGCTGTAGCCCATAGAGTATGTTTCTGGTGATCAAATAGGTTCCACAAAGGTTTCCTATTCCCGTTCCTAATTCCCACCCTCTTCGTCTTCCCACATCTCGCGGAGGATTTGCTCGAGGAAATGGTAGACGTTCGTAGATTTACCTGGTTGCGTGGATACAGTTCCGGAAGTGGTAGGTCAGGTTGGGAAGTACGCAGAAGGTACGGCAAGACTAGGGAAACGCTAAGAGAAGAATCCCTCTTGGAGATAAATGTTCTTTCACGTTCTTACATAATGCAGGAGAGCTCCTAAGGCATATATACCACCCCTATACAGGGTGTCTCAGAATTACCTTACCAATCGTTGCACGCTGGCATCCGTGCGGCAAAAACTATAGCAACGTAAGAATAAAGAAAATACACGTGATTCGGGACACTGGCAAGTCCTGTAAAAATTTGTTTTTTAAAACTTTCTACAAAATTTCCCTTATTTTCGTAACAGCTACCGGAGAGTAAAAAAATGTAATTTTACGTTTTGAACACGTGTACGGGAGGACGGTAGGTTTTTCCCGCGGGACTGCCGGAGCCAGTTAACTAAGTAAGTACAGTAGGTATAGCTCGGGCATATTTACGTCTGCCTTTATGCGTCGGCCATTGTTGCTGAAAACTTTTGTCATAACCTGGGAAACAGGAGCGGCCATTGTGGCAGCAAGTATGATTGAAGCGAAGAAAGGGGGCAAGGAGGAACACGTGGAGTTACGGTTTTATAGAGGATTCAACCGAGTTACGTTCGACTGGAACTTCGCTCCTGTCTCTGCCTTAGAATGAAAAGACTGGGGTGGCGACTGGGTGGCTGGAATTAGATGTACCGCGGAGATGGCTTATGTTATTTGACATCCGGTTAAAGGGTAACGTCAACAAAAAATGGCTCGCGTATACAGGTACAGGTATACAAAATGCCCGCGTAAGAACGACCCAACGGTTAATCTGGCTACAACCCCAAGCAACCCTCGAGTTCCATTTTCAAATCGAACTCCCACCCTCCCTCAGCGCCGTAACTCAGAGCCCGGGAGAAAACCGGGCCGTGACTCTCTTTCCTCTACGTCTCTCTCTCTCTCTCTCCCCCCGCGTAACCCACCACCCTCGAAATTCACCCCCACCCGGTATTCAGTCTCCGTCTCAGTCCTACCCTTCTACGCGATAGGGATCGCACAATTTGGCGAGCCCGACTTGCCGGTGTCCAGGGCCGTAGCAGAGGGCGCGCGCAGCGCCCTTCACTCCTTTGTCCTATCCCGGTCCAGGTTAGGTTAGGTTAGCGCGAGCTCCGATTATCCTTAAGATAAAAGATCAGACTCCAATTAATCTTCGGCTGGTAGATAATTTTTGGTATTTCGCTGAAAGAAAAAAAAAGCGGCAATTTCGAATCCTTGACGAGCAGCGCAGGGACTGAAAATCCGAAATAGCGATTACGTGTAGGAGAAAAAAAAATCTAGTATCAAGCATAATGACGCTTTTTGGACTGAATCGATAATTGACCGTAAGACCCGTTCGGGGGTTCGGAGATGTATCGGGGTGGCTGTACAAAGAGAGGGTGGTTTCGGGGTTGAAGCTTTGTTCACGTGGATGCGCGTGCGTGAAATAGCGGCTGGCGTAAGGTTCGTTTTGGGGGATGATTTCCAGCCCCCCCGAGTATACCGTGGATCAGTTGTAAGGGGGGTGCAGGGAGATCGTACCACGTGGAAGATGGGGGATGAACCGACCGCAAGGGGCCCAACTGGCATCGAACGCAGAGAACGAAGTTAACGAACGCCCGAGGACTGATTTACGTTTTCCATAAAGTCGCCAATAACCGGTCCCTGGGTAGGATTAAGGTGCGCGCACAATGGTCGAGTCTTATTAGCGAGGAGGGAACGCGAACGCGGGGAACGAAGGTTTCGCGCTATATTTAAAAAAAAAAAAAAAAAAAAAAAGCATAAAAAATTCGCATTCATGCCAAAAAGCTGTATTTTACGAAACTCTTCGAAAGTGCTGGCAACACTCTACGACGAAGATTGTTGTGCAATCCCTTTCATCCTCTGTATTTTGATATCCCACGTATATATTTAAAGCCGAGCAAGGGATCGTAAGCCCCTATAGGATCTCTGCTTTTCAATGCTCCCAACTTCTGTCTTATTATTTACATGCTACCTTTCAGCGTCATCCAGCGTCCATTAAGAGGACCGGGATTTTTATTCCCAAAAGGATCTGCACCTGCTGCCCCAAAAGGACAATTAATCCAAAGAAACACCGCCGAAAGTCATTAACCGGGCGCTGCAGTTGCTCTCGATTAGCAGTCCAGTAGGTCGGAGCTACCTACGTCAGATGCCACCTCTGACCAAGCACTGTGCAGTCGAATGGAGCCGGACGAGCAGCTATACATACCTAACCAATACAATCCCTAGCCAATACAATCCACATCGAAAAGCAGTACGACAATGCGTTTAAATTAGAGACGTCAGGCTGCGCGAATGGTCGTCCGACCGAGCTGCAACCCTTTCGTCACGTGAACCCTCAACGCGAAGCTGAAGCGTAACGTGGCTCCTAGCTGCCGTCCGACCCCTACGGCGATTGACGCAATGCATCTTCAGCCTGCACAGGTCCGCTGGCCTGATATCACTTTGATTTATACAGGCGCATTACCATCTATAGACGTGACCGCAGCATCACGACTAGTGATACGGCTCCCTTCGTGCCGTCTGCTTCAATTTCCATTCTCGTGTCTATAACGCTTCTTGTTATCGCGCACAGCGGCACAGGCTAATTAGGGGACGAAACTCTGGGTGGACAATACACGAGTTTACGATACACCGTGTTTTGCATCGCCGGAGGTCGGATGAGGAACTTTGAAGTTTCGGTAATCCTGACACAAGTGACATGGATACCGAATCTTTGAGAAGCTCGAAAAAAAAAAACGTTAATTGCAATTAATTCTTTGCGAAATCTCGAAGACGCGTACGCGATAGCTCTCACGTAGGGATGTCTGCTATCGCTGCTACTTTCTCGAGATAATTAACCGAGTGAATCAGTGGGAATAAGGTACAGTCGGGTATAAGGCATGAAAAGCATTTTTCGAATGCGAATGGACATCAGTACTCATCGTCCGAATAGCGAAGAAGATAAAAAGCCTGGGTCAAGGCATGTACTAGAGCCCTAAATAAAGATGCCCAAAGTCGCTCGAGGACCGTAGGGTCGTAGAAGGGCCGTTGTAGAAAACAGGTAGAAGTACCGAACGACGACGCCCGCGAGTGAATAGCTGATGAACGACGTGTAAGCGTAGGCGGATGATGTACTGTGTCGGGTTCCGCGAGTGAAATTGTGAAAAGGTTAGGTTATTGCGCAAGTAACATAGAGGGTCGCGAGTCGACGACGTTGGGTCCGTGGAAATTGTGGAATAGCGCGCCAGGTACGTGTTAGGGCTACTCGGAAGGGAAGTCGATAGATTTTAAAATATAACAGGGTACAGGACTTGGCTCTGGGAATTTCTTGGGGTTGTTAATGGAAATTTAAGAAAAAAAAAAAAGGTCGCAGCGACTGGTCGCATGATTTTTGTAAGACGTGGAAAAAAAAAAATCCAAATTTTATAACCCGAATGTAGACGCTATTTACAAATTGTTGTACTGCGTTATCAGTGTATAAGGCGGTTGACCGTGATCGCTGATAACAGGGACAATCGAGCTAGTCATAAGACAATGTAGAGTCATCGTTCGTTCGAAATTATTCGAAACTCAAAATAACCCATGGGAGCCGTGTACGAGAGAAATTTTTGGAAAAAAAAAAAAAAAAAAAGTTAATCCCTAATAATATCGAAACGAAGCATTGAAAGGGACGTCGACGAGGACGTCGTCGTCGAGGACGTCGTCGTCGAGGACGTCGTCTACGTGGACCGTGTCTCGCGACGCAGAGCTCGTTACACTCGTCGTCGCCGCCCCCGGCGTCGCGACGCTCATCGATTCCTGGCCCCGCCTCTCCGACGTCCCAATGACGTCACTGGAACCCCAGCCCCGCCGTACCCACCAGTTCCCTACCAGTTTCGAACCCATACCGCCCCCGTATACCGCCTCCAGCGAAGGGCCGTTCCAGCACCTGGTGCACCCCCGTGATAAAGGTCGCAGCGCAACCCCCTGGTAGGTGCGAAAAGACCATAAAACCCACAGTGGATGCTGAACGGCATCACCTCTCATACAGTGTGTATCGACCTTTAAAATCGACTTTACAGTGTCCGTTTGCCCTAGTCAAGGATTTGATTTCAAATTTGTCCCCGCGACCCCGTACAGCGCCCTTAACGCGAGCCCGTCGACGACATCACTCGTAAAACCGTGTTTGCGGGCTGTTGAGTTTTATAAAATTTCATTCATACCAGGAGAACCACCCCCTAACCCTACCCCGTTTCAACCCCGTAAACCGGAGCTATTGAGCGTAAAACGTTTTACGGGCTACGGGGATGCCGATAGTTGGACGGAAATGGTACGGAGTGTCCCTGGCAGTAGCAGCATCCGACGCTGGACCCATTCTCATCATCCGGCTACCTAGCTGTAGGTGCCCGTTCGCGACCTTTGGCGCCGGAGTGAGAGGAACACGTGCGCGACTCCTCTTTAATTCCGCGACGATAAAACCAAAGGAAAATTGAAACGACTTTACTTATTAAGGCTCCATTCACTCGCTAAATTCGTTCGTTCCTGCTTTGTCGGCTTTTGGAGAAACGAAAAAAAAAAAAATTCATTTTTTCCTTTAATTTTATTTTTTTCAACCCCTAATGAACGCCGCTAGATCGATGACTCCGTACGTGTATTAACAACGCCGTAAAATTATTGGCCGTGAAACGTCTGATAGAAAAAAAAAAAAAAAAAAAAAAAAAATTATGGGCAGCCTTAAAGGATACAATAAAGCCTCGATACAGCACGCCGGTCGGTACGGTTCGCCAGAACCCATTACGCAGTGATAATGCTTAATAGCCCATTCCTTCGCGGATCAGAATTGACGTCAGACGTAGCTGCAGCCGTCAGGTAATACCAGCTGGCCGGTGAATCGGAATTATAGCGCGACGTAGCACAGCGAAACGTCGCGAGCTTTTAAAACAAACCCATAGAGAATTAACTGACACGTGAATAACTGCGACGGTGCATTTTAATGTCAGCATCGGAGTCCGCTGGCTACGTCATAACAAAACAAGCATGGCGCACGTGATAAAAGGATCGGGGTCGTGACTGTAGCGCGCAGCTACAGTACCGACCCGGTCGTAGTGTCGGATTACCCACGTCCTCGCAGCGCGACGATAACCGATGCACCGTGCAAGTTCGAAGCCAGGATGTACCGGCAAACGAGATTCATCAAGCTAATTAAGTACCTGATACTCGTTGGCCTCCGTGATTATTAGCAGTTAGACATAGAGTGCGTGCCGAACTGTCACGCCGCCGCCTAATTTCCCTTCACGGTTATGCTAAACGTAATGGCATAAGTGCATGGTCAAGCGCGTGCGCCACCAATAACGTAACACGGTAATAGTGGTTCAGCCTTTGTCACAATTGCGAGCGACAGTACCGAAATCCGTGCGCACGCTTTTAAATCACAGAAAAATTTCAATGCCCGCCATGATTCGAAAGGGACCAATCGGAGAGCTCTGCTTCGGGTTCGTAACGGACCGTTCGTTAATCCACCGACGCGCATGCGCACTGGCCGCAATAGGGGGTCAACGCGAGTCTAAGCGTGCTACGGCCTACCGTGTGTGAAGGGTACACGACGCTAAGGGTGGCATAGCGGGACAACACGTGAGTTAAAAAAGGAGAAGGAAGAAAGACAAAGGAAAAAAAAAAAAGAGTTGACGAAAGCTCAAGTTGAATGGCGTCGCTCGTGCACGCGTTATATATGCATAGTGGCCGGCAATGAATTGCAGATTGGGCGACGCTCGCTGATGCTAACAGTATATACCGTGTTACAACGCACTATACTATATACGCCACTGCTGTATAATACTGATATTCATTTTCAGTATAGGTGAATGGATCACTAGCCGAACGTACTATAGATTTCCAGTGAGCATAAGTTGCAGAGGAGACTAAAGTGGAGAGTGATTTTGAGGTTACGTCAGGAAAAGCATGATGACACGTGTGCCACGTAAACCTTGTATATTATGCTCCGATAACTCGTGACCGATAGGAGTCGCAGTGCCGCTATATTTTTATCATCGGTATACTTGTATATATACGATCCCCGCAATTACATTTATAGCCAGACCGAGTGACCGTGGGATATGAGTGGACCATTATATTCCAGCCTTGATTTTCGCGCATCGATAGTTTTGCTGCTTATTTTCTCGGCCGATACTTGGCTTCGGACTGAGCTGTAAAGCCTGGGAAAATAGGAGAGAGAGGTTCGAGTAGTACAGGCAGCGTAGCTATGTATCTATATACACAGTATACACCGCAGTGTACGGAGTACAGGGCAGCAGAGAAAGAGAGAAGAAAAAAAAAAGTGGACGAAAGAGAGGCAGACGTGCAGTCCATTGGAAACGTGATCTCGCGGATTCCCGGAGGCTCTCTGACGCCTTTACACAGCACGATAAGAAGATGGTGGCGAGGGAGGGGAGCTTTTAGCGAGAGCTTCGAAAAGACAAAGGCCTTATCTTATCGGACGGCGAAAGTCGTGCGTCAAAAATATTTGCGATACGAGTCTCGAGTTTTTTGCTACTTTTGCAAAGTGCTTATCGACGATGGCGGATGCGTGGAGGAGAAACAGGAAAGTGTGGAAAAGGCCAGTGGCCGTCACGGTACTGCATCCAGGCAGGTTGGCGATCCGGTCTGCCGTATTACCCGTGAACAGTGTTACCAACACTGGAGAAAAAAATATATATTCTCGTACAACTATAGCACCGTTAATTTTAAGTATTGCTTGACCGAGTGTAATGAGAAAACAAAAAAAAAAAAAATTTATTCGGAATAATACGTACAGATCAAAAATGGTCCAGAGGGATGCTGCGGGACGGTTCATCCTTGGAACCGAATAAATGCCGAAAGTTTTCGGTAACACGCGCAGCACGCGAAATCGCTGAATTACGTAGTCTCGTTCCTCTGGGACGATAAGGTCGAGCCTCTGGGTCGTTTACTGTGGTAATTAAAATCAGAACGTAATTTCAGAGGGTTGGGTGGCGAACCCTGCACAGTTCATCCGTCTTCTCCCCTCTCTCTCTCTCTCTCTCTCTCTAGTACGGATAGTAGATTCTCATTTCAAAATTTACCCAGCCCGACCTTTGCGCACCCTTTGATCCGGCTGAGGTATGCCCCGCGAAGTCTCCGACAAAATTTTAAGGTCAAAGGTCACGTCTTCATAGATTTTCCTTCCGTGGGGGTTGATGCTGAGATGAAAAAAAAAATCGTCGAAAATCTTTTCATCTTAATCCTCGAGACTGTCCGACACGCTGGAAGTTGCATATCTCTGCTGCACAGCCGACGCATCCAATGCACCTGTCACACACGTCGAGACGGACCTGACACCATTGCACTGCACCTTTTACGGAGATATTATGGACCGCCGGTGCATTATTACAGAACTGGTCGGGTCCATTGAATCGCGTCAAGGTTGCATTCAGCCAGATGCTGGTACCGATCGATAGATCAACAATCGATAAAGAGATCGAATATCACAGGCAGTCACGAGAAAGACACGTGAAATTAGGAACCTCGATAAGGACGACTGATACTATACCGTGAAAAGGGAGAAAACGAAGGGGAAAAAAGGGGCGAGAAAATTTTTTTACAACGAGGCTGGATGAATCCGCTGATATCATAAAGAGGATACCGCGGCTTATTTAAATTGCAGAGGTTTTAGTCTTGGCGAAAAAAAAAAGAAAAAGTGGAATTAAAGGAGAACACGCACGGGGGCTGCTTGTTATCAGATGGTTAGAAAACATAACGCAGCTCCCATCGCACTTCTTGGATTTATTTTTAATTATTATCTTTTTTTATTATCGAAACGAGAACACGTCTCTCCCTGCTAAATTGGCTCTACTGGGAAATATGATGGGAAAGTCCCGAAAGTGCTGAAGCAGCGTTAAAAGGTAACGTAAATTGGCTACGATAAATCAACGTAGAACGTGATCGCTGTGTACCGAGTCCTTTGGACTTTCGAGGTACGTGGGAACTCCGAAATGCTCGGCTTTAAGAATGGTAGACCCAGGGCACGGCGCTGTGTCGGTTCGCCCGTGGGAGTTCTGTGTAGAAGACGATGCTGCGATATAACCATGGCAAGCATTGAAGGTAGATACACAGGTAAGTACAGCCACGAACCACCGTTAAAACTGATTCCGTCAAATACGAGCGACTGGAACAGATAATTTCGCTAATATTCGCCCAACGACTGTATATATAGAAAGAGAGAGAGAGAGAGAGAGAGAAAGAGAGAACAACCCGCTCCTGGAATAATGCTAGACACACGTTGATTCATGTTAATTCGACACCGCTAATTGATACAGTCCTGGTTAGCATACGGGAAATGGTTCAGGGACGTATCACAGTCGAGAGCCCCCGCAGTCCTCGCAAGATCAGTACCAGGAAGTGACTAGGTATATAGAAAGGCCACAAAAGATAAAAACGAAAAAAAATATCAAATTCAAAAAAAAAATTGCCAGCGAATCAAAACTGGTTCACTCAGTTGTAATCGTAACTCAGCCCCCGGGGCCGGTGACATTTCCCGCAGGGAAAGTCCGGGTCACCCGTTATAACTGCTCACAGCTGCCGACGAAGTCGTCTAGGTGAGTTAAAAAAAAAAAAAAGAAATTTTTAACTCGAGGGTGCTGTCGCGGCACAGGGGTGTTCTACCGGAAATACTGGTAAAATATGTGCCTATATCCCCTTACGACTACCCCCCCCCCCTCCTCGGCATTTATCTCCCAACAACCCCCCCGCTCCCCTAAAACACATCGCGCTTCGTCCTTTCACTCGGAACAATGAACATTTTTTTTTGGATCTAATCCAGATCGCCCTTATCTCCCAACGATAAGCTTGATATCCTAGCGATCGGAAATCCTAGACACGCCCATTGCATATACGTCTTCGACGTACCGCCAGCAGAGCTTCTCTAATCGCGTAGGAGCTGGTTACGCGACGACAGCTTCCAGTCTCGTCGAGAATGGACCACGGGGTCGTCGAGGTATAGATACCGCGCAGGAAAACCAGTCGTACGGTTTAACCGTCCGGTTTGCTGGTATGACCGTATTATAGTAATGCCGGGGTGTAACGACATGTGGAGCGTGACACGTACGTGGAAGGTGAGTAGACGTATGAAGGCTGACGACGTATCACGCGTGGTGAACATTCGGATAAGGTATGAAAGTGAGTACCGGAGGTGGCTGAAGACCGTAAGGGGTTTTCCTGACATTAGCAATATATATATATATATATATATATACACACTTGAATAAAGTAGATATTACCTGTACCGTAGAAAAACGTGGGACTGAATTATACGCGTGTAAAAAATACATCGCGCATAAGGCCCCGCATCGAATACACAGAGAGGGGCTACACGGAGTAGGACGTATACGCGTACGGGGGACTGGTCCAGGAGTCGGATCGATTTGGGAGCAGGGTACTTGCCATCTCCATCGAGGGCAGCTGCAACGTCACCTGCCTGCCAGCTGTTCAGCTTCGTTCCTGAACCACCCTACAGCGTTCGGCAGACAGACTGCCGGAGCAACGTGATGAAATTAAGGGGCCCCGCTACACACGAGACTGGATATTAAGAAGAAGAAATTAAATTGGAGGAACTGGCACGTGGCTGGCGTTCTGTGCTTTATTTATCGCGTGCTCATCTTGCTCGGGCCTTATATAATTATGCGGTATTACGCCGAGTGGCGCCGTAAGAGAAGCGCACCGGACGAGAGAAGAAAAATGTTAAGTGACGTCGAAAAAAAAAAAAAAAAAAAAAAAGGGAAAAAAAATTTACGAAAGTCCTTAAAACGGTTACGCGAGAAGACGTAGATCATCGTGAAAAGACGGCGATGGCCGTTCTGTCGATTACAGACGTTCCGAGACGGGCTCGACGGCCGAGAGGCATTTAAGAGTCGCGAGAACGGAAATCACCGAGCGGAAATCCCGTTTTTGGGAATACGTCCGTCATGGAGTTGCGCAACGTGTAGCGAGAGCGAGAGTTGGCGAATCTTGGGGGGGAAAAAAAAAGAGTCGCTAGTCGAGAAGAATTGATAGAGACGCGATAGCGATTACGTAACGAGAATTAATCGAACGAGTTGAAGCGAAATTATGTCCGTTACCTCTAAAGAGTAAACGCCAGTGTGACCACGACAAAAAAAAATATGCATAACCCAACGGCAAAAAGTATCCCTATAATTATATCTCGTCAGTGAATTCGCGGTACACGTTCATTAGCGGCGGTATTAACTGCCGTTAAACCGGACGGTTGCAAAGCGCAAACAGTATTGCCGCAATTTCATAAAAACAGCCCGTATACGGTCTGTATTTATATTACAGTAGAAAATAAAAATAAAGCTTCCTCTCACATGCTTGACCAACCTCACGAGTCGGCTGACCGGTTTTAACAAAAATTCAAAAAAAAAAATTTCACTCTTCATAAAAAAAAAAAACCCGACGAAACAAACCAAATTTTTCGAATTTTTTTTTCGAAAAAAAAAAATCACGATCCTCCAATCCTCCTTAATTACTGCACCAAATTACAAGAAAATCCAATACACGTGTTTCGTCCAACCACGAACGCTTGCGCCAGCAACTACGACGTACGAACCACCGACTACGCTAACCCGAAGCAGTGTCTCCGGGAGGAACGACGCGCGAGCGACTTTTGCTTAGGATTTACCGGGTGCAGAGCCGTCTTGCCGAGTCAATGCTGAGACCTTGCACCCGAGTGGTATATCGCTCGCATGTAAACGCACGCACGGTACGTGCCCCACGTACGCGAAGGCGCAGAACGCACTCACGCGCAATCTGGCACAGAGCCGTTTACGATGACGATAATTCACGAGAAGGTCGAAGCGCTCGGAAGGGCAGCACCGGGCAGCGTTTCAAGAAGCGACAGGGACTATGCGAATCCAACCTAACGCACGCGCCAACGTGAAGTCTACGGGAAAGCGAGAGTAGACAATGTAAATAATACATTTCATCCAGGATTCGTAGCCTTATAATACTTCCTAATCCCCGCTTCCCGTATTCCTCTCGAGCAACCCTTTACGTTTCCCTTTCTGCTTAAGGCGCTCGTCACACCGAAACGCTAACTCATTCCCTTTACACGTCGACGACGCTCTCCTTGAGCGTCTACGCCATTGGCTTTCGCGGGAGTCTCGAAGCCCGGAGAGCTTTAGAGCGCTAAGGAGGGATTGAGCTAAGAAGTGGATGTTCAAGTAGTGCAATAGTCGGAGTAAGCGGCCAGTTAAACCGTCTTTGAGGTTATGAATCGAGAGTGGCGTAGCTATTGCGGGTACGTCGTCCCTTCTTGGGCTCGAAGATCAACCTGGACCGACGAAGGAGTCAGGAGCCCTCCTGGCGAAGGTCGACGAGTTACTATTTTTTTCTACCTCTCTTTGAATCACTGCCAAGAGAAACGTTATTCTTTCCTGAGATTTAACCAAGGGAAGCTGGGAGCATCGGACGGATTGGGAGATCGGGAGAAGATGGAGAAATTATAATAGAAGAGAAATAAAGGATCCCTCGTACAAGAAGGGCGTAAAGGGAAACGCGAGGATCTTGGGAAAACGCGAGGGCGAGAGGTAACGGGGGCGACGAGCAGCGTGAGATAAACAAAGAAAATTATTAATAATTTATCAGCAAGATTACGTTAAAATCGGCAGGAAGAGTCGAGGGAATTTACGAACCCGCGCGATTTTCATTCACTGGTGGATCCGCGTACGGAGGGGATGGATGGTGTCTTCCGTCGGGGCTGAAGAAACAAGGGAAGACGAGGAAGACCGCGGTGAACGTGAAACGTTGCTTAAGGAAACAGAAGGGGGGGTAGTCTAAGGGAGATGCGATCAATAGAGAGTAAACCCTAGATAATTGGTAAAAAAGAGCTTCGAGTGACTGCAAGGGGTTGCTTTCGCGGGGAACAGATGAATTAAGGAGAATCCAAGAAGCGACTATGGGATAACGAGCGTTTTGCCCTGCGAACTGTAACGGAAGTTGATGCGTCGAGCGATCGAACGAGCATACGAAAAAGCCACGAAGTTATGACGTTTAAACGCGATTCGAAAATCGACGGCGTCTCCGGCTGACAATTAGTTGAAAATTACTTTGGCATTTTCACATTTCGATATCCAGCATGAACGCGCGTGGGTAGAGAGCGCGTACGTGCCTTATCGGGGAACAATAACGTCACGCACACCTAACCAAAGTTCGACGCGTGGACACGCACTGGGCTCTCCTTATCTTTGAGCGGTTGCCATGGCGACCGTCATTCCCCGCAAGCGGCGGGAGAATTTTCTACCTCTGGCTCTCCGGGAGCCGATCCTAGGCTCCCTCTACTATTTTCTCTTTAACGGGCTCTCGGAGCAGCGGGTGTAACGGCCTAGAGAAGCTCTGGCAATTTCAAAAGAGAATTCTTTAGTCCGACTCGATCCCTCAAGGTATTCAGTGCGCACAATTAGTCGCGTATCGCTCGAGTAAGCGTACGGAGAGTGCTGGCTATGATTGGTTTTAAAAAAAATGTCAATATTTATAATTCATCTTCAAGGACGATCCACGGCATCTCACGTGGGTCCATCGTCTTGATCTTTGGTAGTTACACTCTGATCTCATCCTCGTGCGCCAGGATTTGAATAGTTGGAAATACTCGAGGATTCGCCTCTTCGTCGGAATACTCCAGAGGGGTCGCCCTGTGACGTTTCCCCTCTTTACGTTGTAGACGTGACGTATTAATCTTCGGATTGGATGAGAAAGAGTGGTAGAGAAGAAATATATATATACGCGTGTATGTAAAGCAGGGGGACACATTGCGGTGCACTGAACTCGTGCGTGGGACGCAGACTTCTTTATTTCGCGAGGCGACACGCGTCCCTGTCGCATTTGCGCTTTATCTCTATATCCGGGGAATCAGCTTTTTGGCACGGCATAAAGAGGATTCCTGTACCCGTGCTTGGTGTCACTGTTCTTGGTGCG
The DNA here is from genome assembly GCA_030142495.1 of Cephus runcator. Lineage (NCBI taxonomy): Eukaryota > Metazoa > Arthropoda > Insecta > Hymenoptera > Cephidae > Cephus > Cephus runcator. Next base: position 158,622 of record JARQTC010000296.1, read on the forward strand.
TGTGGCGGGAAAGGGAGGAATTCAAATTTAGGCTCTTTCGAGGAACGAAATCGCTGGCTGGGTTAATGGAAAATTTTTCGATTCAATGAAATGGTTATTTCATTAAAATTTTCATTGTCGATTGATCCTTCGTTATTGAGAGTTCGAAAATTCGTAATTCTTCGAGAAATGCTTTTATAGGGGATGAAAAACGTTTCGATTCTGAATGACGGGTCGGGGACACCTTTTCTCAGTGAGAAACGCCAATTCCATGTGACGGTCGCTGAAGAAGTTATTTCAACGTTCGGAGTAGCATCCGATATCCGCGTCCGTAAAAGGACGAAAAACCCTGAAATCCTAGATGAGGAATCCTTGTGGCAGGAGCAATTTACGAAAATAGACATGAGTAATAAGAGGGTCGTCCTTCGCATTGATATAGTGTATGTGTCAGTACTGAAATTTCCGGACGGTTTCGCGCCTAGTAGGAAACGAATGTTTTTTCCTTGAAACAGTAAGAAAGTATGGAAACGAAGATATACTATTAATTTGGGCCAACCGACGACATGCAATATACGAAAATCCTGGTTCATAAAGGGATATTCTTGTCCAGGTTCTTTTTCTTTTTTGTCATATCCCGAAACTCATTCGTAGATTGATAAATCGAAGACATTCAGTCAGGACACAGGATACTGGCTGTCCGAACTTACAAAGGACCCCCATGAGCCTGTAGTATTAATCCCGTCGTAGGGATAGCTTTTTCAAGGGCGCCGAATCGCCTTATTCCCTTTCACGGTACCAAGAAGAGAAATTCCGTTTCTCGTGGAAAATTGTACACAGTCCAAGAAAGTACAAAGCAATCATTAACTTTTGGGACTAACGGGATTTTTCGGGCCCATGAAAAAAGACCTCTAGCCCAGGGTCTTCCAGTGTTAACGTTATTGGCACTCCAGGTAATTTTGAAGGTAAGCTTATAATTAACATGGTGCGGTAGTTAAAATACACAAAGGATTCCAGGTCTAGTTGAATCCAATGACCGTAAGGGTACCGGGCAAAGGTCAGCCCTGAATATTAAAAAAAAAAATACTAGTCGTAAGAGGACTTACCAAACAACGCCAAAGGCCCCATAACCGATGGGTCTGTCAGGCTGCACAGGATCCTGAGGTGGTGGTGGAGGTGGTGGTGCTGGGGCAGCAGGATGATAATACGTAGGTGGTGCCTGGGCCGCGGCTGCAGCAGCCGCTGCCAGGACCGCCTGGCCCGGATGGGTCCCCGTAGACCCGCCGCCGGTTGCCCCAGCCCCGGCCCCCTGCATTAAAGACATAGACACGCTCATGGACACCCGGGAGTGCCGGCTGGGCCCCACTACTGCCATCAAATCCTTCCTAGGTATCCCTACGTTCGGCCACCCTCTTCCTCCTCGTCTTTTACTGGCACCCACCTTCTTCTTCACCAGTCCGCTTTATATCCTTAGTCCTTTAATGCTTTTCTTTTCGTTTTGTCCCAGTTTGTCGCTCCTGGCTTTGGTTTCAGCTTTAGATATTCCTGTTCCTCACATTCAGTCAAACCTCTTGGAACTTCACCACCCGCACTCCAATTTCTCTTTAAACACTGAAAACGTTAGATGCTTAAATGCCACTTCCTTTACTTTCTCACGATTATTGCACTGGTTTAACTTTGTCGATTCACTTTTCGTACGGTAATAAGGAATCCTTAATATACCTGAATCCTTTATACGTGTCTTTGACTATCCCCTAGGTATTTTCACTACCCTCCTCCAGCTAATCCTTTTACTTTTCACGAGTAGTTCGCGCCTTTGTTTACCTTCAGACAAGTGACCAGTGAGTACAGCCACGGGCGGACCAGGAAAAGACAAATCCAGCGAGAATAGGTTAGACAGGATTTCGATATAACCTCATTCGGATTCCTCTTGGGATGGTGTCCTCGGGGTAGTTTATGACCACGCTCTTAAGAAATCACGACGCTGGCTTATTATTCTTCTTGAGGGTCCTCTTCTTATCGTTAACGATAAGAGTTATGACGTCTGCTTATTTTCCAAGTAAGCCAATCAACGACCTTGTGCTCTTTTATTTAAATCACAGTGCACAAAGGGATGCGAAGAATATTCGTTGAATCTGGGAAAGGAAGAACATCCGATTTCAGCTAGGATGACTTTATTATTGTTTAGTACGAATCCGTGATATAGCCAATGTTATCACATTCTCTTATCAAGACTTCTTTCCCATAAACGTAGAGAGCTTTTCAGCCACTGGCAAGAATGCCGCGTACCTTCGAGGTTCTGGTCAAGGAACTTGCTCACGATAGAAAGAAGGAAGTTGCCAGCCTGAGAGAATGACAGCGTGCGAAAAGAACGATGGAGATAGAGCGTGAAGGAGGAAATGGTAGTGAGGAAAAGAGGGAAGAGTAGGATTAGTAGTTGGTAGCGCGTCGTGAGGGATAAGGCTGTACATACACACTCGTTTGGCTAACCGCTTCTAGCACAGATAGACCTTCGACCCATTTGCAATATATATAAAGCGACACAATACACAACCGACACTATATATTACCAACAGAGAGTACTCTAAGCTCTCGGCAAATTTCTAGTCACTGTTATCCCCACGTATTAGCACTTTATTTACCAATGAGAGGAGGACGCCTTCCGATCCTCGTCTAGGTTATGTTTGACGCACGCACCACACACACTATGCACTCTCCCTCAGCTGAGCTCGCGCGATATCCTCCCTCAACCAGCACTGCGTTCTCTGTCCTCTTAGTACGGAACGGGACACGACACGCGCGCGTTCTCGCGAACACAAATTAACGGGACAAAAACGAAGAAAAAGGATTGTGAGAGCGCTTACGGAGGCCTTAGGGCAGGGCTTTTTGTGTCTCTACGGGGGCCAGAGCCAACCGCCACGAATGCAAGTCAGGCTCGTCTCGCGTAACGCGGGTGGAGATGCTCACGGACGAGATGCACGTCGTAACGCAGCCAAGGCTTGCTGGCCACTGCCTGAACAGTGCACCGCGGGCAGCGCCAGCTGCACAAAGGCGAGTCACGTGACCTGCGCCAATAACCAATGCGCATTAGAACGACGCGCAGCGCGCTCCCTTTGACTGCCGCCACGGGCGAATCGATGTGCCGCATTTTGGATAGGAATACACTGCGTGATGCCTCTATGTCTGCCTTATTATCTCAATATGCCTTACGGTCCTTCTCGAACCTTTTCTCTTTGCAAACCGTCTGAAAATATGAACTTTACCAAGCACGGCCATTTTGACACTTCCTTTGAAGAATCATCGCCCAACGGACTCAGTAGTTCAAACAAAGGAAACCGCCACTTATTTTTATCATGGTCAAAGTACTCGATTCGACTGTTCACAAAAGGGTATCTAATATACAATGAAGTGTGATATTTTGTCTGTAGAAAATAACCCGCATAAATTTACATGCAGAGACCATTAACTGATCCGTCCATTGTCCTCGAAACGGTACCGAGGTTGTCGTACACTAACCAACTTTCCTTGACGCTACTTATTTTCATTTCATAGACCTAGGACATCATTCGATATAATACATACTCCCTGCTGTAGTTTCTCGTACTTCACGTTTCTTCGTCTTATTGCGCTGTATCCTTTGTGCAGAATGTGAAAAATTTATTATATTGCACGACGCAAATACTTGAACACTCACAGGGAGATGAAAGTTCAATGATTCAACGCTTGAGCTGGGAATACATTGCCGTCATTGCCACGACGCACGGAGTGCGGTTGGTTGCGCAAATAACGTCGGGGGTAAATAGAGGCGCATAAATATGTGATCTGACTGTATTTAATATTTACATGATTATTATTAATCCCTTTTAATTAAACGTATTTAATTAATTGTCTCCTCGTTCACAGTATTCAACAATATACACACAGTTATAAAACACTGGTACAATTCATTACAAGCGAGCAATTTACAAAGCGTGATGGTCCGCGTATGTTTTTTTTTTTCCCTTTATGTGTAATGTATATATATGTATATACAAAATACGTGCCAATTGCGGGAAGACTATTAACCGCAATGCAACGAAAAAGGTAATACAACGAGAAAAGCTGCAATGAAAACAAAGGATATAAGTATAGGTATAATTTTTGTACAAAATTTCTATTGTTCAATTACTTCAAGCTTTTATATGATAGATTGTTTAAAGCAGCGCACGATGGTGGTTAAAGAAGCTCGAGCAGCCCTTGAATAATGATCTCACAGAGGGCTGTTTGTGACGTCAGACATGGGACTATCTATAGTAATACTCTACGTTTTATCAGATAACGACCAAAAAGCTGTGTTACGTATAGGATTGACGTGAGAAAAAAGACGAGAGAGAAAATGAGGGAACGAGTGAAACGTAATATTCTCAAGCATGGAAGAAGAAGAGGGAAGTATACATTAATTAGCATGCTTGAGCTTCGAGAATGACATTTCCTTTTTTTCACCCCTTAATAAATTAACTTCCCTCATCGTTAGTCGAAAGACTCTGGAAAGGTCTGATAGTCGTATCATATCGAGTTTCTCATTCGCTTGTAAGCACGTTTACTTAACGTAAAAAAATTGTAAGTGGTAATGAACAAAAAACAAATATCGGAACAATAATCGATCTGCTATACAGTATTTTAATCGGCTAGCTAATTATCTCCCGCAATTGCCGCTCAGCCAGTTTCTTTTTTTTCTACATGTATTGTTTCGACGCGATTGTATTATTTTTACTTAACAGTACATTTCTTACGCGTGCCATAGGTATATACTTATGTGTAAAACGCGACACGAGAAAAGCGTGTCTCGAAGCAAACATTCGCACGAGCCTGAAATGCCGGACGTTTGTCGGTAGGAAAATATTAAGAGTAACTTCTTTATTTTCTACGAGTTACTTCATCGATTAATTATTAGCTCTCTTTTTTTTCTCTTTCAGCTGCTTTCTCCTTGTCCACGCACGACATTCTAGGTGCAGCCTCATATCTTTGGTCTGACCGATTTTTTCGCACAGCAATATAACGTGACGGGTAGCATGATACTATAGCAGAAAATAAAGTGCCAACTTTTATCCGTACCATCGTTTGCGTTCAACTACCAGAGAAAATTGAACATTTTAACGTCAGACACGCGAGTACTAACGAGTAACGCACGTGTTTCACATATATTATTATTGATTCATTCAGGAATCTTTTGCGGATCGTTTGAATTCACAATGCTTAAAAAATATAGGCAATTAGATTCACTGTAATCGGTGCGTACTGCGTTACCTTTGTTTAAAATGTTTGTTTAAAAAAATTTGTTAATTTCAGTTTCAAACGATGCTACTTACGGTTCTTTGATCTAATAAGTATATTAGGTTTTTTTACACTGGTCGCTTATTTATAATTAATCTACGTATCTTATATGTAACAAGCGTACGATAATTCCATTTTTTTTTCTTGTTCTTTAATTAAGCTCGAAATCACACGTTCGAATCCACAGCACGAGAAACGGATCCGTCGTAAGCTGAGTGATAGAAATTTTTCAAATTGATGAATAGATTCAGGCAGTTAGATTGAAGAAGTATTAATTATCTTTGATAGAAATATCCTCTCGATTCGCAATAATAAATATCGATAAGGACCAATTAGATCGACTAATTACAGTAGTATTAATCGTTTACCACTGTTGCTAAAGTACTCCAAGTAATACTCACGAGTCACGGTGGGTTTCTTACTGTCGAATTATTTCATGAAAACATATCAAAGTGTTGTTTCTAGGAGTTAGTTAATTAGTGTACACTTCCTGAAACATTTTGCACTCTCACTGACACTAGGAATCATAACAAGTACCTTGTTATACATCCTAGAGTATTTATAGAAACTATCCAAGAGTAGCATACACGATAATTGCAGTTGGCCTGATCAATCGCTCCTGCTCGTACTTGTACCATATCAATTGTGGAAATTAATTACGAGAGCTCAAAGCCAGTATTGCTTGTAACTGCGTAACGTAACTTCTCGCGTAGCGTACTCTTCTTCTGGTAATTCGGTAGCTTTAGTAGATTGAAGCAAGTCGATGACGTTGGTAATCTATTCTGGGGATCCTTCTTTCGAATTGTGAAAAAGCCTCGGATTACACTGCCTGTTAGGGAAACGAATTTTGAGTATGAAAGTTATAAAAAGACTATCCAGATTAATGGAATCGATATTTATTTATATTTTTACCAATCGTATCGCCCGTGTCTTCGTCGTCGCCGACCTCTACGCATCTGATCGAAAATGGTGGCTCCAGGTGGGCGAATCCCAACAAAGGTGACTTCGAGCAACTCGTAACGAACTAAATAAATTTGAACGGATAAAAATACTAGCCAGAATTTCAATGAGGAATAAAATAAGGTAATAAAGACTGTCTACCTTAAGAAATAAACCTCGCTCGTCCTCGGTGAAATCTTTTTCTAATATGTCCCAGAGCCAGCAGACTACGCGATGGCTATCGTGAAAGCCACCGTAGTATTGCGTGTGTCTTCTGAGATCTTTCAAATCCAGGGGAACATTATCGCCGGAAATGAGTCTCTGCAACTATATTATTTAATTCAATTAGAAGTTTCTTGTTCAATTCTAATTATGCTATTCAAGTGGGTTTCTACATGCTTCTTACCTCAGGTGTAGAGAACAACGACAGCCAATCCGGATTTATAATAGACCTGAAGCCTTTAATAAAAGCGGCTGTTTGATCCTTGATCTGCATGTGCATTCTGAAGTGTGCCATGAGATGGATATAATTTATTTTAGTCTGATTAGTAACTGGTATCACTCTTCCACCAAGGATGAGTTCATGAGTGACCAACTTTCCAAGAACATCCTCATCTAATGAGAATGTCAATTCCAACTGTCTTACGTCCCCTTTAAAATGTTTTACAAGAGTCAGACTGCGGTACAGATCTCTGTCCAGGGATGCGAGTTCATCCAACCAGCTATAGTTTGCACCACCTGCTCGTCCGGAAAATTGAGATACGAAGAACGAAGCGAAGGGTACATCCACGACTATTCCCTAAAAATGTAAATATGGGATGAATTTGGTAGACACCATTTTCTTTATATTACACTTACTTCGTATACCGCTTTGCCCAGCATGCGACCCACAAATTCAAAGAGCTGTAGATGATTATCTTGCATGGATGATGTTGGTGAGGGATAGAGTCTATTCTCACTGGTAGCTTTGAATAGATTCAAGGACGGATCAAAGACCCTCTTAATTGTTTCCTCAAGAAACTCCTTGAAAACGCCATCCTGGTCGATACCCGCTTCGTCCAAGCCTTGCTCGTTTACGAATCTAACTCTTATTACTCCTTTCAAAGCTTGCGACGGTAGCATTGCCAGTTGTCGATATCCATCCTCCACGATTCTTGACCTACAGTAAGATTTTTTGTTTTCTTTTTTCATTCAGAATTATTGTATATAATTAATAAAAAGGAATCGAATGTTTACCTATGAATTGTGATAAGGGTCGATGGTGGACTGTTACAGGCACTTTCAGTAAGACCCATCACTGCCTTCTCATCAGCTACATGTTTTCTGAACAAGACAACTCGTTCTGAATGAGGAATCACGTGGGGCATTATTGAAAGGAGCAGAGCAGCACCTCGTCTTCCTTTTTCAAGGTCAGTTAGGAAACCGGAAACGCGCACCTCCTGTTTAAATATAAGAAACAATTCCATCAAGATACAGACCATGCTATATTCTGTACCCGTACAAGTATCAAATACTTAACTTAGCCAACCAGTGACCATCCGGACAGAAAGTTCGTCTACAGTCACGACGATAAATAGCCATGAGGAGCGTATGAAGCGACGTGAAAAGAGGATTGCTGGATATAGTTTTGACGTCTGTAACATCTAAAACTTCAGTACGTAACTAGATGTCCAGGGTCTTGCGAAGAATCAAAATGGAAACTTAGGGAAAGTTTTTATCGAAAGGAAGAGGAATGTCAATAGTGAATTTTTGGCTGGTCTGTTATCATATGAATTGTATGCACTCACCAAATAAATTGTTTAGAACAGCTTTATACAGAAATTGATTTAAAAAATAAGACATCGTGATGAAGTCAGTTAGCTTGAAGGGATCTTGTTGCTCGTACATCTCGATATCATCCAGAATACTGAAAGTGACAATATTTACAACACTTTTCGAACACCTAAAGACTATTTTAATGTATGCTTACGTAACATAGTGCGTCATGCAGTCACAGAAAAGTATCAACATCTGAAACTCTGGCGCTGTACACTTAGTATTTGCTGCCAGATGATCCAGAAATGCTTTTAAGCCGCAATGTGGACCCAAGGTGCATAGAAATAGCCACATGTGATACAATATTTTTTCTTGATAGCACAAACCTATTAAATATATTCAATTAGTTATCTGTATTACCCATAATTTTCATATTATACGATATATTTTACCAGTCAATATATCCAACTTCATTTGCGTTAGGGTGTGCAGGGCGGTCTGATAAAGTGAACATATCATTGCAATCCTAGTAGTCTCGGGACTTCCTAGTTTGCGATAATTTTTGTTGCTATTATTTCTATTTGTGCGAGCTTCTAAAAATGCGCGTCTGAATATATTAGCTCCAACAGAAGTGCTCTGCTGTTCAGGTTGTAGCGGCGTTTCCTTCTCCACTAGTTCTCTCAACGGTTGACCTAATTCAATGGAATACTGAATTATAATATCTAATCAACGTAGGATACTGTGGTTGCATCCCGGTCCATAAACTGACCAATTAACTGGGAAACGATCTTTCCCGTCCAGAGACAGGCAAGCTGCGACATCACGAATGGGATGGCTTCCTGGAGGTTCGTATCGACAGTTTGTGCCAAACAGCCAAGAACTGGATGCCAATGGGTTAAATTACTTTTCTTAGCGACCACGTATTGCTGGCAGGCTTCTAGCATTCTCGTAACGACGAACTATACATAAGAATATGATCATAATGGATATTTGCCGCAAGAACAAGTTTTTAGGTATTAAATGTTGTACAACGTTACCGTAAACGAAGGGAAGTAAAGATCTCGTAAGACTTCATCCTTCTCAATATTAGCTAACTGAATGAGATTAGCCAATAAGCAAAGAGCATAGCTCCCTTCTAGCGCATTAAAAACTATTCTCAAATTTTGTTCAGAATTTAGCAATTCCAGGCTCCTTGCATAAAGGCTGTGCGTGGTAAACGACGATATACACTGTAAAAAACTATACTAGTACCAACAATTATTGAGGTATCGATTGATTGAATCTTATAAGTACCTCTGGTGATAAGATGTGCAAGTGATGAACAAGGGCAGGTACGCTAAAAATATTTATCAAAAAAAGAGACACCAGTTTGTCAGACATTTGTGATGAAACTAGTGGCCTCAGTGATAATGTTACTGCGGCTGATAGTGCTACCGGTGTTAAAGCTATTACAGCTCTACCAAGTCCCTTCACTAATAAAACCTATAACAGAAAAGAATGGTTCATCTTCAATAGACAATATTTTCATTGGCAAATGATATTAGAGATTGCACTAGGATCAAGTCATGTACCTTCATTACTGCGTAAAACCCATTGTTGACTAGATGTCCCATTATATTGGCACATAGTTGGTTCATACCAGGCCGAAGTTTTTCCATCCCTTTCACCCTGAGAATAGCCCAGGTACCAGCTGAGGTAAAACTGACCAATGTGTGTAATCTCAGTAGAACTGATTTGTGATCTGATGGCCTTTCTGGCTTGAGATTTTCTAATCCAGTCAGACAATGATGTAGAACTATTTTCATCTGTGCTATCCATGATATTGAATAATCTTTGTTCAATGCTACTCCTACATACGAGTATGTTGGCGATTCCGAGTCTAAACTTTTCACAAGATATCTGCAATAATGTGAATAACATACATATGGTGCAAATTGCTTAATTCATGATATCATTATGCGATAAAGCGACTTGTTCATGGAGCGTCTAGACAGGCAATATTCGTTTTCTATTGTACGTAAAACGGCACTTGATTACCTGCATAATTTCTCAATACGCGCCTGATCTCTATCTCTTTTATAAATGATTAAAAATCTGGAGGTGGTCTTGTAAATCTGAAGTGCAGACTTCAATTTGGTTGTTTCTTCATTATTGGTCTCGTCGGAAAATGTCGAATCGAATTCTTCCCTGAAAAGTAAGAATATACGCATTAAGCAGTTGACCCTCGTAATCATAAAGTTATTTTTTGGTTTATCACACACAAGGTTATCTTGTTTACTTTTTCCTTATGTATAATTCAGTGGGAAACAATAGACTGAATATAGTATATAGTATACTGAGTACATGCACTGTGCTTGACATGTACCTATAGTGTGGGCAATGGAAATTGCTAATGGTTAATCAATAGGTATTAGATATGCATTAGCTCTGAAAGGATTGTAAATTAAAAATATCTTATCGCACTGATTAATATTTACCGCGCAAATTGACAATTGATATACTCTTGATATTGTTTTTTTTTCATTCCATAAATGAAATGGGGCTTGGCACTAAGATTGCAAGAAAAAAGTATGCAGCATTTAATACTTATCAACAGCATTTTATATTTAATGTAATATGTTGTAGAAAAATGAATGTTACAGCTTACGACAAAAAAAATATATCTACTTGGAACTATATACATCTTCGAATAACATGGCAGTGTGCTCTCTACAATTAAACCTAATTAGTGTAATTAGGCATTTCGCTTGAATTTTATATAATATACTACATAGATAGAACATGCATTATACATATATTTAATCAGTGCCTTGCTTTTAGGATATTAATATGTGCTGCTATAACTTCTTTCATAACAGATAATTAATTTTAAAAAGCCACGAAGTTTATTACAACAATGGGTAAATAGAATGAGCATGATACATCAGAAATTTAATATGAACTTGTAAAAAACAGATTTTACTACTAGCAGACAGCTCCTATACATAAACAAATTTGGCATTAAATGTTAATCAAGAAACAAAGAGATTATTCTTTTTGATAATCTGTAGTTTGGAAATGCAGGAAATTGAATATGTAATAGACAAGATGTTTAATCTGAAAAAATATAGAAAAATATATAGAGTGGTGACCAAAGACTCACAGAATCTTAGTGGGGATCTTGATTCTTGTTAACCATCCTCTAACAGCAGCTTGAATACAAGTGGCTGCAGCTTCCTTGCGTTTCTCATTAGCTCTTTCCTCCCTCGCGGCCTTCGTTTGCTGAAGGAAACTACCTTTTGAGGACTCCTCAGTCCGAAACATTCTTGTTTTGACGTGAAGTCTCAACTAAATATCAGAGTACGCTAATTACAAAACATTGTCAGCTGGTCATCAGTGTCAGGTTGCAGGTACTCCGACGATGCCTTTTCCAGTCACAGAATCATCCTAATAATTTATACAATCATTGACTCGTTTCAAGAACAGACACTGCATCTATAACACAGTCACTGCCATTCGGCATGAGATGCTTACTGTCAAATAAAACCCGCGGATTTCTCGCTCTGACAGCCAACTCTGGCAGCCATTCTTGTTAATTCGATTGGAGCACCTCGCTATCCGGGACAAAGAATGTTAAGCTAGGTCGGGAATCCTGTGGCAAGTGGCGCCTCCACTTTTAATTTTTCGTTAGTTTAGGGAGATGTTCAGTAAAGGAAGTGGAAAAAGTTTACTTATGTTGTACAAAATATTTATCATTGACTAATCTTACAGCTTATGTTCAAATCACTCAACATAATTTCATTATAGTATATTAATTATTCTACCACTTCATGGGAGACCATATAGCTTCAGTGTTCTATCCATACTTGTCGAAGCAATATACTGAGCATGCTTCCCAAAGCGAACGCCAGTTGCTGTTGCAGTATGATCATTTAGAACCTTGAGCTCCTGCCATTGCTTACAAAGATATACCCTACAAGGATAAAGAAATATATACATTGTATAGTTTCTGTTTATAAATAACATGTAAAATCAAAAATATTGTGTCAATGTGTCGTGAACGGTTTATCTCGATAATGAGAGGTTTACCATTTTTCGTATATCAAGAAATGGCCTGTATTTAGACTAACACATGCTTTGTTAAACAAGATTCAATTTTTTAGTCTAGAATTGCAAGCACAAAACTAGCAAAAAATAGTAAATTAAGTTTAAGGCTGATTGGCCTTTGGCGACGCCCAATTTAATAGAGGTACGCGAAAAACCACGAAATTCGAGGTAGACAACATACGACAATGTTACTGATATCGTTCTAAATAGCTCACCTGACGTCAGAGCCAGCCACTGCTAGATATGTTCCACTCTGATCGAAGCAAATATCCTTGACTTCATAGGACTCATCCAGTTGTAGGGTCTTGAAGTTTTTCAGTTTACGCAAATCCCAAAGCTTTACGCATGAATCCTCAGCAGCGGTGGCTAAATAGTAACCATTTTCGGAGAAACTGATAGCTGTAATAGGACCTGAGTGTCCAGGGAAATTTGCTACATTCGATTGTTCTTTCAAATCCCAAATTTTCACTTGTGAATCAGCTGTTCCAGTGCCGAAAATTAAACCGTCAGGGTGGAACTGAGCTGTAGTCAATGGTTGAGCTCCTTGTCCAGCAACCTACACAGAAATAAGACCAACAAATGAGTACATACACAAAGCTTATATATTTTTTTGTCAAAGAAGTATCACCTTTGTCAATAATCTTCCAGTTCGAATGTCAGAAAAGGCCCAGTGTTGATCTAGCGAAGAGCTCAATAGATAATCACCAGTTGGATGAAGTGATAATCCAGTTACTGGAGCATCATGAGCACGTAATAAAAGTGTTGTTTGGCTTGTACCCACATTCCATACTCGTATAGTTGTATCTGGCGATGCTGTCATTACAAGATCTTCATCAGGATGATAAATGACTCGTGTGACCTGATCGAAAGAATGTCATATATATCGAAGATATAGACAGTATAAAATACTCACAGATATATAGAACATGTGAATAAGAAATATCTACCTTCTTTGTATGACCCTTGAGTATGGCCACTACCTGTTCCGTATCCTTATTAAAAACTGTAGCATTCTTATCAGCGCCTCCAGTCAAAATCTTACTGGTATCAGATCCATGTATGTCTAGTGCTAGGATACCAGGTACACTAGCAGAGTGAAGACCCTGAAGAGAAATACATTAGTTGTGATCAATGCAGAGACAAGAATGAATTTCTAGATGACCAATAAATCTTACAGGATGTGAAGATAATGTTTGGAAAGCTCGGATATTGTCTGGTGCCATTAAATCCTCTGGGACTGAGCGTCCACGTCGTTTTCTTTCTTGAGTAAGAACTGTGGCCCTTTCTTGCAATTTTTTGATTACGTCATCAGTAATACCAGCCTGTTCTGTAGGCTGTGCAGCTGCACCACCAGCTTCCATTGCCACTGCCTAGAAGATGTAATATTGAATGATCTCGTTCTTCATTATGTGACATGCCATTACTTAATATGCTTACAGGTTGAGGAATGGTTGTTGGTTGGGTAATTCCAGCTTGTGGTTTAAGAGTAGCTAAAGCTTCTCTGGCAGCAGTGACTTCTTTCGTCAATCTAGCTATTACACGGCATGCTGCATCATGTTGATAAAGAGCATGCGATAATTCTTGTCGTGCTGTTTGCAGTTGTTGCCTTTGTGTGAATGAATGTAACATAACGGCATCCCATTCATCTTGTAAAATTTTTAATATAGCAGGAATTGATGTTGCACTCGGTGGTTTTGGTTTCACTATCGGAGTAGCTAAACCACAGATACAATAATATTCAATCAATAATACAGATAAAGTTTACATAGAATATTCAACATATTTAATTTAAACTCCAATACATACTTTTGACATCGATAAGCTGTTCCACAGTGAGCTCCTTTCCATTAATAGGATCCACTCCATTTTCCGTTAAGAATTTCTCGATGAGGCGCCTCTCGAATATCGATCCAGACACAGGCGAAATTACTGGATGCTCCGGAACCTCGTTAGAAACTGGAATAAATTCATTTAGTTTGTTTTAATGACGGTTAGAAGGCGTGCAAACATTCATACTAAACCGGCATAACTATATTTCAATTTTTTCTATATTTCAATGGTACACATATCCTTCGAAAAACTACTGCGACAATCTTTCTACCATAATTTCTTCAATATTAATAATAATTACTTTTATACATAATTAAATCTTACTTGCACAAGAAAGAGCCATTTTCACGGTATACCGCAAGCACTAAACTCAACGTACAGCGGCAAATAGCGTGAAATAGCGTTCGACTAGGGTGCCGACTGCAGGATAGAAAAAGACGCATCAGATTGACGTAACGTTTTAGTTCACGCCGGTACGCACGTGACAGCGCCATACAAGACGCTGAGCTGTAAAGCTGTACTCACAAGTTCTTTGTGAATGCAACAAATAATTTAAATCGTAAGCTCAATAATAGCTGATTATCGGATTACGGAATTCTCAATGGAACAAACGAATGAGAAATCTAGATTCTTAAATTATTTGTATGGAACGATGAGTGTCTTCGCGTGCTGACATGGGAACGCGGCCTAATCGAATAGTGCGTCGGCGTATCGGGAATTTTTATTATGGATTTCTGTAAATATTCGTTTTATTATTCAAGCATCTTTATGATCACTTGCTAATAAACATTTTTTTTAGAGTATCATTAAATTATAGATTTTATACGTCAGTTATACCAAATTTCTGTAGGTTAATAACTCTTACTTCTTAGTTTAACAATTTTTTATTTATGGGTAGTCAAACTTTTTGTTATTAAAAATCATTTTGTTACAAATTCAGAAATTTAGAGTAAAACGCGAAACTACAATTTTTCGCGCTCTAATAGTATATGTACATACATACATACATGATTAAAGTACTGCATTTGACTGAAGTACTGGGATATTTTTATTGTTAGGTTGAAGTTAAGATCTTATTCCTACTAACAAAGGTGAACAAATAATTCTATTCCAATGTGTACGTGGCTGACTAACAAATTCTTTGATACACCTTAAAAATTATACACTTGTTCAAATAAGTACGATTCTTGCCTATGGTAGGTGGTGACTTCCGCTAGTAAAAGGCTAAATATGGCACCTTCCAATATTGCAGTTTTCGCGCTCGTCCTTTTCGCTGCAATTTCCTTGGGAAATACAGAAAGCAGCAAATATGCATTTGCAAGAGTCGAAGTAAGCAATATTCTCTTATTATTTTAAATATCTATTTGTAATATTGGTAATTGAAGTTTTGTCTACTGCATTTATCAATCTATCCTTCCAGAGTTGTAGAGGTTGCAGCTTAAACCGGCTTCCTGAAGTTAAAAAATTTATCTTCGAGGATCTGCCTCTGTAGTATCCTTTTGTGTACTTATCTGTACTAAAAATAATGTTTTAAAATACCTTTTTATATGTACGCGGAAAATAATTAATTTTTTTTAACGCTTGTCCAATTTTCGGAAAGTATAGCAGAATATTTATAACTTGTATGTGTTTGTATTTAAAAACGATATACTTTTCTATTCTCTTTATATAACACAAGTGGAATTAATATCATGTTTAAAAAAATAGTGTTTGTAACAAATATGTCCTTAATATATGGTACAGTGAAAATACAGAATTCAAGCCTATACCTGGAGCAATTCCAGAGCTTATACTTCTAAATGAAAATGAGGAAGAGGTGGAAAGGCTACAGCTATCACAATTGAATCGTGAGGAGTGCAATGAACTTCTCAGCTCCAAGGGCTTTACAAAATCCTCTAAAACTATCAAGGATGAAATATAGATAATGCATTCAATCAGTACATAAATAATTCATATTTAGGATGTGTAAATATTGGATCTGTAAATTTAGGATCTGATTTAAATACTGGATCTGATTTAGGATCTGTAAATACTTTACACGGTTTATAAAACTCTATAAACATTCAATTTGTTATCACAGGACTAAAAGTCTGTTCTCTGACTGATTCAATACCAACGTACTTATGACATCGAAGCATATAATACTGTTATTTTTTAAATTTGCACAAATTCACTAATTAATATACCCTCTCAGGATAAAAATTTAATTTATCTATGTTGAAATTTGTATTCATACTATATGCACTGAACTTAAGCTTGTATATGCAGATCGACAAAAATCATGTCCTTTGTGTTTTTTAAAACTGTACTTAGTCCAATATTCTCTGTGTGTTAAGTATATATTACCTTATACTCAATTTCTTAACCATTACTTATATTTGAACAAACAGAATAATCTTACAATACAGATTCTATACTAGACAACAGTCCAAGACAAAATGCATAACACTTGCGCACAATTCTAGAAATAAATAAAGGGGATAATAATGAAGAGAAAGAAATCGAAATGGTGGCTTAAATGTACACACGAGTCTGCACAAATAGCAAATAACGTAGGGGCCCTTCAACGCACAAATCGCTGTTTTTTTTTTGTTGACCTATTAATACGTAGTTGAGGTGAGTGAATACTCACCCCTTTGGAGCTGCAATCTGTGATACAACTGCTAGAACCGCAATGTGAAAGAATCATCCATTGTGGCATGCTTGGGCTGCCTTAAACAATAACAGTTCAATCTATAACTACAGATTTCAATAACGTTTTACTTGCAATTCTAAACAGCTAATCCTAAATGGCAGAAATAATTTCACTTTGAAAAAGAATCACATGGCTTATTCATATGCACAATATTTATTTTTCTCACTCTTGTTTTGGAGCGATTTTATATTATTCTTCCTATTGCTGCTACCACTGTATTACTATTATTTACCTCGTATATATATTTTGTTTCAAATTGTTAACTTGATCATGACTATTATTCAATAGGGTAGCCCCGTGCTTGTTCGATGTGCCTCTGCACAACGATATTTCCGCCCTGTCTCTTTCTCTCCCAAAATTTCTATCGGAATAAACTACTCAAATCACATACCAGCACAATAAGGAAACGGGTGTATTATATAGACACCTGGAGGGATAAATTAAAGAGAAGAAGAGTTCTCGTTGTCGTCACAATGACGATTCTACGATTAAGATTGTTACAAGTTATTCAATATACATATGTGGAAATAGAATAGCGACTACTGTACTTCTATCGATCTTTGTATACAATGATTTTTGAGACATGTCCAAACATATTGAATGTAATAATTAACATACGTCGAACGAATTAGCATGTTTTGTATGTCTCTTGCGAAACTTGCTGGCCTTATGTACTGTCCGTTAATAAACAATCTAATCTTACCTTACCTATTGAGATTTGTCAGAATTTATGACTCTAGTGTAAGTAGATCCCATATAAATGGTGACAATTGTTTTCTTTTATATTACCAATGCAGAAAATAATGACGTCAGTAGTAAGTTTTGCCCACAGAAGCATTTTCTATTAGTTTCAAAACAATTTCGCAGAATGATTCTCTTACAAGCCTGATTTAATTCTGGAAAACTGATGCAGAGGTACATGGAGTAATTTTTACACGAAAAACTGGATTTTTGGAAAAAGCGTTTTGTACTAATCTCAGACAAATTCGTCAGAAAGCGTCATTGTGAAAGAGTCAAACCAAATACCTTATCACAATGATATTTAAAAATACTTGAATTAGGGATTAAATAACATTGCATTAAAAAAAATGAGGATATAATAAATGAAATTTATTATCTGTTTTAATCGTCACTATTACAATATTCAACCTCGAAAATACTCCATGCAGTTTTGCAATTATAAACAGTCTTTATTAGCTGCGTGCCAAATACGCCCGGCGTATTTTTTTGTCATTATTCAAATTGCAATATTGCATTGCGTATTTAGATGACATGCCAATTTGCAGCAAAATATAATGTGGAATGTAAAAATAATTGGGGTATGCGATTTTAAAGTACGCAAGAGTCATCCCTTAAATTGTTAATAAAGAGAATTAAATAATTACGTTTTATAATATCCAATCTCTATTTCGTTCTCCGTCTATAGTGCCACTTAGTAAAAACAGAAAAATATCTTTTGAAATTTTAAAAGTAATAATATTGGTCTCAATCTTTTCTGACAGTGCAAAATTTATCTATATCAGTTCCAGAAGAAATCTTTTATAATTGTAATATTTTCTTATGGTGATTAAAGAGTATACAAATTTTGCTTTTTATAAATTCCATTAAAACTGTGCTGTTAATGATAAAGTTGTTAATCCTTTCAGCTCCAATAACTGAAGTCAACGTTATGTTTTTGGTTTATATAATTTCAATACTTGAGAAACTAAAGGATTAATTTTGATTAAAAATATAATTTAATGGCGACGAATGACGTTGTTCGTTTATATTCTTTCACTATTGTCTATCCATTGTACAAATAAACGTTCATTTTTGCAAGTTAAATAAAATTACGCGCTAGACAAATTTCATAGCTGCTCTTCACAATTGTAGTATTGTATACTTAATTACCATACTATGTTACAGTATTATTGTTATATAATGTAGACTACATATACACATTTATGCTTATGTCGATAAAATTCATTTATATTTGAAACATAAACCTAGCTTAATACCTAAATTATATACACTTTTCAAGCCTTCATAATTTATCAGACGTCCGATTACAACCCAATAGACTTTCTTCTTTATATTTTGTGAAAATGTAAATGAATATTTTCAAGTTTAAACCCTCATATATGTGTACACGTTTCCCCCGTAATTATAGAATAGCTTCCATAGACACTGCAAATGTATATATACTTCATATATACACATAATCGAAATTGTTCTGAAATTTGAAAAATACCGACGGACTGCTAAAACATCTATTATGTCTGTCTCCGTGAATCTCTGCTTGGATTGTGGAAAAAATTTAACAAATTTTTTTAATGAAAGGGAACAATATTGGAAAGTTAGGTATCACTTTTTTGGTGATTTAAGATGTGAGTAATCAATGAGTTATTAATCACTTTTGAGGGCAGCTGTATAACTGAAAGGAGATTTTCTTAGATTTTTAAATCGCTACCAATTATCCAAGCAGGCTTCAAGCATTAATTAACAAGGATTATTCATTAGACAAAAGGAGAAATGTCAGTGTATTGTTACAAGACACCAGGATCATTTTGGATCATTTTGGATCATTTTGGATGGGTTTTACAAGACTGTAGAAACTTGATTTAGGAGTAATGTTATGCCATTAAGAGCCAACAGATAAACAGTAATGCCACCCAAAGGAATACCTTTGAGAGGAACTGTTCCTCCTCGAATTGGGGAGTTCCACGTGGAGCTGTAATTAAATAAATATATTATGTTTTTGTTATTGTGAGTAACTAGACCAACTGATTCATATTACTTATTAATAATTTTACCTGGGCTTGGCCGCGTTTCTCCAAAATTAAAAGTTGAAGTAAAAAATCCAAAGGGAAACGCACCGATACCGAAGGACATATGAAATCCACCATCGCCAAAACCAAATCCAGGAAACCCAGTACTAGTTTCTGGTTCTGTTCTTTGACCAGCAGGTCGAGGAGGTACATTGTTTCTATTAACAGAGCAATAAAGATTAAAATAAAAATTTGTTAATATATTATTCATAGTCTTCATATTTGGAAAATTATTAAATTTGTTTAATATAACATTTATATGTAGTACAGCTATCTAGGAAAAATACTGTTCAAATATTTGAGTAAATAATGATATTTAACAAACACTTACCTAGGGTCTTCCTGTTTTGTGGCACCACGTCCATATAAGGGAATAACTTTATCTTTACTGATAGCAGCTTTGCAAACTGGACAAACTTGTCGAGTGGGTCTTGTTTCTAACCATTTGTGAAGACATGGCCAGCTATAAAATATAATGTGCATGTATTATAATGAATGTTAATGGATATTTTTATACAAACTTACCAAAACAAGTGGCCGCACATACTAACAACTGCATCTTTGGCTGTGTCAAGACAAATGTTGCATTCAAACGTCCGATCATCTCTTTCCTTTTCATCTGTTGCTGACCCAGAAGGTTTAGAGGGTCCAGGTTGCTCCTCTGCTGTACTCATTCTGTTAGTCTTTTCGCCTAGATATTAAAGAATAATGCATATAACAAATAATTCTTAAATTATAATTTCTATGCATTACAACACATTCTAAAGTTATAGTTTCGTATTCTTCAGAAAAGAGAATTAACACTTAAAAATGCATATACATGTACATTTTGACCTTTGAACAGTCTCGATCGTTTCCTGCAGTATAACTTATTTGTAACTGAACTTAATCAGAAAGTAATACTGAAAACATCAACTATTACATTCATAGAAGACACTTGAATCAAACCAATAACTTAAGTTATGCAAAGATCACAATATCAATCACTCGTATCATCTCATAATCGCTAATACGTTTGATCACATTTAGTATGATAGTGTCACTTTTCAAGGCCACTCGTCATGTAGCAATAAACTTTTAGGTACTGTGACAGCCAAATGACTACTTTTGAAGTATGTAGCTACTGAACCCTGACGTCAATACACGTAGGCCAATTTAAAGCATCTACATTTACTTACTTTAACGCGACCACAGTTGAAATTTTTATAATCGACAATATAAATTAATGTGTCGACACGCACTTGCGAAAATTTGGTTCACTGCCCTAAAATTCAGTATCCTCAATTGCGCAAGTACTAGCAGATGATTTTCATTATTTCGCGACAAACGGATGTTCGAAACAACACGTAAGTGATTTGACTGTTTAATGCCGGCTATGACGTAGCTTCTAGAAATTGGATTTACTTACGTCGAGTTTAACTACGACGCATATACTATAAACGGTAACATTACACCGACTACTACGACGAAATTTTTCGATTCGATTAATTTTAGCCTTCACGATCACAAAATTTGACTAGCAGAGTGAAATGGAATTATCGTCTTTTGTCGTACTGACAGAGATTATTGCACAACAAGAGACTTCACTGTTTATCCGCCAGGGGTCGAAGAAGTGTAATTCTTTCGTACCAGAGACGAGTAGAGAGATGCACACCCATCGACGTATAGCAGAGATGAGCAGGGAGATGCACAACGCTACGGTTTCAGGCGGTACCAAAATCATTTCGCTAAATTGTAACGATGAATCTGGAATTACGATTTTGTGATCATCGCCTCCGCCGACAATGCGAATCCCGTCGTAGCCGAGCTAAACTTATCATCCCCAAGAGGTGCTGTCCCCTTATCGGCGAAAATTCGAACTCATGCACATTTTTTTGAAGATTGTTAAAAAGAAATAACGAAGAAGAGAGATGGCAAGGACTGAGAGAACATGGAGAAAGATGTGTAAAACCTATGTAGAATAACTAGATTATTCTGGAAGTGCGAGAAAAGAGCCGATTTTAACTGACGTGGTTTAAACCTAATTCAATTTGTTAAACACAGTTTTGAGAAAAGGTAAGAAAAGTTTAAACTCCAATCAACGTCGGAAGAAACGGACAGTAGTCCTTATATATCCCTTATATAAACCCTTAATAGTTCACTACGAATTACATTGCTAATAACACCTGGAGATAGCTCCAGGACTATCGCGATCTCCAGCACCTCACGAGACGAATATAAAAGAATTGTGTTTCTTGTTATTGGATACACTGATATTATTTAAATTACGATAGTGTTATTTCGGACTGAGACATTTGGTGAACCGCACTACAAAATGGTAGTGGTTTTGGAAAGTGACCAAAATCGTACCTCGGTGTGCTGTATTTTCGTTTTTCTGCCTTCGCGAACTGTTATTTCTCATTGTAATATATCTTACAATTCCTGGTAAAACTTGTATCGAGTAGGAATCATAAAGGAACAAATTGATTAACTCATTGTTCACTTTTGATCATATTTTATTCCACTTATAATTTATAATGAACAACAAGAATTAATGAATTATAGGGATGATGAGGGTATCAAGACGAAACTTTTCCCGTGATATAGATTACTTAGAAACGATACTCTTATTTATTTATCACACACCAATATACAAAAATGAAACGTATTAATATCAGAATATAATATACTACTAAATTCAAATATATTTAATAAAGATAAATCTGAGTATGTTACAAGATTAGAATGATGCTTCAACTTGAAACAAAATCGTCTACAACATTCTTCACGGTTGGCACAGAAATTCTGGTAGAAAAGATCTTTCTACGCGCGTCTAACGGTTATAAATAAGTATTAATTTAGGGATTCTTATTTTAAGGAAGTTCTCTAAGTAGTCGTGAGTGAAAATAAGATTAAAGTTTGAGCTAACTAACGCTATGCACTCTGTCTCTTTGCCCGATGCTGGAAGAACGCAAATTCCGTCCGTCATCTTGAATAGTTTCCTCCTTATTCCCCAATTCCTCTTTCTCTATTTTTCTTTCTTTTTTTTCTTTATCATTCTCTCCTCCCATTTCATAGCCTTCGGCAATTCCCCGAACGCAATTCCCACGTTGTTTGGCTCCGTTCTTTTTTTTTTGTCAATTCAGTTTCAACGATGCAAAAAAAAATCAATCAATCGACGAGCACGCGTCCTTCTTCTCGAGTTTAAAGAAGAGCGTTTAACTTCCGCGATAAGATAATCTCAAGTTCCTCGAGGAATACGGCCCTGCCTCTAATATCCATCCCTAATAAAAACATGGAATGTAGCATTTTATTATTTAATTGATACCTTAATAATGTATGATTATATCACAAGAAAGATTCAAATGCTCTGTACAGATTCTCGGAACATCAAATGCTCTCAAGTATTTTAACTTATACGTTTACCGTCTAAAGTTTAGTTACAAAGTTAGATATGTCTCAGGATCACCTGATATTGTACTTCTTACGATTTTTAATGCGCATTAACGTTCGATTAGCATGTGATGCGCATTCCAAGATACTCGGTATCATTCCTCATTTCTTCATTTATCGTCGTTACAAGGACAATACATGTTACATAGATCTTCTAATCCTTAATCCACGATCCCCATCTCTTTTCGTTAATATATTGCATTTTTTTTTACATTCGCAAGATTTTGGCCGCCCTACAACAGTTATACGTTATTTTTCTTACTACTCGCATAACTGCAGCACGACACAAGGGTAAATTGGCACATCATGAATGGCAAGTTTTCATTTTGTTTTTTAATTATATATTTTATTCGTATTGGCACGATCATTGGAAGATCTGTCTTAATTTTCATTGTTTCTCTATTTATTTTAATGTCTTCTATTTTGCCTTCTGCGCCTTGGTTAAACATCCACACGAATGGATTTGTTAGCGCAAGTCGCGAGGGTGCAATTCCTCAAGAACGGAAGGTATAAAGAGATCCGAGTAAAGAGTGAGAGAGAGAGAGAGAGAGAGAGAGAGATAATATAAAAATAATAAAATTCACAGCAGAGATGCGTGCGAGTGTGATAGACAATGGAAAAGTTAATGAACACTGATTCAACGCGAGAGAGCGAGAGAGAGAGAGCGCGAGAGAGAGAGAGAGAGAGAGAGAAATAACAAAAACAAACAAACAAACAACAAGTCCCACCACCATCGTTTTCTATTTCATTAGAATCTCCAAAAAAAATTGGTTAACTCAGCGTTATTACGACATACGACAATATTTATAAATAGTTTAGCCTCGGACGGCTTTAATTCGTGCTCGTTTTAGACATTCTCCCTGACATTTTACGTCTATCGTGTTTATAAAAATGCGCCTTGACACAAAATCTGACAGACTCGACGCAGCATGTACAAATATCTGTACTACACGTACGTGTCGGTCCTGTCAGATTTGTTAGGCTCACTTCTCGAAATATTTTTGACAAACCCACCCCAGACCCGCCCCACATATACAGACCCCGTCCCAACCCCACCCTCCCACAGTGGCACCACTACCCAGCCCACAAGTAAAAAAGTACTAAAATAATAATAATAATAAAATAATAAAACAAAAAGATAGAAAAGAGGAAAAGTAACGGAGAACGTTGAGGAACGCATTTTGTACAATTATGGAAGGGGCGGAGGATATGTACGCGCAGTTTGAACGATTCCAGCCGAGCGGATCATGTGTTATTGCGATCGATATACTCGTACCGATTATTGGGAACATGTGCGAATGCGAACATTCACGCGATGTGTGAATCGTGACAAACGTGCCGCAATAATATATACATAACTATTGGTATGTATAGCTACGGAATCGTTGGATTCGTTAAATGGCGGTTTCGTAAATTCCGCAAGAGCGCGAGGGGCGCCACTAGTACGTTTAATAATTCTCAAGGAATCGATAGGATTTTCAATTGAGACGATTAATTATTGATCGATCATTCTTGTGAGCACGATCAGATAGGTAAAGGACGTAGGGGGGACAACACCGTGTCTTTAAATGTCTCTCGTCACTTGTTCTTCTTCCTCTTCTTCTTCTTGTACCTTCTCTCGCTCGAAGTGCAGCGAACAGAGACGGATTCCGCAGGACACGGGTACGATGACACCATTATAGTTTTTTTTCTTCCTTAATAAGTATTATCCAACATCCGACCAGCCAACCTCTTAGCAACAGAAATACGTAAACATAGTGGTCCGGCATTAATACTTTTCGTTGTGAAATTCTACGACGAAAAGTCAATTGCAAGGCCAGGAGTGCCTGATAGACGTGACCACGTTAGAGGTGGGCGGGTCCTCTGGGCGTCACTTTTTCATGTCGCTCATTAAGGATCCATCCTTGTTCTTGTTCGTGTCAAGATTTGACTGTTGACTGCTGGTCACGCCACTTCCGTTCCCGGGATAAATCTTCTCCAGATGATTCAGGGATTCGCTTAGGAACTTCTGTAAAATTAAACGAAAAAAAAAAAACCAATGAGCGATTACAAAGCTTCAGAATTATCAAGCGAAACTCCATGCAATCCGAGTCGATATGGAAGAGTAATGCTCGTTGGATAATAAAGAAATTCTAGTTACCTGTATTGCCGTTAGAGCGGCGACGATCGCAGGACTCCCGAAACCGTGGGATATTAGAGAAAAATGCGTCAGATGTCTCTGTATGTTTGGATCGAGTATATGATGCGGTCGTGTGTTGCACAATGGCGATCTGTCTTGGTTCAAAAGATCCATCAACTCTTTGGTGATTTGTCTGCGAGAAGAAACAACGAGTCATACGACTGATATACCTCGCGATCGATCCAACAGTGCGCATCGCCTTATCACCGCGTCACTAACAATCTTATAATCCAACAATCGGAGGTTAGCTACTCACTTGGTGGCATGAAGAAGTTCTTTTCGCCTGTATGTGTCCTGTGGCTCGCAGTGCTGCCGACTGAGATATTCGGCGACCTGCTTCGCCGGGAATTCCGTCTCGCAGACGTAGCCAAAGTCTCTGGCAAGGTGAATGGCCTCCCCTGAAACGAAAAGTATCTCATTTTCTTTAAAGCTCCGATACCCCGGCTCCTTCCTGCTTGCAGCAACGTTCAGGACAAACGCCACGGCAGGTTAGTACATACCCACACGTCAGTACACAGTGATACACGTAATACCCAACTATATACACCGGGCCCTTTCTTTACGGTAAATACTAAATTGTCCAGGGATAACCACCGGGGCCTGCAGGTCCCGTCGCTAAAAGTTCCCGAGCGCAGGGCAATTCGCAGCTTCGCATCGTTCGAGTCGAGCAAACCAGGTTGAACAACCTCTCTTGCGGTATGTAGTCCAGTAAGAGTCGGGACTGGATGACTTCATACATTTGTTCCCTCTCAGCCTATATACCTTTCCTTTTGCCACCGCCTTCCACTCTTTTCGTTCTCGCACTCTTTTTCGACATTCCCCGTATAATTACAAGAGCCCAAAGTAGGTTCCACACATGGCGGCCATTACGAGGGAACACGACGAGAATTTCGCGCGCGCATATATACGTACACGGTGATACGATTCTTTTTTTTTTTTTTTACCTTCGTCGTAAAACCATTAAACGCAAAAGTATATAGGCCCGACGATGAATATTTATATTTTCAACTCAAATGATAAATATTTCAATATCGACAACGCGATGTGATTTTCGCTCAGACATATTCTCTCGTTATAATTTTCATCTAATTGTGCCAGTCTGGTAACGTTGCTCTATCTATCAGCCATCTATCGCCAATGATTCACGTAATTGCCTGACAAGCAGCGATGCAATAAATGATGCTCCCTCGAACGTGACTCCGTGCAGTCCCTCCGCGTGCTTTTGTGCGCACCTGTAACAGCCTCGGGTATTTGCGTGTACATACATTTAACGCACCGTGTATAGCCTCGCATGATGCATTTGCCTATACGCTAAGCGAGTACGTCAAATCATTTTTTGTCTGCCCTTGATACGTGTAAAGGAACGATTGCGGATGTCGAGGTCAGAGGTCAGGATATACAGTCGCACGTATTTCTCTATACGATTGCAGATCGTCATACGATCCACGTGGATTTGGATTTCCTCGACCAGAATGGCAATTAGCCTAACCCAACCTACGAGTGACAATTGCCAGTACGACAAAATGGAGGACGTCAACGTGCGCTGGTGGAATCTTATCAATTTTGAAATTGTCAAAAAAAAAAGGAATTACTGTAAAATTCGCGCAAGACACCCAATCAATGGACATTTATCCTTCTGGTAATAAGATTAAGTTCGATTGAGCCTATGGAATAATGTATACATACACACAAGCATTTGTGGGAACCGATCGGTGAAGCTGGCTCATTGGCGAATACACAGAGCCAAAAGATCGTCCGATCGTTCGGCAAAGTTACATGAGGATTTAGCAAGGATTTGCATATCGGCCGATCTCTCCCGAGAGGTATTAACTGTTGGTTTGGCTGACTATAAAAATGAATATCGCGCTCAGGCTCTGGTCTGTACCGGGAGGGCGCAGGATGCGCGATCAGCCGGAATTGCGATTTATTTCGCGCGGTCAAATGAACCGGAAAAAAATATATACATAGATCCACGCGATCATAGAGACCCAATTGAACAAGCGAGAATAACAAAAAATGACAGGTTTTACATCTGACCCAGCTTTACACTGAAAAAAAAAAAAAAGGAAAGGTACCAAATTCAATGTAAATGTACGCTACGCGCATCCCACAACGTATACGCATGTCGGTCTATAAAATTTCATCCATGATGGCGTCCGATACGTATAGCAAATAAGTATACAGAGCACAATCGACTGTTGCACGTAACCCAAATCGTTTGCCCGGCTCGTATTTCCTCCTAAGGTAAGATCGATGCACGATCCCCGACCGCAAATTACGTTCCCATTATCCTCGATAATGGCCGAGGCATGAGATTTTAGGAACGTCTTCCGCGTACCGAAACTGTTGCCAGTCGGAGGTAGACAACATATTAGTACGTAGTTATAGATGTATGTACGTTAAGATGGTTTTTGCGGTCCATTGCGCGATGATGCCTTCGCGAAAATAATTGGGTGATGATAAAAAAAAAAATACGATAAAAATTGGTTAGATGATAATCCCCCCCCCCCCCCCTCTTCTCCTTTGCCATCTTCACTCCCTGCCACCCACCACCGTGTTCCAGGCGAGGCTCGAAGAGTAGAGTCACGCTTCGCGCGAGTAATATCCGTGAGTAATGCGCGACTCCGGCTGGGATGCTGGGGAGAGGAGAGGAGAGCGCGTGGCGTAATTTAAATCCAACATTTGTATTCGTATGTAAATCGGTTAACGTTCATTTCTTATATACATACATAATAGATATATATATATATATATCAGTGGCTCCAAGAAGCCAGCATCGTCGATCCGAGAAGTAGGCAGAGACGAATAGTCAATGATCGAAATGAGAAAAGGAGGAAGGTTAAAAATTTTTCCGAAAAATTATCAGTGATCATCTCCATCTCAGTGAGATTCTATACCCGTTTGAAAATTGATGAGAAACCGATTGGCCAATGGACCACGGGAAGGCCAGGGGACTCCTTTCATTTGCTTTTGTTCTGTGACAGGTAGGTAAGTGTCGAGCGTCTGTCTCGGCACTTCGAAGAAACGTTGGAAAAGGCGGATGCTGCGGGCACTCGAGATGCTAGAGAAAAGACGATGGATGAGGGTGCAGGGGGAGGTGGGACTGTTGCAAAAAGCATATGGAGAAGGGTGGTGGGAGATGAGGGGAGGGAACGGCGACTCGAAGAAAACGTGACGTTACGAAGAGGTGCGTAGGCGAGTTATAAGACACAGACGGAACCAGGTACCACTTCGCGAGATGACGATCATCCTCAGGCGCGGAATCCCTTGTCGATTCTTACCGATCCGCACGTAACGTCAGTAATTGCACAAGCGTTCCCGTGCGATTACGAATGATTTTACAAACGAATAGCGCACTTACGTGCCTATCCGTGACTTTAGCCGACGCTTGGTCATTTATCATGGACCTTATTGCGCATGCGCGTGCCACGTTCTTCTTGCCTCTCCCAGTTCCTGACTTTTTCGTTGGTAGGACTGACAAGTGTCCCGGGGCCAGGTTGTACCTGCTCAGCATGGCCACTCCACGTGGCGTGGATACGGCTGACAGTCGTCCACGTGTGCAGTCATCAAAGTCAGTGAAACCAGAGCCGGGTCGATTATAATCGATAGGGTATTAAAGATCGTCATTCGAGTATGCCGATCGTACAGATCGACGCCGCGACGACGACGCCACGGACGTTCTCCGAGGTATACGTCAGAGCGTCTCCGTAAAAGCGTCAAGGCGAATCGTGAAGGCGCGTGACAGTCTAATTAGCGTTCAAGTCAACAGAGATCCATTCTGAGATAGACGGAGCAGGGTAAGGGTCCATCTCCTGGTATGGAAGCTGCCGTAACGGCCTGCGTACGTATACAAGCGTCTACATAGCCACGGCGTGCGTCAAGTCGATCCGATTAGCCGGAAGGTGAGACGTCTCCGCGTTTCGAAGTTCTCGAAGCGACGAATCGTGGATTGGATTCTGTTCTTGTTCGGTGGGAGGCTGAGGAAGAGGAGGAAGAAGAAGTTTGAGCGGATAGTCGAGACTGGTTCGATTTCCCACGATACTGGTCCACGTCTGTTGACCGTTACACTTTGGATATCGAGACTGGCGCTCGTTATGAATTATAATTACGGATCTGCTCTGGCGCGACAGAATGATCCGGTGGGTATGCACGTGAAAACTTACGTTTTTGCCTCTGTAATGACCACGTGATTCAAGGACGATCGGTCTGAAGTTGGCTGGGTACAGGGAAACGGGTGTAGGTTGGTACCACTGAAAGGTGGATGATCCTCGGGATTACCGTGCATGTCTGTGATAGCTGAAGGATGCTGCGGGGTTTACGCTTCAAAACTGATATGTATATAAGGCACGGATATGGGTATGCAGGGAGAAGGAAAGGTCCGCGCGGTGTTTTATGGGAAGCTCGCCGATCGTAAATTATAATCAACGTCGTTACCAACGCTCCAACAAACTTCGGTCGCGTCATTAAAACCGTTGCTAATAGAAGAGCAGCGATTATTGTGCACACTGGCGTCGCGCGCCTATTACGATACAGGGGGCTCTCATTAACCATGGTACGCTGGAGTACCAACCTAACGTGTATCTTTTATGTCAGAGAAAAAGTCAAAGTGTAGCTGGGCACTCCCTTGTAAACTTAAAGAAAAAAAAAAAAAAAAAAAAAAAAAAAAAACAGCCGGATGCAATTTTTAACAAAGAAAATTCACATCTGGATATAGAGTTGGTAACACTGGTTTCCATGGAGAGTGAATTCAAAAATTGCCTTACCTTCCACCAAGGAGGTTAATAGAGTTACGTTGGCAGCCTTCCTTCTGCCTGCCGGTAGGTTGAGTCCAATCTTCTCGAGCTTTTCTCTGAGCAGACGTCCACCGTTTTTGGACTTTGCTCTGAAACAGGATTAAATGAAAGATTGTTCGATTATTAAGGAAGGCGAACCTTCGTCCCTGGATTTAGTGCAGGGATACATTGGAAGATAGGGTCGCAAGATGTCGCTCGCAGTGGCACGTAAGGTTCGGGTGGGTACTCGGTCGGTAAAGATAATCGCTTCCGCGCATCGACGGACGGCGCAATTTCGAAACGGTACCTTTCCATTAATCACCCGGCTATATATTCCAAAAAAGAAATCGTAAAGGAAGGAAATTAGCATAATCCATTGAGGCATGTCATCGGCGATTGGGCAACGAAGCTGGGGGCCCTGGCGTTACCGGCGGACTCCGGAGCAACATTTGATACGTTTCAAAATAACTTCCTGCCACGGTTCTGCCCTCTCCTCGTCCTCGTCCCGCCCGTTTTCTCTCCCGTCGCCTTTATTGCTCCCCTCGTTCACCTTTACTCGGGCGCGCACACATCCGACCAACGAGAACTCGATATGCCGAGTTCTTTCCTAACTCCCTGGCCATCCATCACGGCGCTCCGTAACGGTTTTGTGTATGGTACACCTTTGTGGAGCTTGCGCGTTTACGTAATCGCTTATCTCGGCCCGTAGGAGCTCATGGGGTAAGGCCAATACGATTCACGATGTCTGACCGGGACCGGTAATTAATTCATTTGCACGTCAGACTTCATCGGTCCCGACAGAACCGTCGACCTTTTCTCATCGCACGACAAAATATCTCCCGAAGTGCAAAGAAACGAGGTTCACAACAAAAAAATACCCAAGCAGTTTCTTTTTTCGCCGCGCCTACCACGTGCAGGACGTCGCAGCAGCCAAGCCGTCAGATTAGAATCGAATGATATCTCATAGTTAAAAGTTCTTCACCCTTTGGCACTTCTAATCGCTTCAACTTCTGATCTTCTCGTTTTTCATCTTCCTGGTCCATTCCTCCTTTCCTCTTTTGGCAATGACGTACCTCCCTGCACTGTGTAGGGGCATCGGTTTTAAGTGCTGTCTCCTTTACTCTGAACGTGACGAGAAACGTCCTCCACTCATTACGTGCTCTTGTTCTTGCAAACGATCCTCCATCTTGGTTTGGAGTTTCGTTGCCGTTCTCGCTTTCTTAGTTTTGCGGATTCGCCTTGGCTTACCCTCTTACCCCAACCACCACCCTGGCGCTGCTCCCTGATTACGTGTCTTTCGGTGGGAAGCTGGCATCGTTAATGGGTGCTCTGGTCTGACAAAGCTCATGGTACCCATGGAAATAAAGAGAAAGAGAGAGAGAGAGAGAGAGTGAATAATGATCTTAAAAAAAAAATTAAAAATAAAACAAACTTCTTTAACAGCATCCCACGTGCATCCCAATGAAACATGGAAACATTCCTGACGATCGGTTCTCCCGCTGGACCCGCATCGAAAATCATATCGATAGGTACTCGTTGGTACATGATATACCTATGGCTGCTCTACGCGGAGTACTTGTAATTACGGTGAAGATCGCTATCCGTATGGATGAGTTATACCATTTTCGATGCTCGAGGGTCTGCGTGCAGAATTGACACTCGGAGTCCATAATTAGGAGTATCTCATTTGCATAGTACCTATGGGCTAGCTACAGATTCCCAAGTGGATCATCCTTGTATCAAAAGATCGTCTGGATGGCGATTACGGGATTTACGGTATGCGTGTGTGTAACAGTCGAGTGACGTGGTCTACACGTCACCGATCATCCTGATGATTTAGCTGGCCGAGCTTGCGGATGATAAAGCCTTGCGTAATGGATAGGACTGAGGCTGGGAAGAAGAAGAAAAAAAAAAACATACTGGATCAGATATAGGTACGTATAGTAGCGCGAAGCATTCCCATGAAGGGCATAAATCAGAGGCAGCTGGTCGTGTTAATGGCGGATAAGACTGGGTGTTAGAAGAGCAAGTTCATAAATTAGTTTTAGATAAAGTCCTGCGAGCAAGCCGGATACACGGATTTAATTTTAAGAGATGCTGCGTATATAAACATGCATCTCTTGAATTAATCGGCAACGCCATCAGGCACCACGCGAGATCCGGTTCCTTTTTCAATATTTTCCTTAAGGCTCTTCCCTTCGTCCTCGCGATGGCTCCAGTTTCGCGGTCAGCCTCCGTAGATCATCTTGTTCCTCCTTCGTCTCCCCTTGGCTACCGATCTTCTCCTTGTTCCACGTCGAAATCGCTTCTGGTTCGTTTTCACTCCGCAGGAAGAAATTTTCGTGCATACGTGGCCAGACGGGGAATTCGTCACTGTCGTCCCCATACGTCTGGTACCTGTTGGCCTCCCGGGTGCTGCCAACGTATACAAGCAGGTTAGCCAGGTGCTCGTAACAAGTGACTTTAGGATTGGCCAGTGAATCTAAAAGACGCTCCGAAGCGTGAATCCTTAATCAATTCCATTGAATAAAATTAAAGTCCAAGAACGCTGGGAAAGGTTTAGCGATTGCGCTGAGAAGAGGCTGTCATAAAAAACATGGCTACCACTTAAGACCGTTAATTAAGGAGGACCCGTCGCACTTCGTTTTGTAGATTTTACTTTCTATTTATAATCCATTTGTAAGACTCCGAGAGACCTGGGCACGGTAGTCGTGGCTGTAAAGAGGTACCTAGAATAATACCTGACCAGTTGGACCTGAGGTACCCATGTACAATAATGCTATACAGAAATAGCGACTGTGTAGCAATACTGCGCGCGATACTCCAGGTGACTCTTGGTACTTGATCCTATGGACCCTTATCTCTTACTACACTGAAACATTTTTTGACCAGCACCTACCAAACCGGGAAAAGCCGGTTCTCTGGTAGCAGGTTGCACTAATTCACTGGCAATCGTTACCAACCGCCTCTAGATATCGATCGCGCTAGTCTCGCTTTTAACGATCAGAATTATTAACGAATAAATTAAACCCCGCTAAGATATAAATTAGCCGAAACATCCTGAGATCAAGTACGAATGTCTGTACGGATCGACCGGTCGAGCTACATTTTTTTTTTTCCAACTATCCTGCAACAAGACACCCGTGCGAATGAATTTCCTAGATCTTCCAGCCACAGGCGCAATCCTCTTTTCACGCGATATACAGTCAACACAGGTCGATATAATTATTTCAAATTTCCCGCGCTGAACCCATTCCTTCGAACGGAAGACGCCAAGTTGTATCTTCGTAGTATGAATGAGTTCTCTGCTTCCTTCCATCCCGTCTCTCGTCTCTCCTCTCTCGCGTCGGCGAGACTACGCTCTTGAATTATAGTCGTGAATGGACCAAGCGAGCCTCTCCGCATCTCGTTCGTCTTACTGTCCATCCGTCCGTGTGTCTGCCTGCCAGTCTCTTCGGCCGGAGTCCACTCGGGATGTCTCGACCAAGAGAAAACGAGTCCGGACGTTTGCATATCCGCCTTGAGGATTCTCTGATTTGCATATATCTTAATGTTGCTACTGCGGGACCGATGACGTATTTGTATTTATACTCCGCCGAGTTGCCCGAATACACGCGCATCCATCTGTCCGCAGACGTATCTACTCGATTCACGATCACGTGCCACTCTCTACGAATCATAATAATCCATTGAATTACATATATATATATTAATTTTTTCTTTAACCAAACGCCTCCAGCACGTAAACAACTATTGATCCACGTTAATGACTTACCTCCTGAGCACTCCGCCGAGTAGACTCGCGTTCAGGCATTCTGGCGGCGAGAGTCGTCTCTGGACCTCAGCCACCGTCACTTTGTACTTGCTGGTGCTGCTTAATAACGATAACCTTCCTGGCACCGAACAAAACACATCCAACGGTTCCGCACTTCCGGATAACATAGCCTTGTCGCCCCTATCCGACGGTTTCATATCTGGTGAGAAAAAAAAGAAAATCATCATTTTTATCATCCACGTGTATATACCGTTACGCAACGTTAACTTGATATTCAGCATATAAACACGCATGTACAAGAGGTAAGAAAAAGAAGAAGAACGAAAGATCATTTCCTGCGGCCCACTTTTTTTTTTCCGAATGATCTCACTGCAAGAGGAGTCTCAAAAAAAAAAAAAAAAAAAAAACGCTTTCTCCCAAAAGGCCATCAATATCGCATTACCCTGTACCGTTCGTTTCTCTCTATTTTTGAATTCGTCGTAACGAACAATAATAATCGCGACGATCGGAAGTGACGTTGCTTGATCCTCGAGAGCAACAGATATATCTATACACGGTACACGCGCTCCCGTATAGGCAATGAAAGTAACAGCGTCGGCGGGTCGGGAGCGATCACGATTAGCGTAACATGGCGTCATTATCGTGAACGATGCATTAATCGATGATAATTAGCGGTTTGCTCGTATAAAAGTACCAACCCGACAAACTTCTAACGACCTGGCACCGAGATGCAATAACGCGGCTCTGCACGTCAGTGGCTCAATTACAAATAGCACGGCTCTATTAAAATATTAGATGTACGTGACACAAGATGACTACCGTGAGTGGTTGGTATAGTTTTGTGAACGATAATAACAATGATAACGATCAAGTTTTGTAAATGATAATAACAACGATGAAGATCAATTAAAATATACTCGATACTCCTTCGCCGATACTTCTATCGCCCCACGAAAATCATCGAGTCACCGTCGAGATGAATCCCCGAATTTTGGATCAGACCCCCCACCCCCCCCCCCGTTCTGCCTCACTTGTCCAAATTGTCACGTAAGATGGCGGAGTACAATCACGTTAACGCGCATTGTGCGGTCCAAAGGAGCTGGATGAGCCTCGTTAAGGACCATTGATATCCAAGCACGCTTGCCGACATAAAGGGACTGATAACCGTGGGCGTCGATCGAACGTTCAGTTTCTGTATATATTTCTGCTAGTTTTATAAGTGATTGGCAGACTCGGGCAATGGGCGAGTCCGGGACTGAAAGTGTACGGAGATCGGACGATAGGCATTCACGCACGTGTGTGTGTATATACGCGGCACGCGAGATGCCGTAAGCCATCGGAGACGATGGACGGTGATAATTAAATGTAGAACGTGCTTTCGTTAATGGCGTATATCTTCGTGGTTCTTTACGAAAGTCGCGCGAGAAGCGTTCTGCTCGGGTTTCAAAATTCATCGGGGAGTTACGAAATTTTCTTGGTTTCGTGGCAATAGCTCTTCGGGGCCAATATAATCTTGGAAATATTTTAAACCGAACTCTCATCGATTTACGTGTATATAATGCTTAGGAAATTTCAATTCCTGTGCATCGATAGCTCGCGTTATTGCATTGCCGCTCTGGAATGCTTAATATCGGTAGGGTCAGCCAAAGTGTATTGTGTTCTGATATTATTATTATTATTATCATCACAGAGAAAAGCGATGGTCAACCTAAAACTCTTGATTATTGATTACCGAACTGTGGCTGTACGCTGTATGATATACATATACATACAGAGCATCCTAAAGAAGTACAGACCCTCTATAAAGGATCCGACTGAATACCGAAGGGGACTGATATTATTATTATTACTAACCAAACACCGGGAAACAGCGTAAAATCCCACTGGAAACCGTTGAACTTTCCTTGAACTTGTAGGTGGACGACACCAGAGTTTCCATGGTTTTCGAATTCTCATCCTGGTCCGCTGTACAATTTCAGATTGCGTAACACGCGAGATATCACGTATAACCAGGGTAAAAGTGTAAATCGTTACGGCAGTTACGAACCCGTTGAAAAGTCATAAGGGTTACGTCAGTCATACTCGCAGATGTGAATTTCGTGTGTTTGCAGTGTCGATAGAATAATTATTATTAGCGAGAGTGTTATTACGTGCGAGAAGAAGATTTAGCCGACGGCGTGTATCGACGGGTGGACGAGAGAGGCCAGATCGAGGCAATAAATATCACATAGAAGCCAAATAGGCTGATCGTGAGACGCGCGTTTGCCAACGGCCATAAATTATCACGTAGCCTGTGTATAACCTCAAAGCTGCAAGTGAGCAGTGTAGTCAGTCTAACGGTTTCGACCTGTCTATTCGGTTAAGGTGTAAACGAAACGTGCGAATAGAGCTTAGATACGGCTGGTATATCGTGCAGGATTATAAGTTTACACCGACAAAGGTTAAACGCGTAGCCACATTGCGTCAGCAGTTTCCACGGTGTCTTCTACGTGCCGTTACGCGCCTCCGTTGTGCTTTGCATGGCTCGTAAATTTGACGCGTGCATCGTCCTGGGGTGTATCGGGATACTGCCAGACGGTGGTGCCATCCGACGGGACTGTAGCGAAATAGAAACTTCCAACAGGCTCTGACATGTCGAAGCGACGCGAAGGGTCTGTGCGTGGTACTTCGATACATTTTATACGTGGATATTGTTACGATGCGCTGTTGCGGTCGTATTTATTAAAAATTCATGTATACGTCGTTTTACCTGGTTGTTCCTATTTGTTATCCCGTCGCTGTTATTTATATTGGTAAAAGCAGCTGATCGGTAAGTGTCTGGATGAATACGTAGCTATAGGTATACACACGGATAATGACCGAAGCGACACCTGTTCCGTCGCGATTACCCACGCAAACGGCAAAATGGCAAAGTGTCAGCCGGCCCACTCTATTGGCATGCTATCTCTATTTATCTATCTCTAGTTATCGTGGCAAAGAGACACGAGCTGGGGACCTATCTCTATTATACTGTGAGTGGGCGTGTATTAATTTATTTAACGGTAATAAACGACTCTGTTTTCATAGCGTGGTAATGCCCCTCCGTGAACGTAGCCGGCGGTCCCTCGTCGTATACGCCGTATTTATTATAGTTCCGTCGCACGTAACCTTTTATGCGGGGCTCAATTGTGAAATGGTTTCAGCGTTTACCGATGACTCTGCTGACCGATCGGGATCAACCGTGAAGTCACGCAGTTGCATCGATTCGCCAGCCACAAGGCGCGCGCGGCCGTTACGCTTTGAAAATTCCAAGAGTCGCCGAGGCGTGCAGTCGCGTGTCTTACGCACTTGACCGTATTACGCGTTGAATGCTTGTTGCGCGAATCGGATATCGTACGATGGTTAAAGACGCGTATCGTTCGAGTCGATCGATCATCGATGACGACAGATCCGCGTGAAACGAGCAAAGTGCAATTATTGTTGTGCACTTGCACTTTCTATTTGCTCGGTATGTTATCGGTGGTGGATGATATTCCCGAGGCTGCGATGAAGGATCGTGTGGACTTTGAAATTTAATACGTTCATTAATTTCACTAGACAAGTGGGATGTTTATGGGGATTTTCAAGGTTCGTGAGAATCAAGTGAAATTAGCGTCTAGGCTACTATGCGAAATCGACACCTATTACTAATTATCGATCTAACATTTCAAAGTGAATAATCGATCGGCACGAGAATTCAATCACAGAGAATTTCACTCCTCGCTAGTCATCGATAAACAATTTTAATAATAATTTGACGAGCAGTAATAGATAATAAAAGATATCAGGACACGATCGACCGTATAAGAAAATCATTGCGTAATAAAATTTCCATAATAGTAATAATCGCGAATTGACTGACAGTTATCCGCGTGAAATAACAAGAAAACATATCGAGATAAATCGCAAGTATGAATCGTACAAATTGCAAAAAAAAAAGGAGGACGCGTGAAGTTGCCTAATGACAACCATAAGCATTCGATAACCGATAGTCAAGAATCGAGTGGGAATCTCGCAACGAGAACACGTGCAGCTGTCAAGACTAGGTGTATAGCAGGAAAGTAGATTTATTTTTTATATATAAAAAAAAATGATAACCCCACTATAAAGAAGGGAGATGATTTTACCCGTTAGAAATGCACTTAGCAGCTTGGCGTGCGTGCACGGATATAAATCAGAACGTTGATCGAGTCTGGTGGCTGCTATCCAGGTGCGTGACTTCGTTTCGATTGAAAGCCGCGAGTAAGGACGTGGCGCAGTAGCATTGAGAAAATTTGCACGGGAATACAGAAATATATTCCACCAAAGTACTTGATACACTGTACGAGCATAGCAGGTAACCGGGTAGTACCCGCGGTAATAGATACACAACAAGAAATAAAGTTGGCAATACTGTTTCAGGTGTTAAACTATCACGATAATCCACAGCAGCGTTCAGACTCCTAAGCGATATCCCACGCGACCTCAACGCGTGCAGCATTGAAAAAGATGCTCCTTCCAACGTTTAACTTCACACAGTCTAATCACAACTACCAGAAGACTCCCAGGCCTGTCGTTCCCTCTAATGCCGTTAACGGCTATTTCACGGCTACTCCCCGGCGATAGCGTCTAGGAAATACTCGGCGAACCTATTTGTCACTCGGTTAGCGTGGATATATTATCGCTCGTTGCCCGCCACGTGAGAGAAGGTTAGTCACGACGTCGTCCTGGCGACAGGGAAACACCGAGCCACTGCCTTCGCCACCCTGAGATTAATCGGCACGCGTTTAAGTAGCCGATATAATTAGCAGCTCGGGGTATAACTTCGGTGCGATAATAATTTACGTGCGCGAACCGACAGGAGGTTAGTTCCGCGCGCAGCCTACAGAGCGCGCTGCACTCGCGCTGACCCAACCAACTAGGCCGCGTACGATTCTCACGTCTGTCACTTTATTTTATACATTTACTTCTTACCCGGCAACAATTTCACATGCTGCCAAAGGGCTGCCTCTCCCATACGGTTCACTGGACTGGTACAGATAATCGTACAGTTTTATCTAACGACGCGTACCCTCTGTTAGTTAACGAAAACGACAAAGTGACGCGTCCCGTATACACATCGCGGCACTTGTCAGCTTCGACGATGTATTTACGTAGTTTCCCGAGGCTCGTCGGGAGTTTCTCAATGAACGACGAGGTTCAGAAAAAGAATCAGCTGGCTCCATCTGCCTGGACAGTATAGCGTGGATAGTGTGGTAGCGATTGCTGGCAGCTAATAGTGATTGCAGGGCGAGTTGCTGGGTAATTTTCATTCCAACGGAAACGAGCGGAGCCAACAGGAAAGCTAAGTAAGTCGCATCAATGAAAGCGACTGCAGTAGCTGTATGTATATGTACACTACGTATACATTTAATTTTTTAAATTCCATAACGCGTTCCAAAAGAGGTTCATTTCTATTAAGAAATTGCTACGATAAGCGTTACGCGTTATCACAATGGATACATAAGAGGCATACACTAATCCTTAATCATCGGCAATCTTCGTATCATAAAACGGAACTGGCTCTTGTTTCACTGCGAGCAGATATTACAGTTTAGAATACAACCTGCTGCATTCCACTGCACTTTCCGCCAGAAACCTACTAGGCTCCGGGTATTCCAGCTCAATGGCAGATACACCGATCTGATACCTGGTGCTCTCGCGCTTGAAGATGCTCAAGCTACCGGATGCTACGATTAAATAGAACAGAGTGCACATTTGTATAAAGCGAGTGTGCACTCTTTACCCGGTGGTATAAAGGACGATAATTGATCCTACTTCGTCGTAGCTATAAGAGCAGCAGGATATCGAGCTTCTGGTCGCAAGGATTGCGTCAGTCCTGCGTCTAGCTTCAATAACAGACCTGAGGATATCGTGTATCAAGTGCATACGGAATGCGTTGTTACTGAATGGATGCGAATCTTCGTACCCAACCGCATTTATTGTTCCCTTAAACTTGGGTGCAATCGGTGCATCCCATGCAAGGTCGTTCTTAAGGAGACCATAGGCTAAAGTGAAAAACAAGCAGTGGGGCTGAAATTGTCTAGGGACAAAAAAGTCACTAGGAGACTACACAGCTACGAATGCAGTGTCAAGCGTGACCCGACGGCTCGACCTTTGGTGAAACCGAAGTACGAGAATATATAATAGAGGACGCGGGGCTGGAGTGACGCGAGACAGGCTAAAGGTAGCTTTAAATGTTTAGTCCCGTGCGGCATTGGTACGTGACGTCACTAATCGCCGCGAAAACACGAACAAAAGGCAGAAGAGGTGCGCGTCTCATTGCGCGTCACTCAAAGTATAGGCCTCGTTAACAGTTGTCCGTTGTGTGAATAAATTTCATTAGAGCGTCCACTTATTAAGTGTCATCAGGCATTGTGTGATATTTCGAGGTGTTATGCAATGTTTCGAGGAAGAGAGCGAGGCTGCTGGTACTAATCGTTCTTAGAAGTAGCGATCCCGGTCTAGTAGAATGACCGGGTAATGGCGGCCATGTAAGATCTATAATTACAGGCTCGGAGGGATCGAGAAAAGAACTCGTTAAGGTCGGTAAGGGCGGGATCGCTGTAAAAAAATATGTTACCTACCGAGCACGTCGCTCCAATTAGAAAAAAAAAAAAAAAAATTTTTTTTTTTTCTATATTCTCGCCTACTTTTGGAAAATCGTCATCGCGCAAGTTATCACGAATCGAAAATATAAGTCATCGAAGAGCGAAAAGCGGCTGCGATCAAAGAGCATGTGAAATGCGATTGCGAAACTTTATGACATCAAATCGTACACGGCCGCGGTCCTCCGCGTTGCCGTGCGCATAGTATAACGATTTAATGACTTATTTATCGTACGGCTGTTAAAATGGACACGAT
Organism: Cephus runcator; assembly: GCA_030142495.1. Lineage (NCBI taxonomy): Eukaryota > Metazoa > Arthropoda > Insecta > Hymenoptera > Cephidae > Cephus > Cephus runcator. The sequence goes on from JARQTC010000296.1 coordinate 199,081, forward strand.
ACCGGGGGGGGGGGGGGGGGGTCGGGGATGACCCTAATTAGTCATGATAAAATGAAGCGCAGGAGCGTATACGGGTGATGGGTGGGACGGAGGGATGATGATGAAATAAAAAAAAATAAAAAAGATACGACCAAAGAAGAAAAGAAAAATTCTCTCTAGCTAAGAATCGTGTCCTTTCGAATTCCATGCATGCGTGAGATCGAGTACTACATTACTACATAACATTAACAGAATACCGATTTCTCCGCGCACGATGTCCGGCCGAATGAGACCGTGCCGATAACGCGTGTTAAGTCCATGGTATTTCCATATATTTGGTAAGTGCATTGCACATCCTCCATACAATACGTACCGATCGAACCCATAAATCGTATCCGATCGTACGATCTGTTCAAGTTGGATCGAGCAAATAACAATAATCATTGAAATCCACTGGCCACCCGTATATGCCTGAACGTACGTAAAAAAAAAAAAAAAAAAAAAAAAAAAAAAAAAAAAAAGACGACACAATTATTTTATAAGCGACACGCATACACCCAATTATACGCCCTTTACCCCATTTCGTATGTTAATTAATGCAATCGGTATATACCGACGACAAGATAACACGTTATCTCCCGAGCAACGAATTAATTTCAATTTCATCTTAATTAGCGGCAATCTGCGTGGATGGCGAAGTAGTGAAGTCTTACGAGTCTAGAATAAAGAAAAAAAAAAAAAAAAAAACATCTTTGGCCCAGTTACTTTCGTAAGTCCTGTGTTAGTCGCGTCCATTTTTTTTTTTTCCACTTCATTTCGTCTCTTTTCCGTCAATCCGACAATCTCGCTCTCTCGTATCAATCCGAACTCTCGTTTCTCTCCTTCCTTCCTACTCCTCCAGCTCCCAGCATCCCAACAGCCAACGGATTTTATCTCACCGAGCATCTATCCCGTTCGCCGGCTCCCTCGAGATGAAATGCTGTCCCACGATCTTGTCACATCGGAACACGCGTCTTACGAAATACACGGCTACGCCGGAGAACGAAGCTGCACGCTCACCGAGTATCGGAGCGTATTAGAAATTAGTTAGAACTTGGCATGGGCGGGACTTTGCGTCGAGTTCCCTGTCGGACGCGTCGAGAGCGGCCTACGCGCTCTCCCGGCGAACGAATTCGAAATCACTTTAATGACTCTGCGCTCCGCTCGAAATAATTACGTGGCAGCGTCCTTCGGAGATCACGAGATTTTCTATTGAAAATTCGAGCGGCTCCGCGACGTTTGAGACATTCGGGGATTCGTTTGTGTAATCGATTTTTGCCATTATCATTATTATTATCGTCATAGCATCCTATGACGTCACAGGGTAAGACCTGCCTCGCGATACAGATCGATATTCATGGATCCTCTCAGATCATTCATAATCTCGAAAATTCGAGCGGGTCCGCGACTTTCGAGATATCGATCGACGGGGCTTCGTTTGTGTAATCAATTTTTGCCATTATCATTATTATTATCGTCATAGCATCCTACGACGTCACAGGGTAAGACCTACCCCGCGATACAGCACGATACCCTTTTCGATCCCTCAGATTATTCACAACGATTTGGCAATACGCGTAAAATCGTAGGACGAGTGCAAATATAGCCATGAGAAATTATTTTCAACTCGGTGCAACCTCACGTGCGGAGGTACTAATGACTCGGCGAAGCTGTAACGAATGAGGATGATTTACGGTGAGATTATGTGATGTGATTATTACGTAGGGAGCATTGATAAATTAATGTACCGCCTTAGCGCGGCATCGTACGCAGCCACCTTGGGCCACGCTCCGAGACCCAATTGCATATTGCTTTTCGAATTTTACATTCGAGTCGAAGATCATCGTCGTGCCTTACTGTAGTGTCTTGGAAATAATAATTATAAAAAAATAATTTTTAATCGAAGCAAATGGCACATCCACAGCGGAAATGTCTTTGGGGTAAAATTTTCTTTTCAATATCCTCCGGGATGGGTTGAAGGCCCCTCTCGGTTATGGCGACGCACGTGTGACGCGTACGACACGCACGATTTCCTGGCTAATCAGTCCACCGGATACGGACCAATCGTAGGGGCCGATTGGAAGCTCACTTATTTCTCAACCATGATTGGTTAAGCCGTGCGACTGGGGGAGTGTGACTTTTCGTACCCTTCGGCGGTGACGTAGGAAACGGCGGCAGCCGCGCGGACACCCCGGAGCCATTCGAAGCATCGGGGCCTCGTTAATTCCATTAGGGGCTCGATTTTCAGGAGTCACCAGCCACCCGACAAAAGGGAACAGGCACACGGTTGGGGCTGACTGTTACCACCCGTCGACACTCCTCGCCGGTGGCCAAATACAAAATGGTGTAACAACTTTTCACACGTAAGTATACATAGGTGTGTACAGAGTGAGACAAAAGTTATTCGAGGATCCACCGGACGTATCGTCTTTGGATAGCGTGACCTTTGACCGATAATACACGCGAGTCACGTAAAATTGGGATACGGCCGAGTGACGTCATCGAGGATACGAATTCTTGAAAAAGACCAAAAATTTAGGTTACCGATAGAAAATTTGAAAAATCCATATGGTAAGTTCTTCATTAAAAAATTATCATTAACACGGCAGCCAGCCATCGAGCCCGTTTGGCTCGTTTGAATGATTAATTATTTCTAATGCTGGCCACACGTCGCTAATCAACAGCCGCTCTCGTGTAATTACCCAGTACGGCTGATTGCTCGTACAAAAAACTCGTTCGATTTCCTTTTACCGTAGGAAGCCGCGATTCGACATAATTTCATGCAAATATCGGCCAGCGTGTTTCTGTTTTTTTTTTTTTTTTTTTTTTTTTTTTTTTCTTTACCGTAAAAGACCAATCGTCGTCATGCTCGAATTCAAGGTAATCCTCGAAAGCTCCAATTTAGTCTCTGTCATTTTTTAATTATACAAATCACAATAAAACGTAATAAACGTCCAATCGATATATCTATTCTATATCTAAAAAAAAAAAATCAAAGTCAAATATCTTCCACCAATTTCTATCTGTTCGAATCCGAAGCCTTGCGCGATGACGTCATCGCCACATGACCCCCCCCCCCCGCCAGCCATGACCCACGATCATTATTTTACTCAATCGCTATAACGTATCTTTAATAACACCGCGAGAACAGAACGACGCACTCGTAATCCAGCTTACATAATAGAAACGTAACGCTCGTACGAGATTAGCCTAACACGACGGTACACTTAGGTCTCGTTCACAAGAACGTAAATTAGCGTTACAGTGGTACCGGGCATTTTTTTCCCCAGCCTCCGGTACCAGTTTCAAGCGCGTCTTCCTTTATACGGTCGGGCAAAAATATTTTATCTCCAATCGTCACGAGATTTATTCCCGACGTCGGCGTCGCGACGTGACCGAGCGTCGCTGACCAAAGGAGCCGTGCGAAGACGCGTCTTATTATTCGCGTGCATGAAAACGTCCGATAGCTGGTGGAAAAAAAAAAAAAAATTTGTCGAGCAATCCCAAAAAAAATCCCCCCCCCTGCCCTCTTATAAAACTATCTAGCAAGTAAAGTTAATCCAAGCGTACAATCGTAGAGCTACGTTAGTCCTTTTCGAATAATCATCGAGGCATGCGTGTTACACATAGCATCTACCGTTCTCAGATGGCCAGCTGGGATAAGGGCCGGAGTCCTCTAAAGTGTATACGCGGATATGATAAGATCGGCTACTGTCTCTCGAGACATTATCATTTGACTTTTAATTCTTGTTTTATCATAGAGCGCCAGAGGAGCGGTGGCTCTTTGGTACGAAGGAGCGTAGGCGGCATACGGAGTGACTTCCGATCGATATGCACCACCCGGTATATGGTTATGTATATCTGGTGTGTATGTGTATATATATATATATTTTTAAGATCTCAAGTCTAACCGAAGAATTGGAGCCGATTGTGACTGCATCTACTGTACTGCTATAGTCTATTCGCGTGTACGTATTACATTGTATATGTATATATATTATTGTCAGTCAAGAACTCGGTACCTACAGTCGACTCGCCAGATCGTCAAGATTGGTGCACGTCATTGTACCTAGATGCCGGACCGAGCGCGTAGCAGGGAAAAAAATAACGGAGACCGCAAGGGCTGAGAATAAAGAATTATATTTATCCTCCTTGTTTCTCAAGGCAATAATGGTAAACCCGCTTTCGTACCCTTGAAATCATTAAATCGGACTCGGCGCACGATATGACGAAAGAGTATAGATAAAATAAATTGTACAGCCTACCGGGGCTACTGGGAGCTGATATATCTATGGCGATAAGCTTTCTCCGGGTCTGCGCTGTGCGTCTGTCGGGTATACCCGAGTAACAATCGAGAGGCTCGTAAGAACGAATTCGTTCGTTCCTGCGCGAAGCTATGGGAAGTTGAAAATTTGGTATCGTCCTTCGTACGGGCGAGGGGATTGGTTTCCGGTTTTTTTTTTTTTTTTTCCTTTCGTTAATCCAACGCGCTGCGAACTGACGAAATTTACGCGCAAGCGGACGCGAAGAAGGAGAAAATGTCCAAATAAGTTGTCGGAGGGCGAGTAACGAGGCGTATAATAAACCCTTGGTGACATTCGAACAAACAGCCATCTGTAGGTTAATACCCCTGCGGTGAAGAACCGCCCCAAAAACTACACCCTGCCATGAAATTACAATGACAATACGAAATCTGATCGGCCTGCGGGCACGTACAGTTTCCTTCTTTATTTTATTTTTCTCTTTTTCATTTCTTCTTTTTTTTTCTCCCCCTCTTCTCTGTCTTTATCTGGCTATGTTACATTCTCTCTCTCTCTCTCTCTCTCTCCCTCTTCTTCACACCTCTCACAATATACTGGTAATTCTATAGCATTTGTACCATTGTACCATTGTGCATTAAGCTATAGTCTATTATATATAGCACACTTCCTACCTAACGCGGCTACCTTTTTTTTTTCAAACTATACTTTTCGTACCCACTGTACGTCCTGGCTCTGGGCAAATTTCTTATCCGACGTTACTCTCTTGCTGTTATACAAACTCGCGTTTAATACGTACCCCCGGTGAATACGACACTGCTAATGCCGCTGTCACGAAATGGGTGGTAAAAATCATTCGGCACAAAGGGAACAAACTATTCGTATAGAGAAGGTCGAGTCGTTTTCGAGCTATTAGCTTAAATTTTGAGGCGGGTTCGAGAGCAGGACTCTCAGGCGCACGAACGTGTTATTTCGAGGGGTTGTTATTTTTAAGAGGGGGGTAGACAAAAAGTAGGAGGGGGGGGGAAGGGGGGAGGACAGAGTAGCAGGATCGAAATACTCAGACTCAAAATCATTGTTCCTTAATAAGCAGGTAATCTTCCACTGTGCACCCTGAGAGATTTTGCGTATTTTTGGGGGGGAATTTTTTGGAAAATTTTTTTTTTGAAAAATTAAAAAAAATTTTTATCATTCATCTCGATTGGAATTCTCTTTTATCTTTAGCTGTTAACTTTTATCCTGTCTTATGCTATTTGGTATACTAATAGCTTATTTGTCCCTTCAGGTCGTCGATCTTGACTCTGACTTTTGAATGTTAATGACTGTTCCGATTCCGATCGATCTTTCGTTTGGCTAACGGGTACTTTTGATATTCTTGTCGTTCGGGTGATATCAAAGGCATTTCATACACGTGTCCCGGGATCTGGCGATATCAAAAGTTTGACGTTTCAAAATTTATTTGACAGCGATATCGAATATCTGCGATTGATCGTACTATCGAAAGGTACGATGACTCGTGGATTTTCGAAAATCCCTAATCACTGCCCGACGATCGCGAAATTATTTTCTTCACTGCTCCCAATACAACCGACCGATACAGTACTCCGCTCCTTTAAAATATTATTGCCGAGCTCTTAACCCACTTTCAGACGTTACAATTACCGGGGTATCATTTAAAAAAAAAAAAAAAAAAAAAAAAAACGCCAATAGTTCCTTCTCGCAAAACGATTATATGAAAATGCAAATCACTCGGTTGAATCGTTGTAAAAAATTTTTTCGAAATCTTACGTAATAATAAAAACAAAAGGCACGTGGCTCTACTCACTTTTCAGAAGAGGCAGATCATTCATGAATCCTCCGTCGTCCACATTTGTGTTCTGTAACGAGGCAAAATCAATATCATTTAGAAAGTACAGAAATATTGACGAATGATTAATAAGTATCGTGCGGGTGTCATTAATTTTCATTTTTTTTTCTCTACGAGTGAAACTTACATATACATATATATATATATATCCCATAACTTACTTCATAGGTACAGATATTGACTTTATCAGACATTATATATATATATATATATATATATATATATGATTGTACAAGTATGTAGTATCAGGGTAAGATTGATTTAGAGTGAATTTCGACATTGCGGAATTACGATAGCCAAAAGTATTCAAATTAAATTCTTCGCGATATTATAATATCCTAGAGTAATAATATCGCTGACCGAAGAGCTCCCCTCTCGTCCCTCCGCCTGCCTTCTCCATCCCTTTAATATACGAAGTCCATACCCCCCGATGGTCAAAGTTTCCGATATATTGAATTTTTCTTCAGTTTTTCAAACACGACATATTTCAGGCTTCTGACACGATTACCCGATGGTTACGACTACGCATACTTGATTTGATATATCAAAAGGGCACCATTGGCGTAGTGCTGATTTATACCGTGAATCATATCCCATGCTCGGTAATTACACGTATCACTGCGTGTATTAAAGGTAAAGAAAAAATATGAATTAAACTTCCGAGTTGAATCAAAGTTTCCGATATATTGAAATTGTTTTTTTTTCAGATTTTCAAACACGACATATTTCAGTCTTCTGACACGATTACCCGATGGTTACGACTACGCATACTTGATTTGATATATCAAAAGGGCACCATTGGCGTAGTG
>JARQTC010000296.1:206133-255513 GCA_030142495.1 Cephus runcator
CTGATTTATACCCTGAATCATATCCCACGCTCGGTAACTACGTGTGTCAATGCGTGTATATTAAAGGGCAAAGAAAAAGTACGAATTAGAGTTGTTAAGTAAGAAAGGCAAGTAGATACTCGAAAACAGAAAATGATTATAAGAAATCCGTTAGTCCATCAATGCGTCCCTCAAACGTGCCGCGAGGCACTTTTTACTCCTTTGCCTCTTTTACTTTTATTCTCATACAATTCACCATCCCTCTCACTCTCGCCACCTGAGAGACCCACGCGGTAGATATATTCGACCGTAGTAATTACGATGACTCACCGCGAATAAATGAGAGTCCTTTGGCCGAGGTTCGGTAAAAGCCTCGAAAACGTCATCGAGTACAACCGATGCAGGAATGGTCACGGCAGTAAAGAAAAAAATTCAAATTTTACCGCCAAGCAAAAAAACTCGCTACACGTGTACGATATGCAAGTTTAATTTCTTTAGAGAAAAAAATCATTACTAGTCCAACCCACAGGCATACCAACCTACATATACGTATACGGCCGACCACTCGGTAAGCGTGGCGGCAGACATTTGCGTCCACGAGTCGTTTAAATTCCAACCGTATTTCACGTGTAACAAGGCTACTGTTGTGCTGAACTATGCGCGACAACGTGAACGTCCGGCAAAAGTATTTTCCTGTGTCAAAGTCAGCCGCGCGACCGTTGCGAGACCCGCGAAACGTTACTCGGGTAGGACTGGGTTAAACGGTAGAAAATAAATTGATTTGATTATAAGGATACGGGGATGAAAAAAAAAAAAAAAAATGTACAATTCTTTCATAATATTTATGGTCCAAGTCGATCGACTGGCATTACGCTCCTATTGGCCAATACCGGGTTAACGACGATGACTTCTATAACACGGGGATTCCCCCGATGACACAGAAATTTATCGAACCCGAACAAAACATAGCTCGACGTCCAAAAACGTGGGAGTCGTTAAAGACGGGCGAAGCTGCCATTACGAGGATCCTCGTTTCACGTGGTTTTTCATCTGGTTTTATAGTATATCTACAATCTTTTTCCTTTCTTAGTTATCCTGGGTCTTTTTTTTTTCACTCTCTCGCATAGAAGAATCGCTTCGATGCTCAGGCAGGACGTGAACTGAGACCAGTTACGCTCGAGTTGGTCTCGTCTTTAGACGCGTGCCTTTCGTACAATGGAATATACCAAGTGGATGGCACTTGTACGTTGTATGGTAAATATTATGTACGAGTAAACAATACAATTTTTTTTTTTTTTTACAAAATCGATTTTAATGCCTGCCTCTTCTTGTACGTATTCGAGGGTACTTGTGGCTTAAAAAAAAAGGGTTCAAAGTATCGAAATAACCAGTGAATGGTAATCTACGCGGAAGAAAAATTATTAGCGAAGCGACGGATGCAAATTAAAGATACTCTTTTTTTTTACTGAAAATAAACAAAAAAAAAAAGCATATCAAAGCAAAAACTTTTCAGGTAGAATTTTTTTTCACGCTTCACTCCTCTTATTGTTATATCGCTCCTCTTTTATTCTTCTCTCTTTCTGCGGTCCGGAATGAAAAAAAAATTCAGTGCGTTCCCTTGATTGAGCGACATGCGAAACCTCATTTGGTATCACGTATGTGAGTTTCGGTTCGGACCGATTTCACCGGCTGGTTCCCCCGGCTCGTCATAATTTAAAACAGATTAAGAGTTTAATTATCGTTCGTGAATGACTCTGCCGAAAAGCTAGTGTGCTGAAGGAATAATTGCAAGTCGGTTGTTCGTTCTCCGTGACCTGGTGAACGGTACCAGCGTCGATTCTTTCAATGACTTATACCATAGCAAAAAGACTGCCAGCTGATTCTTATCGCCAATTGTCAATTGATTGGATGCGTACGGGAGGCAAATTTTTTGCAAAATAAATTTTTTTTCAAATAACATCCAATCTTCATTAATATATCCTGCCAAATTATAAATCGAGGTGAAAAACTTTCGATTCTCTGCTGTACCTATATATATATATATATATATATATATATATATATATATTGCCTCTATATCGTCCAGAGGGAAAGTGAATTTTTTATTAGATCTTATCCACACCTCGTATCACTTTAAAATCCGTGAAATTAGCTGAGGCCCGTCGCGTCAGCCTTTGACCGCTAAACATTTTAAAAGTTTCGATTGAATTGGATCTTGTTACAGAGCGATTGTCATTATTATTATTATTACAACGACGGTGATGCCGTCTTAGAGAATTTTACGTGTTACCAGTCACTTCGAGGAGAGAGAGAGAAAAAAATCGCGATTCGCACCGACAGATTCTCGAGCGGTGCCGTAAAAATAAAATTGGCACGACTCGTGGCGCGATTCCATTGGGAAGTCGTGATAACGAAGGAAAAAGATAAAAAGATTATATGCAAAGTCTCGCCCGGAAGGTTATTTAAACCGATGTCCAGTTGGGTGAGAGTAGATTTCGATTTGCAAGTGCAAGAGGCCCCCGAATACTTCGGTACATTGCGAAAGTCGATCCTTTCATTGGCAAACACGTCCACAAAGGCTCGATAAGTCCTTGTCGCTAACGAGATTTCTATTGCAAAATTGACTTCGTGTTCGAATACAACGATCCCACCGGGTACAAGAGAACGAGGAGTCTCGGTATACCTGGGAGGTGTCTCTAGTGCATATATATACGTGTATACACCCACGTATATGACGTACCATAAGTCCAACCGTCACAGCCTATTACAAAGTTGACTATAATGACGTACGAATTGTCATTCGTTTTAATTATTAATGCTTCCACGAGACGTCGATGGAGCGAAGATATTGGCAAAAGCCAATTACACGGTGCCGGGTGTGCCTGGTAGTCGCGGCATTATCGAAAACGGGACTTCCCCGATGACAGGTAACGCGTTGAAAAGATTTTTAAAAGCAGGTCGCGGACGTTCGACGCCTGGGAAACGAGATCGAAAGGATCGGCCGGGCCTCTTTGTGCCTTCGTACCGATTGCTTTGACACTGCGGACTCTCCGCTTACCGTTTGGCTTACGGCGGAGTCTCTGTTTATTTTTTTATCCATATATATATACATACACCGCTGTACACGCGCCACATCAATGAGATAGCTCGGTACGGTTAGAAGACTGAATTCCTGGCGAAAAACTCTTTAAAAAGTTCGGACCAAAATTTCGGTACGGATCAACCCTTAAAGTTGACCTTTCGGAATTTTTCGTCCCTTGGACTTTAAACGGGGATCGATACGACCCCTGTACAGCCGTGCGATTCGAAAATAATATAAATTTAACGTGTCGACCTGGTAGGGTTAAGGAAGACTGTTGCACGCGATACGCGTGACGTATAGGCCTCTTATCTGTGTCCCTGATAAGAACTAGGGCTAACAGAAAACGATAATACGAAAGTGAATTGTGATTACGTACATCGTCGCTCACCTGGGGGTCGTCGACGAGACTTGTGTGCAGGACTAAATCGGTTTGGTCGAGACCGGGAGGCGGTAGAAGAGCGTCGGGACGCCGGACGGCGCCGTACTCGACACCTCGACCTCCGCCGCCGCCGCCCCCACCCCCACCCCCGCTGCTGCGGCCGCCGTCGTATGGAAACGACGCGTGCATGTTCGTCTGAAAAAAAAAAAAAAAAAAAATTTAATAATTATACATATATATATAATAATAATAAATCACGGAAAAAAATTTTTTTTTCAGTCACGTCACGATCTTTCAGTATACCTTCGGATGCATCGCGGGTCTGATCGACGGATTAATGATCTCCGTATCTGCCGATCGGACATTCGTCACTTCCGATTTATGCGCGAGACGATCGTTACGATCGGCGTTAATTGAATTCGTGTCGAGATTTGAATCGCAATGGATAGTCCAGCATGCGAGTACAAATTCGAGAGCCAATTAAGAATACACGAATTATTTATGCAGGTGAAATAAGAGGTACATCCGTGTTCTGGAAGATGATGGGAATTATTCAAAAAAAAAAAAAATATATATATACACCATTACTGGTCTTACCACCAGATTTCGACGAACCGAAGCGATTCCTATTATCGAGCCATAATAATTCTTAGCGTTAAAGAAATAACACGTAATACCAGCAGCGACAACCAGCACGCGCGACTGTTGGAAATACGTCAAAAAAAAAGAAAAAAGAGAGAAAAAAAAAAAAATACCGGAAACCCCGTGAAAACTTTTAAAGGTGCAATTGCAATTACATTCCACTTAAGAACAGAGAGCTTACGTCCGTTTCGTAGCCGTAGCAAGTAACGAGTCGAAAGTTCGTAATAAAATCCGGCAAATTGTTGCGCATTAGCGAGAGCGAGACCGTTCTAGATTTCAGTGTAATTATTGGCACGATTTTCCACGTGATCCATCGTCACAATTATCCTTTATTCCTGCCATCGTCGTTACGGGCGTTCGGAGAGAAAGTTGAAAGGAGCGTTTTCAAAATTTTCTCGGGTACGTAAAACAACCATAAAATTCGGCCCGTGTACGTATATACATATATACGTATACGTATACAAAAGCCTGTCATTTCTCAATCCGTAAAAGCAACTGACTTCGGCACAGCATCCCATAGAAGCTACCGACGATGAATGCCGAACTATGCACCGATGGATTAGCGGTACCAAGACGGGGTCATTCGTAACAGAAGAAGAGAGAGCACCAGTCATCAGAAGTCTGACGCCTCGCGTGGTTCACATGGTTCGCTCGGATGATTCGAGCCGCGTTCGTGTCGATGGCTAAGTACCTAACCTAACCTCCAGCAAAGCCAAGTAGAATTCGCACAACGGTCAGCCCAGCCAGTACCAAATCCTACCATAGTATTCCTCGTGTACCATAGGCGAGCGGTATAGCTATAGTGGGTAAGAGGGTAGCTATAGCTATAGGTCACGTGTAGTTACATAGAGAGACGAGACATTGAGGCGGTCCGATACGACGCAGGTACATGCAGTCGATGCTGGGAAGCCAAGGAGTCAAGTTCAAAAGGTCCTTTTCAATCTGCGAAAGTGACTGTGCTCGCAGGCTGCGCAGAACGAATTGCGCAGGTACTGCGTCACGTATGTAACGTCCTTATAGTTAAGTATGGATATATATATATATATAGGATTGGCAATTAACGCGTGTATATGGTATATGCCCATAGAGCACAGACAGCTAGAAAAATCGATGATAAACGGATTTTGAAAAAATCCGTACGTTTTTGAAAGTCTCCGAGAAAATCGGTTCAAGGACAAATTCAGAAGGGATACTTGTGACGAAATGATTTTCAGCACAGTCTATCCTGTGCCATTTGCACGAAGGACGCGCGCAAGAAACGCGATTGTAATTGAAGACTGGACTTTAATTAAAGACTCTAGAGATGTATCCTCGCCGACTGTCCGTTCAACGTCACGAGAGTCCGAACGTAGTCGGCAGGTCGGTAAGGTAGAGACGAATAAAAAGTAATAGTAAAAATGATTCTCCTTACCGGTGCTCTGTATTTTATATACGTATCTCCTATACTTTGTGCTACTCGCTGTGCATTAACGACGAAGGCCGAGCGACATCGCGAAATCGCTAAATGGCAGATATACCTCGCGGCATACTAGAAACTCGAGGGGGATTAACGGTTTCCGCGAGGTTTCGCGGAACGTACAGCCGTCGCGACGCCCATGCGTACAGCGATCTAGAAGGATAAATCAAGTTTTTGTCGAAAATAGCGAGCAACCGGCGTTCCTGAATGGCGAACCGTAAAGCCAGACACTACAGGTAACATATGTGTATAAATGATCGATCATCATAAGTATTGAAAAAAAAAATGGCGGTCCTGTTGACGTAAAAAAAATTAACAATCACAAAAAGAAAAAAAAAACAGTTGCCATATAAAATCCCCCCCCCCCCCTTCCCCCCTCTATTCCAATTAAATAAAGCACAAACCTCCTATCGCGCAGAATCTAACACGGTTGCCAACTGTCACCGAGTAAAAATTAAAAAAAAAAAAAAAAAAAATTTTTTCCCTCAGATTTCCGCAAAGAGATAATGTATCAAAACGAGATTTTGCACAACCAACGTATGTGGCCTGTGCGTCATAAACATAAGACCCAGTTCCCACCAGATGTATCAAGGAAAGGAGGAGGTGGAGGAGGAGGATGATGATGACGACGATGACTCGATGATAGCACGAGGCAAGCGTGCTCGATCCAAGTGCGTGTGCAATGGTGCGTACGAAGGATCCGTTGTACGAAGCAGACACGTAGTACAAATATATATATATATATATATATAACTACAGGTATATAGTACCAAAGGACTTAAAACGCGTTGGCATCTTTCACGAAAGTAATATAATGATTTTGAGCGTGGCGATTGACGATAGCGTCTACCACGTGCACGGTAGTTGAGAACGATTGGATCGAAGGAAGGGAAAAGGGTGGACGGTGACTAGGAAGTTTGTACAGTGGCGCGTATTGCTCTTTTAGGTCTGAACTGCTCCGATATATATATATATATACATAAAACAGTACCGTACGTACAGAACACAATTCCCCGGTATATAGTCCAGTGTCAAATAAATAGCTAGATTCGCATAAACGAATAATCGAGCACAGACCGTGAAATACGAGAGTGCAAACTCACTCCGGAATTTCGATGACTCGAGATAATCTAGCCATGATAATATTTTACGGCGAAATCGAAGGAATTCAATAGAAAAGATGTGCATAAATTATTTAACGAATAAACAAATCAGGATGGATCGTTAGTATCGATTAATTACAATGGTCTGGAGTGTTTACGAAATTTCGCGTAATTAATTACAAATCAAGACGCAAGTAACAGTATAAGTTTCAGTATATATATATATATATATATATATATATATATCGAAAGCGCAAAGTAGGCCTACCAACGTTAGAATCCCGTCGTCATTATCGGTATCGCGTAGCCGTAAGCTCGGTGCTCAATCAGCATTAAATCACGCATGGCATTAACGCGGCAGGCTATTAGGAGTAGTTTCAATTAACAAATCGCACGCTAGATACGATTTGTTATACCTAATTACCATGCTAGAAACAAAGTTGCATCCCAATAACGTAATTTCCCCATTCTCAACAATAAAAATCCCCTGAACTTCAAAAACAGCTTAAACGTCCGCATACAAAGTACACGCCAATACCCGGTTAACCCGTACCAAATGAGTAACGCGTAATTACCCAAAAAAATTTTTTTTCCAAATTTCATCTCGAAAACCAAAAATTCGTAACGACCAAAATTAACGTGACCGAGACTACAATCCTTCAGGTAAACCACGGAGTGACTAAGGATGAGCCGAGATACGTATATTCCAAGAAAAAAAAAAAAAAAAAAAAAAAAGAGACACGCTCTACGCATGGAATCTTAATCGCCAAGCGGACAAGGAAAAGCCACGATTTGGGCCAGTACCAAGTGCGTTCTAGCTCTACTGCAAATATGGCTTTATTGCTATCGCGTACAGTTATCGTTCTGCAGGAACTACGTGAGTCAAAGGCATATATCCGCGGTATTCCCGTGCCTGAGAATAATTCGAGTCAAGTTATTCTGATTTCAACGTTAGATTAGCCTCTCGGACGTCTCTTCGCATTCGGTTGATATTCGTGCGAGAGGGTTAAACCGTGGATCGATCAAGAGCAGAGCGAGACGAAGCCAGCGCGAGGGACCGCGCGAGCGAGAGAGACAGAGAGGGGCCGATCGGAGAACCGAGAGCCGTTTTTTTCGTCGATCGATATCACGACGACAAGAGGCAACCGCCACGTGAAAACGAGCCCAGTCAAACGTACCAAAAGTAACCGAGCGTAGTCATACGCTCAGGTTGCATTATCGTAACGTGGACTTTGTCCTCGCCGAAAAGTATATGAGTTAAGAGAGAATGAAATGAACGAAAAAAAAAAAAAAAAAAAAAAAAAAAAAAAAAAAACAATGTCCTCGTTCGTTCATCCCGGCGTATCCGTTACTCGATACCAGATAGGAGACTCGACGATGAGCATCGTAGTGACTTGCTCACGCGTACCAACTTTTCCCAGAGTGGGTGGTACGGATGCACGGTAGGTGAGAATAATAAAATACCGGTTTATATATATATACACCTATAGCGGGTAAAACTTGTCTTCCCGTCATTATTATATACATATATATATATATACAAGCATAGTAAAGGTATAGTAGCCGTCTCTCTCTCTCTCTCTTTTTTATCTATCAAGTTGGCATCTCCCAGAACGCCATACTGATTAATGGCTAATGAAATTACGCACTTTGTCTAAAGAACGACTATCCGCGGGTACTTTCACGCGACTTGGAAAAAAAAATAAAAAAATTTAAAAAAATAAAATAAAAAAAAATGGCAGCCGCTAATTAACGATCGGAGCGAAGCCCCCGTGCGCCGAGAGAACTATTCTGCTCGCATCGCGATAGTCATAAATTGATATAACCGCGGCGCTCGACTAATGAGATGAAATGTGATCGCCTTTCTCTCGTTAAACGCAGAGTCGTGGAATAAAATTGCATTCGCTGCCGCCGTCTGTAACGTTGTATTGCCGGACCGTTTCTGGGCGCGACGGGCGTCTCCTCGTGCTCGGTCGGTAATAATCGGCTGGTATCGGATACACTAGCTCGTCTACGGGACGCACAGGAATCGATGCCAAATCGTTCGATCTTGACTTTATATCGTTAACCGGCATCGGGAAGATGCTCGAACGAGGCACCGGGCTAATTCGCGTCTTCCAGCTGAAATTCGTATATATATATATATATATATATATAGTTATAGAAAAAGTCGGTTACTTCTTGAAAATTCCTACGACGCAGATGACGCAATGACTCCGAACGATCGTGCGTATTTGTGAAGCGCGCCTGACACAATGGACATTACAAGGAGACGAACAAGAGAGAGAGAGAAGGTGAGGGAGATATAGAAATTGTTGGTGCAAGGGAGAGACGAGGTGGAACGAAAAGAAAGTAATGTCGATTTATGTGGAGCAGCGAAAAGACGTACGGTACATCAGTTAGCAGGACAATATGGCTACAATCTTATCTACGGTCTCCCATTCTATTCTTTATTATGTCTGCTTGACATACGCGCAACCGCATATAGACATGTATACTTGTATACCTGTATATATATGTATATATACATATATACCACGTGTATAATACGGGCAAGCTATATATAATACACGCAGCATATATCTATAGAAGCGTATAAAGGGGCGTTAGGGCTACAAGGACCTGCTCCACAGATCAAATCAGTGATGTATTACGTTCATATTCCGAGCTTATCTTCAATCCAGAATCCACTCGTGGTAAATGTCTTTATTTTATTGCATTGAAAAGCGGCCGGACTCGAATAATAATTAAAGGAGCCGCGCAGACGCGAAATTGTATCGGTGTAGCCGTTGAGAAACGTAAAAGAGAGAAAACTTTTTTTTTTCACACTAAAATTCGTACGAGTAAAAAAAATTTGAGGGAAAAAATCTCAAAGATTTTATATGAAACTCTAAGGGCTGGACCGGCTACGGCAGAGGACGATTCGGCGACTGGTTAGAGGACGTAGGGTAGAGGATAATGGACGCTACGAAGTTTATAACGGTACACTATGGGGTAGGATAGGGGGATGAAGTAGGAAGTGCAAGGGGTTGCTACGTTTTTCAAGGATATAGCTATTGGGGTGGGTCCGGAGCACTCAGGTAATTATTGGCATTGTGATCTCCGTTCGGAGTCTGCTCGATTCGATCCCGGCACGTATATAGACACTCTTTAGGTACACACGTGTACTCGTCGCATGTGGATTTCATGATTTGTACCTTTAGAAAAAAAAAAAAAAAAAAAAAAATTTGGGTCTGCAAAGTCAACGAGCGACGAGTGAGAAAATGAAAATTTATCTGTAAGTTCGGGATCCAACGTCCCTGCACCGTGATCCCTGTGGGGTAGCGAAGAAGTGGGCTCGGAGACTATAGGGGGTAGAAATAACTTGCTACCAGTCGACCCTTCGTCTTAGGCAACGTCATTCTTCGAATATCTGGCTCAAAGCGAACCCGCGAGCTATCCTGCCTCCGAGGAATGTCGAAGGTCTGAGTCGTGAACTTAATAAGTAAATTATTCTAGGGACCCCCAACTTCCTGCAAGAAAATTACGATCACCCTGCTTATAGTTTAAGACCGTGGAAAGTCCCTAGATTCGGATAGGCGTATCGGCACGGCAAGCCACGTGCGTTGTCGACTGGTTGAATAATTTAAAAAAAATTTTTTTTTTTCAAAACGCCTTTGAATCATCACGTTACGCAACCATCATCTCGCGATCGTGATCCCATACCTTGTATATACTTACCGCAATCGTCTAATCTGTAAGCAGACCTAATCGCGTTGCGTCGGTCCACGTAATACGTATACGTATCCCCATTGTCGTAATGATAGGTAATTATCCCTTTGTCGGTTAAACACCGGTGTACCTTGGTCATTTAGGATGATTCGATCGGTTCGAAAGATCCGCGGATCGTGCACCTCGATATACGTATATATATGTATATATATACACCGTCGTAGACCCGATAATAACCCACCTTTAGGATTCCTTACGACGTTGCATTTAACTAGAAGCCGTATAATTCCAGCACACGTATAGCTGTCGTTCAAAGTGCAAGCATGCATGTCCCCGTGTCTAAGCGGGATGCACATAGCGCGGTGCATAGTTGGGATAATTGCAGCAGGGGGCGAGACTAAGGTGAGAGGGGAAAGTTATTATCTTAAAATTTCGTAACGGGTGAACAATGCGTGGAGTTCAAAGTTCGGCGCTACGGACACGCTGAAGTCTTATCGTGAAAAGTGCATCTGAGGTCTAGTGGGATGTTAATGAAAAAAAAAAAAAAAATAAGCCTTCCTCCGGTATTCGAGAATCCGAACGCAGATGCGGAAACCAACGGAGTCCGATTTCCGGGTCGTGTTCTCCGTCCCCATTGCAGAAGCGTTTTTGCGGGGTGCGTTACGTGACACCTTGGGCGTACGACGGTGCGTAATCCCTATAGAAATTGCCGGCCGGTTCGACGGTAGTCCGGACGATGGTAATTAGAGTGAACTTTTTCGTGAAAGCTACGTTCACGTCGTACGCGGATGGGGCCCGACGCGCTATTACCACGTCAGACTCGGGATCGTGAAAGTTGGACCACCCCGTGAGACCCGAACAATTGACTCAACGAATTACGTGTGCACGTACATAGCTTATGAGCACGGCTATACGTGTTGCATAGCATTTGGGATAAAGCGTGTTAACGGAGCAACTTTTCTTTCTTTCTTATTACCTCAAGATTTCACAGCCGTGTGCGAATATACGTACAGTGTGTACGGACCTTTAGGATCGGTAAAAAAAAGTATATATATATATATCAGGGTCGGGCAAGAAAGTCTCGTACGGTGAATATAAAAATGGGATCGAACGGCGCTACGTCGATATCGATACATAAATAGTCAATGATCGCATCGAATCGATCGATCGATACGAAAATGGCTAATCGAAGAAACGGAGTGAAAATGAGAATGAGCAAGGAGGGTCAACGGTAGAGGTAACAATGAAATATGGAAATGTGACATTTGGCATTGCCAATGGAATCGGCAGGGCGCGTACGAGGATATGTTAATGATTGGATTCAGGAGAAGAGTACGTAGGCGGGATACGTCACGCACGTGGCACACGAGCCGAAGAGACGAGAAAATAATTATTTTACTGCAACAATCAAAAGATGGTTATCTCGTAAATTTTTTTTTAGATAAAATAAAATTATCTCAAAATATATACCATCGCGGTAGACTTTGCATACGATCCCTTGTGTAATGCTCGACAGCCGGGAGGGGGTTCCCCGGTCTGACCTCCTCCTGCCCAGAGGGAGAGAATCGATTGGGATCAATGATGTCACGGCGAAACTTATTGACTTCGATCCGTCTGATAAATTGATACCATAGACTATTACCTGAGCAGCGTGCCACAGGTAGGGATAATATCCTATAGATAATATACCACAGAGCCGTAATGAGGTAGCACGCTGTGCACGTGACCGGATCTCAGCTCACGGATCAGCCAAGTTGCGTGCCAGAAGCGTTCCGTGTCCCATTCCGATGATCGTTTGGTCCCAGATCCATGCAGGACGCACAAGAGGAACAAGGGGATATATGGGTCCAGGATAAAGACGGTGGTAGGAAAAAAAAAAAAAAAAGAAAAAAAAATAATTCAAGATAATTCGAAGCACTCACCACGTGAAGGCCTTCCGCATCTCTTCTGAGGTCTCCGCTTCTCTGTCCCGCAGTGACCGCCGCGCTCAGCTGATTGTAATGATGCTGATGAAGAGTGTTGAGGGTCTGCGCGTAGGGATCGCTCACTAGGTAATCCAGATGCTGAGGCTGCCCAAGTCCGGGATGCTGGGGACTGGCCGGTGCGTGATGATGGGACGGAAAGGGCGGCGGAAAGTATGGTGGCTGAAAGTCGGAGGCGGTCGGAAGTGACGCACCGCCGTGATGAGGCATACCGCCGCCGTTGCCGTTTCCTCGATGGCCATGATGATGGGCACCGGAATAGGGCGAGGAGTTTCCGCCGCCCAGCGAAGATATGCCCCCGTGACCCGTAAGCCGGTCCTGTTAACATTAAAACAATCGGTACATCAATGTTCTTGTACATCGAGCGTGACGTAACTCCGTGCCTTGTTAATCAAACGCTCGTGACGTTTATCTTTGAGGATGGCCTTGATTCCGCCATAGGCCGACACTTGTCAGTCAAACTCGAGGTTGTACGTTTCGACTGGTTAAAGGTTCTTTTATTTGTTCACTTCCGTCTCCAGATCGTACCGTGAAGCCCGTACTGTACTTTTGGGTGTCTTGTTACGCTAACTGTTACGGACTATACAATAACACGCTCAGATTTATATCTATATATATATGCATCGTCTTACTCGATCAC
Source organism: Cephus runcator (assembly GCA_030142495.1). Taxonomy (NCBI): domain Eukaryota; kingdom Metazoa; phylum Arthropoda; class Insecta; order Hymenoptera; family Cephidae; genus Cephus; species Cephus runcator. Next base: position 219,108 of record JARQTC010000296.1, read on the forward strand.
TTTTCACTGCAATCACTGACGAAAGAAGCGAACGGGTATTCTCGAGGAAGAGATTTTTTTCTTTCTTCATAACGCACGGATGCTACGAAGCTCATTGAGAAACACGTGGAATCCGATCGAACCTCGTGTAACACGGAGGGGAGGCACCTATGGCGCCCAAGGACTATTTCGAAAATTACCGATTCAATTATCTTCCTGACAGCCCGATCACGGTCCGCGAACGCCGGAGCGCCTTGCGGGAAGAAAAATTAACGTTGGCGAGATTGTCAAAGGCCAAAGGAGCCAGATTACTTCGGGGCCCCGGTAAGACTCGCCTTTGAACCTCGTGTAGCGACGTTGCGTATGGCTACACGGGTCTACCGACAAAACCACGACTGTAGGACCGATCGGATCTCACTGTTTTGAAAGCTTACGTAACGAGTACAATGTTAAAAATCAATCACGGACCCTCGCGGGGCTCACCCTGGTCGAGATTGACAGCCTCAAGGAATTTGCCGCTTCGCCATTAGACGACGTAGTGTCTTTGGAGGACTGTGATCGAGTTTCCAAAATATATTTTGGTCGGTCGAGTGGAAAAAAAAATTTTTTTTTTAATTTTACTATTTCAATATTTTTCTTTTTTTACACGCCTATCTTTCAAGGATCGGCGGAATGCAGTGACAGTCGATTGTATTACGTTGTGCCAATTTGACTGGTGTATACATAACTTTTTTTTACCGTATCTTCCACGTTGTGTCTATTCTGTATGCTGTACGATTTATCGCGCTCTACTAGACGAGTTTATCCGACTGTGGAAAAACAGGTTCCGCGGTGAACGCATAGCGCTGGAAGAACGCATCTGACCTAAGACAGTCTTAATGGAGACGCAAAAATGACGCTTTAGCCTTTATGACACGTCCTTACCAGCCTGTCGCGATTTAACGCGCAACGATGCAGTCGGTAGCGCACGGCGCATTAATCGCCTCGCCGACCGATTACACACGACTGGTTATATTACTTTGTTTACGCGAACATAGACGCGCGAGCATATCATCGTCATCGGCGATCGATCACTCGCGTAATAATACGCTTCTTCGAAAGTACGCCCGTAAAGATTTAATAATAAAATAAATAAAGGTAAGCACACGGACAACGTGGGGGATGGAAGAATTTTTGAAAAAAAAAAAAAAAAAAAAAAATGTACAAAAATAATTTATACGAGATACGAGGAAAAAAGGTTAAATAATAATAAATTTCCAATCATTTATTACACCGTCTCATGACCCCGATGACACCTCAAGGATTGAACGTAATCTTATTCAAGCGTAATCGTATGTGATAGGTGATACCGATCTTCGTGATGATCGATCATCGGTATTAATGGCAAATATGGGGGGGGGGGGGGGGGGGAAAGGTGAAAAAAATTGTCACGCAAAGAAAATCCCTAGTAAAGATCGCTTTTACCGCCCCACGGGTAATCTGGTTATCGTAATGGCCCAAGTGCGAAATGGGCATAAACTATGCTAAAGCTAGAGTGCCTGTCGCAACACAAATAGCTCACGGGCAGAATGTAGGTGTGTCTCGATCCGGCTAAGATAACTGCATCGTAAGACGCCAGAGATTATATCGCCGGCGATAAGCTGATAAGATGTTATTATAAATGATAAAGCATTGCAGGAAGCCTCCGAGCAGGGACCGGCGCATTTCGATTAGACCATTCATAAATCGCTTAGCTTTTAACTCCGGGCTACGCGGGTTTCGATCGCTTCGAAAGAAACTTTACTTGCGATCTTCTGCGCTCTCGTGTGATTTACAAATAGGACGTAGAAATAGTGTCCGAGCCTTGGGAAGATTGAAATTTTGATTTTATTTATATAACGGGCGTGTCATTTAAATTGGGTAATATTGTTATTATTTTATTTTTTTTTTTTTTTTTTTTTTCATTTCTCTTCACGGACAGACTTTTGTTCGTTGCATATGGTCGAGGTATTAACCAGTTTCAATTTTTTCGCAATTTCAGTTTTGGGTTTGATTATTTCGCCAAAATTTATTTTCGCTTGTCACGTGGGTTTATCCCCGTTTACACACGTTGGCTTAACATACGGCAACTATATCAGGTTCGTCCATGCGTGCCGAATCTATGATATTTAAAAGTCTAGAGTTCAGCGCAGACCGCGTAAAATAGCTAAGCTAAACGCGGGAGAGCACATTCGTCACTTCCGGTAAAACCCGTTTGCCAGAATGGCTTAATTGTTCGTACGCTGTAGGGTAAAGTTGAATTTACGAAATGCGGCAAGATGGGACGACTCGAAGGTACGATTAAGAGAGGTGAAACACATTATAGACATTTCGTACAGGAGTTACATTAGTCAGTTCTTAAAAAAAAAAAAATTAAAAAAAAATCCTTATCGGATGATACGAAAAATCACTCTGCGATACGAAGGACTGACCCACTTTGATTTTACAGTTAAAATAATTTTTTTTTTAATCTGCACGCAAAACCTACAAAAACACGGTCGAATTTCTTGCCGTCACAAAGTGAGCCGCCGCGGCGTGCTTTGGGTTTTTTGTTATTCGTCATCCAAATTGGCTCGAAACAGCTTTAATTTGCCTATAATTCCTCGATCGTCGGCGAGAATGACGCCGATGAGTCAACTTCAGGTTTTACTGAAATATTTGTGCGATGAGATGATTGCGGCCGTGTAGGTATTATATCACAGATGAAATTCAACCGGTTTCTAGGGAATTCACACGCACTGCCAAAAGCATCCGGAGAAGCGATGCCTCCGTAGTAAGTTTTATTTGGTTCATTCGAATTTCACAAGACGGTCCCCGCTATTTCACAAGCGATACATATACAGTAGATAAAGAAGCGACATAATTTCCATTGCCAAAAAAATCTTTTAATACATTTCAACCAAGTATCATCATTTGAATGATAATGAGTAGCGGATTCCTTTTTTCATACTTTTTTTTTTTCCCAACACGAATACACGCGACTTAACGAAAGCAGCAGACAAATTTTAAAAATAACATCCTCGCATAATCCACCCACAACGTTTACGCATAGCCATCAAAAACATACAGACGATCCCCGAGATGAATCGGATGCTGTGTATGAGTGAAAACCGCCTAAAAAATTCGCTACAATAATTTCAAAGGGACGAATGAAATTATTTACCACCGCGCGTGAATTTATCTCAATACGTTATGCACGTGGGATGCAGCTAGGATGCAACGACGAAACAATCCGACAGTAATAATCTCGCGATCTGCGCATCGTAAGGTGTTACTCTGTTAGATATACGTTAGATAGCATCTAGATATCTCTGACTATGTCTTAGTCCACGAGCATGTGGCACTGTCAGTGCAGTGCGTGAGTAGGTACGTTAGGTTTCCTTTTTTTTTTTCCGTATACGATACAATCTCAAACATCTCCATGCACGACCGAAGAATCTCAGACCACGATAATATCCAGCATCCCTGGCCCTTATCTATGCGATCCTTCACGCGAGAAACAGCAAAGACAACGGGATGCCTCTTAGGACGACCAACCCTTCAAAAAATCATATGGCGTACGTACGCGAGAAGAGATAAAAAAAATTTCAGTTAATTGTGAAACAGCAAAAAAAAAATTCAAAATTTTATTTTAAAAAATCCATTTATCAACAGGTCCATCGATAGCGAGGTAACGCTGCAGCGACGCAGTTTCGAACAAGTTGCAACGGCTAATTGAGCGATCGTAAGCGGCTGCCGACGAAAGAGACAGCTCGGATTGTGCGATAACAGGATAACTGTAAAGTATCAAGTACGGAGTGAAGTGAGCAGCGCAAGAAGCAATGACAGTGTACAGGGTGATCGAGCGCGTCAGAAAACTGGAATAACGGATTGGCAGAGGTTATAACGAGAGCAAGGATAAATAATTGTCCTCGGCGACAGAATGGATCGACGTCCTCGTAGAAGATAAAGCTGGTGTGTCTGCTGCCACGGAATATCGAGCGTTAAAGATCCGTTATAGAAGTTAATGCCAATTAGCCAGCGAGCCGGGTATTAATTTGTTTTGGTATGTCGCGTCGAGGCTGGTCGGACGTTGGCGCGGGAAATTTTGTCCGTTATGAAAGTTTGAAAAATTCTTCGAACCCGACGATTACGCAACGAGGGCTTTCCCGTCGACGTGTTTACGAGGAACGACAAAAGAAATTTCGTATCTGGCAACGTTATACCGTATGACTTTCATTCGTTACGAATACCGACTGTCTGGTCTCTTTGTGCGACTATCTATAGGCTAGTTGCCGTGCACCGGTTCACTGCCAAAATAAACCAACGTAGGCCGCCGCCATTGTGATTTCACAATTTTTCAAGGAATCGTGGTAACCCAATAGCGTTACTTTCATTCGTAATTTCGTAACGACGAAGGTAGCTAACGATTTTACACTTACGAGCAGTTCGATACCGCGCGCGATACATTAGCTTCGTATCCTGAAACAGATCCTGATTGTACGAGGTTCAGAGTTTCTGTTGGCAATACTTCGATACGCAAGGACTGAAGGTACCTTCCGAGGCGCGTCCACAATAAATTTCATAAACAATGTCTAGCCGCACGGTGACTCTTGTGGTCTTGTCCGCAACGAGCGAAGCCGTGGACTTCTTCCGAGATTTACGATTTACTGGAATCGAGTTAGGGGACGTATTAAGCTAACGAACGTTTCGCATCAGCCGATCTTCCCGGGAAAGGTATAGGGTATAGCTGTACGAACTTAGAGGGAATGTGAAAAAGAGGTTTTGCCATGGACAAAACCATAAATCCAACTAGTACCTATAAGTATCAATGCATTCCAAGGTATTGCAAAATCACGTTATTTCGTCGAAAACGAAGTCGACTCAGGGACCTTTGATAAATTCACTGTTAACTTTAGCCCGATTTTCATCGACGAAAATTTTACAAAATCTACTCGAGAATTCTACGTAGAACGAATTAAAGAACATAGAAATTCACCTCAACTTCGATGACCGTAGTCATGTCGACGTGGGGCGCGTAACAGAGCGCCAGCTTGTCGGCTGTCGGCGGCTCCGTACGCGGTGGAAATACCCCCAGGACCTCCAGCTTGCTGTTTCTAGGCGAGGTGGCCTCCAGGGCCGCCTCTCCGTAAGATACTTCACCGTTACCACCCTCCAACTTTGTCACTAATTATCACTGAACACACTTTTCGAGATTCGCGCACATAGCACAATCCTTGGTGAGGAATAAAGCCGTGATATAAAATCACGAGTAATTATATCCACGTGGTGTTACGGATCCACGGTGAATCCGTCGCGACGTCAAATCGAATCCCAACACTTGATGATCCTCACTCACACCGAACGAAATGAAAAAAAAAAACTAATAATCTCGTGTAAAATTTCAACTGCCAATATGGAATTTCAAAGATACGTATTTACGCTGTACTCAAGAAAACAGTTCCAATAATCCGCAAAGCGTAAAACACACGACACGTAGCGATCGACCGTACAGACTGATTCAAAAGTACGTAAGACAATAGGAAAAATGTCCAACGAAAACCTCTCGACGTTGTTGACATTCAAGAATAGCAATATGTCGGGTTACAGTCCGTGCCGTATCTGCTCGCCGAATGAGACTAGAGTTTAAAAGCGCGTGCGACGCGTCCTAAGGAAAAGCACGAGAGAGACTAGAGTAATAGAGAGGGTAAAAATGGATAGAAAAAAAAGAATAAAAGTCTAGTCATCCCACTACTGTCTTTGATATAAGTAGGGGTAAGATGGTGGTGCGATCCTAAGGGGGTGCTGCGCGCAACACGTTCACCGATGCGTCCACGGGATGCGAACAGCTGATCGTACAATAAGACGACGCGTTCCGCGCGAACGTGTCGAGACAAGATGACGCTGGCGACGACCCGAAATGATGACCCGGAATGATGTTCCGTGCGACGACCCGATTGACGAGTCGACTTCAGAGCTCGTGAAGACCCGTGCGCCCGAGCGGGGTGCTTCGATGTGCTCTTACTAGGAGCTACTACCTACTACTACCTTATACCTACTATACGGCAGAGTACGGTACCCGCTCTGGTACCCACGGTACCCACGTCGAAGCGGGAGTCGACCGAAATTCTGCCCGAGGGTACGCTCCACCACGTGGCTCTGGCCCCACCGGCATCCCCACTACTTGTTCCACAGATACCACGTGAGCGGACGCCCCTTCGAACGGCTTTTTATCGTACGACCGATCCTTCCCGACAGTTACCGACTCCTCCCGACCCCCCCCGGCTTAACTACCCCTACCGACGCTACGTCTCTCGCTGATCGAAGACAAAACAAACGAGGAGTTGCTTCACTTCTGTTCCGTGCGTCAAACCGAACGCGTGTTGATATTTTTCATGTCACGTGACACTCGGAGCACAATTATGAGCTTGCATACCGAAATCTTGACTCTGGGACTGTGTTTTGTTTTTTATCATAGAATCATCCTTGGATTATATGTGTAAGTAAGCGTACGCACGGGGAACGAACTCTGTTGCCATACGTATAGAATCGAATTTAATTCAAAGGTTTATTTGCGTCGGGCCATCTCCGGTCCAGAGTTCATCCTCTTGGGGGATATCATTCAGCTGGGATTTTATTTAATTTCCATTCGAACGCTACGTGGGAACGCGCCGGACATCGGTGTTAAATAACGTTAATGCAAGCTAACGGTTAAATACACACGAGCGACAGCGTGTTTGGATAAAATGTTGCTGCGTGAGCCTATACCTTCCCTCACCTGACTAGTCGGACGAATCGTAAAGCCCACGTTTACTCAAGGCAGGTGCGTTCACGTCTCTTTCTCTAACTACTTTTGAAGCCCACGGGAGCCACTTTACTATTTTTCTTATCGGGCACACACCCTGCGTACAGTCATTCGAAAATATTTTTCGCGCGCGTTGCCCGCGCCGCATTATAATCGTCGTAGACTTGCTCGTTACCACTGGACGTCCCGATGGCGTATGTCTCGAATAGAAATTCTCCCGCATGAGATACGGGACGTCGAATGCGAATCGATGCGAGCCTGCTTCATAAATAGGGGGAGGACGTAAAAATTCTTGAAACGAGGATAATGCTCGAAGGCTATTGCTGATTTGGCCCGTAGGCTTCCGTCGGTGCTCTGCCATCATGTTGTCATCAGTGGCAACAAGACTTTACTGGGGCAATTGGAACTAGTATGTCTGGTGTGAGTTTCTCGTATGAATTTTTCTAGTCTTTCTTTCCGGGCTCAGTGTGCATATAACGTAGATTGGTATTAGCCGTGTAATAACCGCCTCGATTATTATTGTTATTTCAATCCTTTTACCCTGTAGGCTCTAATATTTTTTATAAACTTTCGATAATCGCTCTACCTCCCGGCGCTGTCCTCGAATCGTGACTCCTCGGAAGTTTCTCTAGTTCTGCTGATGTAAATCGGGCGCGAAGATTTTACGTGTGAATTTAATTAATCATTTTCGACGTATCCTCGAAAACACTCGCTGTTTACATGATATATCGTCAGTTGCCTTGGATACTTTTTTGAAAATTGTTTTTTTCTTTCAGAACCATACCTCGGGTCGCTGCTTTCTGATTGGGTCAATGATTATTGATCATAAAAAATTATCAATGACAATAGCAATCGATTGGTGGTAATATCGTGACTCGACCAACCTTTTTTTTTTTGAATTTACGTCGTAAATAATAGTCCAATTCAAGATGGCGTTAATGAATGGAAAAATTTCGAAGATTCAGCATATCACGAAGTTACGGTTACGTACGAGCACTGTTTATGTGTCTTACTCGGGTATGTGATGGTTATGAAAGATCTCACGTACGTAACTGTCATATCCTTGAGTAGGGCATTTTAATATTGCCCGTATGTAAATGTTATACTATGTGTCTGCTGGGAAGCGACTAGAAAGTTTTCCGACTGTCGGCTGCATTAGTCATTAGCGAATATGGATACTCAGATATCGGATCTGAAGTCATGTACCTTTATAAGAGGGATCATTCCTAATTTGATATTCAAATTAAATTTGGTAAGAGGGCATCCAAAAATGGTTTGAACAAAATTAAAGCAATTACGCCACACCTTAGAAGATTGGACACCCCACCACCGTCCAGTCGTTACCAATCACAGAGTTGGCCGGGCAATCGGAAGACGTCAGAGCAATCGAACACTAAAATCTTAATGAGTAATTAACGGACTTGGCTCAGTTCAAGAAAGACTCCGCCACTCTATGACCATTCGAATATATCACTTCGTCCTTTTTTTGCTCCCAAGCCTCACCACCTTCGACACGGGTACCAACTGACAGCATCTCGAGATCTCAATCGGTTCGATGATTGTCTTAGAAGTAATACAGGCTCAATTGAAACGGGGGGGAAAAAAAATGACAAATTTTTTCTTCACGTTCTAGAATCATCGACGTTGCTCGGTATGGTTGGTCCAAGTTTCGAAAAATTGAAAAAGTCATTCCGAACTCTGTTTCGATCTAGGATCATCAAGTCAACGAAAACGAATTTTTGGTTATGAAAAATTACTCGAAATTCGAAATTACGGAATTTTTATAAGAAATCAGACAAATTGATCTAAATATGTATTTTTTGGTGGAATTTCGAAAATCGAAATTTATCATTTTACAGTCGAGACGTCTTTCAATGACTTCTGGACTGATCAATTGCACAGGTGCAAATGGACTCTTAGATCCCAACAGTCGCCACTTAGACTCCTGTCAAACGTGCGATATCTGTCCACATGCCAGGATACGCGGACCCAGCGACGCTAAACGATGCTGCATCGCTACTCGCGACTCGCGGCTGATTTTACCAGCGTTCATCATTGAGCGTTTGTTAGCTAAGAAAAAGAGAGAAAATACAAGACTCCGACCGCCTGCATTCTGAATGCATCCTTTCAGAGCTGCCAGCCTCGAGGCAGTACACCTTTGACTACACGGGGTATCCTGGATAATCGATGACCAAATGGTTATTCAAGAGTCTTGAGATGTTATTGGTTATTGAAAGAAAAAAAAAAAAAAAGAAATTTCAATCAATTAAAAAAATTTCAATTTCCATACGTATGACTTATCACATATCAACGAAATGATTTAAACGAAGAATAAAGTAGCAACGAGCATTACTCCCATAGTTTGATGACACCCGATGACTCGTTACGTGAAACACCCTGTACATACGAAGTTACCGCTATTAAAAGCCCTTGCCTGAAAATGTCAATATTAACATACAAGCCTGACGGCTCTTGGTAAAATAAAAGTGAAAGACCGAACCCGGCGCTCTTGCAGAGAGTACAACGGACGCTGGTTGCTCTTTTAGTCAAATCAGTCAAATTATTTATACGCATTGTGAATACGGCAGGTTTCAATTAAGTCGCGATAACGCAACGAGCAGTCAATGGTCGAGCGTTAAGATATCAAGCTGTGAATTACATAAGTGACCCTGATGAACATTCGAATTGGCAATGCATCCGTCCTGATAAATTGAAAATAAGAATTATTAAATTCGATGATGAACGCACGGTTTTTATTCGCGTGTTTTCGGGTCGTCTGTCATAAAAAAAAAAAGCGTCATCGTTATTACCGCAAAAAAATTCGCACTGCCGGTTACTTTTGAAATGATTTTAAGGCGCTATGGATAAATTTGCAAATTACTTGCAAAACTAGCAAATTTTTTTTTTCACCAAAATTTTTACCCACGCACCCGTTTCGGCCTATCTCTATAATTGTATCGAAATTAATTCACTGCCGTGCAGCAATACTTTTTTTTTTCTTTGACAGCCAGAGCTTGAAAGTTTATTCGATGCCCTCACGAAGATCGGCGCAGCACGATGCAGGAAGCGGCACCTCTGTCCCGCGCAGTCGTAAATTCGCCGCGCGGAAGGCAAACGCTAATAACGGAACGCGCGTTGCATACCGCAAACAAAATACTCTAATAATGGGTTACGAGCCATTTTTGCGCATTACCCCGTGACGTGTACATTCGAAAATGGTTTGGTACGCGCCGTAATCTGCGACCGTACGCGAGATGCACAGTACTTCAAAAAAACAGATGGCGCTCGGGAATTTGCATTTGCACGAACTGTGCGTGCCGCTCGTAACCATTGGACTTTCGGATTGCGCATGCGCAGAAAATTTCACCGGTACGTAAATCCGAACGAAAAAAAAAGTGGTCCAAGCGCGAAAGTCGAACGGTCGAAAGAAATTCGACATAAATTTTGGAATATGAAAAAAATTTTTTTTTTTACAAAATCCCTCACTCCGCATCCGATCGGATCGAAAATTAAAAAAAAAAAATTTTTTTCACAATCTCTCAAAAACCTGTTACGGTCTCTGTTAATTCGGCCTCGCGTGACGTCACGCACACAGTACCCAGCTTCCGTATGATCCTATGCAATCCAATGGCTCGTTGGCTTTATCATTAAGATACCCACACGTATAGGTATACACCTACAGTGGGAGGTGTGGCGTTTTATTCAGACTTAATTCGCTCGACGATTACCGTGGAATTTGCGAGTTCGCTAATCGATCGATTAATTTCAACAATCTCAGCATCCGTACATGGTGGACCGTGTACGAGATTGTAACAAGGATACAACAAAAAAAGGTATCACTGCCCGTACGTTGTCACCAAGAACGAATCCAGATACATTCTTCTCAGAGACACAGATCGTCCCCAGCTTCCAATTTCAGTTTATCTCAATTTTTTATCTCCCCATTGCCCGGCCGAGATTGATCGGGATATGATTGAGACCACAGGGATAGGATCGACAAGGCTTTGAACTTTGCCCTTTTGATGGCACTGCCTAACTGGGTGGACCTTTCCTCCTGACCTTTCCTACTGACTGCCACTGACTGCTACTGTTACTCAAAGATATTTCAGTCTCATATATATATATATATTCTTCCAAGATACTAGTATACCGACTGCTCATTGAACCGCCAGTTAGTAGTAACAAAGAAGCTCGTCCGAGAAAGTCACGAGAAAAAGATAATAGAAGCGTCTTGAGAGCGAGGATTGCAAAGGCCCCCACGGTAAAAACTGAACTTCGATCGTGATCCGTGTGGCCAACTTTTAAAACCAGTTTCTGCGCCGAGACGCTCGAATACAGTGGTAAGAATCACTTTTGCTCTTTTTCGGAGCCACACAGGTTCCACCTGCTTCCTCGTTCGCCTCGCGCACCAAAATCCCTACCAGTCTCTTACATGGGTAACGACAGTTTTCCCCGCATCGTCACTCAGTCCGATATCGTCCAGCGAGACCACCGTACGAGCATCGAACATAACCTAAGTCAAAAGACCATAAGTCCGAACAACGAGAACGAGTAACAAGAAAAATATTCCTCAAGCGATCCAACTTTCAAAATTCATCTCAATTGCCTAATCACCCATCAAAATTCTTCGAATCGGATTAAATTCACGAAAAATCCCAATCCCGTTATCACATTCGAAACACGAAATTCTCGCGAACATAATTTTTCTCTTAGGGTCCTCGTTACGTAGTGCTGTCATGTACATAAACCACGTGCACATATACACACATAAACCTACCGGCGAATTCGCAATTCACAAAGGGTGGCGAGAAGGCGTAACTTCAAGAGACGATATAAACTCTATACCTATATGCACAGTGTATAATACATTTATGTACTAGATATATATATATATATATATGAATAAAAGACCCGTGTAAGAGACGCCCGGATGAATAGAGTGGGAGAGGGAAGTCGCTAAACGGCATTCCAGCCGGTCCATCGGTACAGCGCCGCCCAACGGTAACCAACGCACTACACCCTAACCTCACTTTCTTGTAGCTTACCGTAAATTACCGTAACTTTATTGTATTTAAGTTACTTCACTATATACATATATATATACATACAGTCAAGTTATCAAAGCACCGATAACGCGGATACCGTATATATTATATATTGCCCAGGAATAACAAGGGTGTCGATAAGAATGTCTTAATCGAATAAAGGCGGTATCGCAATCGCGCGATTCACGCGACATAAATGCGCATACGGCCTGGATATTGTGCACTTGAGAAATTCTATATATTTCTTAATTGGAATCCGAATGAAATACATATATATATATATATTACACATACGTATATATCGTAAAAACGTGTCTCGCATCAATTTTCTCAACGGCATACATGGCTCGTGTGTGAGTATGTAATATTAATACGTATACCTATTGTCGAACGTATATATAGTATGCATGTATGTATATATGTCTGTATAGACCCTATCGATATTTTGTTCGCGATAATAAATAACCGATAGTCGATTACGTCGATTCACGATCAAGAACGAAGGTTCGATCCGATACCGATAGCTGTGTGATATTCAGGGTCGATTTTTCGATTCGGTCATATGTGACGAACCATATGTAATTTTCTTCGTCGTCACGTGAGAGATTCGAGACGAGAGCCAAGAGCTAACGGGACCAACCTGGATGCTTTAAACTATACCTATATATACGGCATTACGTATACGTAAGAACGTGCAGGCCTCTTGGACACGTGTACATATGTGAAATCATATGCGATGCTGCGATTCCTCCCGAGAGATCTTTCACCTCTCTACTGTCCGTCGTGCGTGTAAATACGCATATACACTTGTATACGTATTTCGTACACACACGGCGAATCTGCCTTCGAGCTATGTAAATATGCACGGCTGTTATGTTTTCCTTTCTATTAAATCAAATTGCGATATTTATTATACGCGAATCGAATGGGCTTATCGATTTGTACGATAACTAATTGACGTCGAGTTTGAAGAAAATCATTCTCTTTCGGTCCGCGTACGACGTCAACGCAGAATCCGGAGAAAGGCTTTGCAGATGATATTGTGGAACGACGATCGTGAAGTCTATATGATTTCCATCAAGCCATTAGGACACAAGGTATATATATATATATATATATATGTATATACAATATACCAGATATCAATTTACTATCGAAAGCCTACGTTTATGTGCGTAATAAACATTAGGTAATAATAAAATCCATTGCGGCATCGAATTACTTGCTGGTTTACTGCCACAGTAAGAACAGTCACGATTCACATATCCTTACGCATGACGTACGGACGTAAAAGACACGTGACGACTGTCAGTTGTTGTTTTTTTTTTTTTCTTTTTTTTTCAAAAGTAATTTCGAGAAAGCGCCCGATAAGTTTATCAAGAGCCGAGATCACGGTACGAGAAAAATCCATTTCTGGTACCACGATCGAAAAGCACTTTTGAAAATGATAGCAATTAAAAAAAGACATATCGGCATGATATTTTAATGCGATCGATAAATCCCGATGTATAAGACGATCAATTAATATCAACTATATCATGCAAGCGATTACAGAGTGGATACTCGAATGCGTTGCTGCGTCGAATACATTTTTTTTTTTTATTTCCGATAACACTCAATAATAATAATAAATTGATGATTAGATGTCCCACGGACCTACTGGCAAATACGTAATGAGTTAATCTTCCAGATTGTTGTTTTATATGTTGGTCAATTAATGAAATCTTTTATTCGATCGTGATTCATACCAGATACCGTAACCGAGGCCTGTCCTGCTCTATCGAAGCTGCCAGTACAGTCCACGTCTATACTGTACGTCTATACTGTACAGGTACAGTGTCTATGCAGTTGTAAGATATAGCTATATAAAGTAACGAAGCCAGTAGCGAAACGAGATAATTTTATTCGCAGCATCTCTTATACGTCTCATTTGAATTTACGAGATCGACGCTCGTCGCTGATATAATTTTGACTACCGAGAACTGGTCGGTGAATTGGGGAAAAAAAAAAAAAAAAAAAAAAAGAGATTCACTCCGTCTCTCTCCTTCCTCGAAGGATATTCCACGTGTGTTCTCGCACGCATACGCATGGACCATTACGAGGGACACGTTAATAACGACAGGTTCGATAAATTAAAACTGCTCCGAGCGTCTCTCGAAAATCTCTCTGTGCTCCCGAATCGTAGTATTTTCGTAGCGCTCTGTATATAGCACTGACGTAATCCTAAGAAAAGGACGCAAAGCGAGAATCGATGACGTCACGGCATACGTCATTAAACGTATAGACTCTGTAAAGAAATATCCGTTATGTGGAATCCGATTTTTTTTTACATACAACCCTCCCCCCTTCGTCCTCCCAGTGTTGCGATAAAAAAAAAAACGTAATTTCGTCCAATTAATCGATTGACGATTAGCACGCGAGATTTATTATATATTTGTTCTTTAAGTCGACTTATATTCCTTGCTAGGTTATTTTTTTTTTTTTTTTTTTCTTTTTTCGGGGAGACGTAACAATTTTTTTCTCATTTCATAAAGATAAAACTCGAGATAACTGGCACGAGAGGCAAGGACGAAAATGATCTTCGTTGCCAGTGAAAAAGAAAGGACCGTCCCCCGCAGTAGGTACGGAGTCCGATATACATATACACGTAGGTTCAAGCATAATAAGAACTTCGGGGGGCCTGACGGACCCTCAGGAGCGAGAGACAATGGCGCTTTCATAATAACAGTTTACCTTAATAACGCCGACGGCCAGGAGGGGGTCCAGATTGATAGAGGCTTATAAGTCTCTCGGTACTTCATTTATAATGTAACACCGAATGCCAAAGAACACCGATGCGTTGTACACGAGGCAAGGACGGATCGTGAAGTCGGGAAGGTAGAAAGAATATTCCAGCGACTCGGGGGTACCGTGAAAGATGCCCGGATTCGCGTCTTCGATCTCGGTGACGTGGACCGCGCGTGGATGCTGACAAAAAAAAATTGGACATAGACAAAAAGAAAAAATTTTTTCTACACAGAGAACAATATTCACGAATCATCCGCATTGACGTTTCAATCGGACGATCATCGTCGTTTTTTTTTTGTTTTTTTTTTTTTATGTGACTATGCTAAACAATAATAACAACGTGGGCATAGATACGGAAATTATATTGTTACTCTTATCGTTATTGACCCAACGACGAAACAAACGTCGTATCTCCGTTTAATTCGTATCCCACCATTGTACTCGAGCCTGACGCAAGATTTTTGGTAAAATCGTGAATTTTTATCGGCATCATCGAAATCCCTTACCATTCACCGTGACAATAAGTCTAACTGCATCTCGGCTGCATCGACGGCCAATGTCTGTCCCGTGTTGTAAAACCGTTGCATGTCGCGATATGATTTGTGCACTGCGGGACGTTGCATGGGCGGTGCCAAGCTGTCCAACCATACGTTAAGTTTTACTTCTTTCTTTCCTTCCTTTTCTCTCGTAGGGATATTTCTGCGCACTAGGGATTTTACTTCGGTGGAGCTATATGCTTTATATCCGGTAGTGTATAACAGTGCGTTATGTAGGATCGTATGGTCAGCGAGCATGTAGAAATGCGTTATCACGATTTCTGCATTCTTTATAGCGAGATATCCGACGAGACACGCGATAAATATTAACTGGCCGTGTCACCGTGCCTGGGAGATAGATAGGTTGGTACCCGGTGTACAACATGCGTGTATTTCAGTACACGCCCGTGCATTATCCAGTTAGTACATATATATATATATATATAGTGCACGCATAGGACAGAGATTTCATGATTATCGAAGGATAACATAACCTAGAGAATTTAGACTTGTTAGCACGTCGTATGTGGGACACGTACCGGTACGTTTTAGCCCGCACCGCACGTAAGACAACGCGTAAAATTTTGTTAGAAATTCTAGGGATTTTCGTACAAATTTTTACTACAATTTTTCGTGCATCGTCCTCACGCGATCAATTTAACGCTATACTCGGTGCATATTGTACAGTCGATTTATAAACTTTGAAAATATTCAATGCGAACGAGGTACCATTGTAAAATTTAAACAGTAATTTTTATCGGTCTGATATAAAAAGTGACTGTATCCGATACACAGATAACGATGATGTGCCATTAGAATTGTTATCCTGCCAAAAGATACGGGTAACGCCAATGGGCGCGTTACGGACGCCATAGAACGAGGATCGGCAATCGGTACCGGCGGACGAGAAAACATCAGCGTAAATCGCGCGATTTAGAAAGTATCGATAGATCGAAGCAAAAGCTCTGTCACTATAGGCATGTATATATATATATATATATATTCATTTATTTACCCAATGCACAATAAGCCACGGGTAAGATAAGCCTGAACGTAGTATAGGCTGGATCGATGTAAGTCCTACGTCTTTGGTAGTACGTCGAATAGGTTATATCCATTCAGATGCATTTATATGCACCTGCAATCAATTGGCTGCAACAAATAATAACATTTCTCGAACGCACCGTAACAAAGCGTATCGATCAATCGATTTTCCTATCGAATACGTACTGGTGATACGTAACCCAACCTAACCTCAGCGCTGTGCCTACCGACTATCCGAATCGGTAACAGGGTCCACGCCCTATCACACATACCGTCGGCAATATTGAAACGCTCTCTATACACACTGCGTCTACAGGCTCATGCATAAATACATGTAACGAAATATACATAACAGCCGACGGGTATAGGTCGACATGTGCAGGTGCCTTCAAGGCTCACACGAACGCATAAATTTAACTGCAGGAATGCATCTTGGGACAAAACGAAAAAAAAAAAAAAAATTTTTTTTTTTTTCAGCCACTTCCGGACTTTTTTTTCTTATAGCGTATCCGGGGATCCGTATGATTATATCGATTGATTTTGGATTGGATGAATTTTTTTTTTTTTTTTTTTTTTTCGAAATCTTTATCAATTTCTCGCTCCACGTCAGCCGATGGTTCGCTGCTGCACTTTCGCTATTCAAACGACCCGATCGGCCCGGCGGGGTAGGAAAACACGATCATCGGCCGCCCGTTAAGCGCTACTCGAATGGAAATGAGAAATTCCCAATGCCATAAAGATAATGGCCAATAATACGTTACTAAGTAAGTGAAATCAACGTATTATCACTGCTAGAAAGTTTCTACTAAGAATGCGCAAAGCCATCCTGGTGAAACCTATCCACGACTTCGTTATCTCCAGTTCTGATCAGCCCGTGTCATTAAGGCTACAGTCCTAATTGAAGCTATCGTTATTTCATGGAAAATGTGAAAATGCATTTTCACATTTTTTTTTTTTTTTTTTTTCGATTTACAAATATTATTCCCGGAAACGTACTCTTGGAATTTTACGATACTCGAAAGCGCTTACGCATATATACGTATACATAGAATTTGTATGAATTACAAAAATTCGAGACTCGACCTTGCCACGAATTCCACGATCGTCACGGACTCCAACCAGACTCCATCGAGACACGCGTGCAACGATTGAAAATGAAAAAATAATTTTTTAAAAAATTATTTAACCCACCGTAATTTCATAAAAACGCATACCTCCGTGACGTACGTGCGCGCCAGACAGAGCGACTCGAGTATTGTAATTAAATAATTAACCAAACGAGAACGTTAATTAAATGGCATCCGTGACCACGACCAAAGAGCCAACCCATAATTCAGAGTAAGTATAAGTGTCGTTAATTAGTCGAGAACCGATAAATACATAAAAGGAGGATGCACCGTTTTATTGGTAGTTAACCAGAGAGACGTGCATCGAGATGACCCTGTCTCCGACCCAAAAGGAAATACGTACATTAATGTCCCGAATCGTCAACAGTTGATAACTCGTAGAAAAAAAAAAAAAGAAATCAGCCCAAAAAAAAGAAAAAAAAAAAAGAAACCATCCTCCATCGGGTCCGCGTATCGAAAGTCAAGTCCCGGAGCTCTTTTATTCACCCGGCACTCATTATACTTTTATTGTCCAGAACCGTCGTCAGGTCCATGTCCACTTTTTGACGGCTGGGTTAAAAGGTGTAATTTAGGACCGGGAAACTTTGTAATTACCATGTAAATTGAGCCAGAGCTATTAAGCCTCGGTGGCTCTTCCTCTTATTCTTCTTGATTCTTTTTTTTTTTTTCTTTCCTCCTCGTCTCATGTTTCTCGTTAACGTTACCGCAAACGACGCACGCATTTAAGCCGCTACCTATGCCGCGCTACTACTTGGCTTTATTCGATTTTCATACAGCGTCGACAAGCATTAGTCCCAGCGACAACATTTTTTTTTTTCTTTTCTCTCCACTCTAAGTCCGCTACTTGGCAATTGACTGGTCGTGATCCTTAGGATACATACGTATATATATATATATAATGGAGTTGCAACGAAGCCAAAGTAAAATTCGAAATAATAAAATAGCCTCCGCACTTATAATATCCCGTCACTGAGTTGCAAGAAACACGCGAAGGCTGTAAAAGCCTTTACGGCATTATTACGTTTATTAGCATACAGCGCAGTGCTTGCAGCGGTATATACCTGTATACCATCGCCGAGCGAAGTAATGCTTAGCAAATATTCTCCCAACTGCAATTGCCGGCAGAAGTTATTGCGAGTGATAGAAGAAAGGCCTATACAAACGACGCCCTCGACCAAACCGAAAGCTGTCCCGTTAGACGCCAGGCGTCTTTGCGGATAGTTGAGCAAAAATTCTTCCCTACTTTTTCTTCCTACCATTTAACTTGCATACCTTTGTTTCTTGTCGAGCCCCATCTACTTCGCAAAAAAAATACAAAAAAAAAATCCAATACCCATAATGCATCCTGCAGTCGAGATGCACCGCAAGGAAAAATACACTGCAGTCGGCCAAGAGAAATATTAATAAAAGTTTACGTGTTAATTTGCCAACTACGCTGGGCATTAACGATAGCCGCTCTTAAAATCGCATCGTAGGCGTACTTGGGGTATAAATAAATAAGCGAATGTCCCCGTAATAAAATCAATGTAAGTCAGCCGATTGTATCACACCTCCGGCAGTAAGCAGGTCGCAGTATGTTTAAATGGCGAATGGAGTTGCCCCGTAGGAGGCTGGACTGAGGAAAGCCTCTATGTATATATGTATATATGGATAGATATAATATATTATAGTACGGCAAAAGTGCATATTATACTATAATAATAAAAGTATATGTCTATCTGTTCATTGAATCCCCCTTAAGTCGCCACTTGGTAAAGATACCGGTTGTAGTTACGTGTCCAATAGCATGCGAATATAGTGTGTATAAACGTTTATGCACTTTGGACCGGAGATACGTGTACGTAAGTGAACCTGGTTTAATCCAGATAATTATTCATAATCGATACGAGGATCTGAACGATATATTGATAAACGGTGGGTTAATTGAAATTTGACTAATTTCACGGATTCGCATACGTTATTTCAATAACGCGCATAGAGGAGGCTCGTGGGCTAAATTGTTATTTCTATGCTCGTCTTACTTTGACATATTGGGTGGGGTAACGCGTAAACGGCTACCGATACCAATACGGCGTTCTTATCTAATAAAATTTTCGGTGGGATAAAAATACTTGGAGACTGACAAAAAGATATTGAAATCATGTAAGAACGTCCACGGCATCTCGTGCGTGGATGCATTAGGATTTCCTGCCGTCGATCCTTCCTCTATAGGCAAGAAATACGTTTCATTATGTATAACCTCGTGGATTAATTATCAAGCAGGATGCAATCGGTGGTACTTGCATAGTGCAGTTTAGAAAAAAAAAAAAAATAATAATATTTGCTGATGCGTAATCGGATGCATTTACGTGCAGCTGTCAATCGAATTTTCGACGGCTGACATTCGGTTTATTTTTTTTCTTCTTCTTCTCGTGCTGTCACTCTTTACAATTTTGACAATCGATATCGATGGCCTTATCGATACAGGACTTACTGTAGTTTTTACTCAAATTGCTTCCGTGAGATCTATAGTGGGTCCAGAAGCATGGACGGGTCTGATTGCTGATAACAGTCTTATCAACGGACACCAAATAGTGGATGGGGAGGTTGAAATAGGGGTGAAAAATATTTTGGTAAAAAAAAAAAGTGATTTTTGTAAAAATCCAACGCGCTGAGAAAAACGTAGGACGAAGTAATTCGAATTGCGTTAAAATCGTTCGATGCTGCGACTCCCGATGCGATATACCAGGCGACGATCAATTCATATCGATCGCTGCGGTCAGTGCGAATTTTATTGGCTTATTATACGGAGAGATCAATTACCAGGAATGGCCGTTGCGACAGATCCGAGAATCATCCTGCAAGAATGCCGATTGCCGATGTTGCACTCGGAATGTTCGAGAGTACACAAGAAGTAAAACGGCCGCGCGGTTTAAGGACACCTGATTCCGTACGAGTATTACAGTAACGAACTAGGATCCCCAACTACCAACAGTTACACGTCGTATTACCCACGTGGTCCACAGATGCATACAAAGTACAAAAAGAATAGTTAGAAAAAAAAAATTTTTTTTTCCCCCCCCCCGAGAAAAATATTTAACATATCTTCGGCCTACGATCAATCCCAATGTCAGTATCTGTCGAGCGTATTGCACGTTATTCCATAATTTTGTCCGCATAAAAATTCCACCGAGAAGGCGCCTACCGCGTTACAAAGAATTCTCAATGAAATCCGCACGAGAAAAGGGTCTTTCCTCTACGTTCACCATCGTCGCTCTCTACTCTCATTGTCAGCGCGCACCGCCTTCTCCCTTGCTCCTTCACTACCAATAACCAGCAGCTATACAAGCGCGAGCGGTACCCCGTTACCGTACGGAAGAAGCACATAGCAGATAGCCGGGCGATCAGGTAGACGAGTATAGAGGCAGGTATAGGCAGCGGTCGATGCACGCGTGGGCAAACACAGAGTGCCTCCAGGTGTAACCGTGAGTCAAAGCTCGTGACACCCTGAGGGTGACTGGGAAAGCCTCGCGGTCGAGGAGAGACGAACGCGAAGAAGATACCGGAGCGTGGTCCACGAGACGAAAGAAGGCCCGGAGGCAAAAAGTGTCTCATCTCGTCATCGTACTCGAAGGAGCCGCCGATGAGAGAGAGAGAGAGAGAGAGAAAAAAAAAGGTGAACGGCGAAGGAGCTGAGAAAATCCTGAAAACGTGTCCCTGGCAAGGCAGTGCCTAGGAGCATACAGTTAAAAGGTATAGGGGATATAGCATGGTACATCCCCTGTATGTAAGCAGTTGGGGGAATGAAAGAAAAACAAACTTACATCTTCACCGTCCTCCTGCATACCGTCATCGGCATTGTCGTCCAATACGAATCCTACGTCGTTATTATTGCTCGAGAGAGACGGCAACTTTCTGGGACTGAGCTCGTCCCCGTCCGTGTTCCTCTTCCTCTTACCGTCCCTTGGGTCATTTAACCGGGACTCCTCCAGCATATCAGTGACCATCAGTTCGGATTCTACGCTAGTCGGGGACGCGACCTCGTCCAGCGGCGACATCGTGGTCCTGTCCGTCTCGGCGGCCTCGAGCACCGACATCGCGCCTGGATGACGCTCGAAGACCTCGAGATGCGGCTGCCTATCCTGTTTGCCGATCAGTTTTCGAAATTCACCTAGACTTCAGTTTACTTCTGAGGACGAAGGTTGGTACTCAAGGCGCAGCTCCTTCTCTGGCATTGAAATCACCAGGCATGTTGACAACGTGACGCACTTCCTCCGTCGGGGACTCCTGCGCTGCGTAGGCGTCCTGGCCTTTTCATGGCGCTTCCCATGGGAGGTGAACGATCAGCAGTGCCAGCGACTCGTGGAGCGTGTCCGGAGCGAGGTGAGGCAAGGCAAAGTGGTTGAATTGCGGGAGGGAGAAGCGCCGAGCAAGATCAGAAGTAGGGAGACAGATCGGAGGGACTCGAGACGGGAGCGAAGAGAGCCGAAGCGGAGCCGAAGCGGGGGCGACGCAGGGCGACCAGACGCCAAACCTGTCTCACTGGTCGGTCCAGAAAGTCACGTGGTCCGTCGGTGGGTTAGCTGGCTACCGTTCTCAATGTCGGGATCCAAGCTGATTTCACCGGTTGGAATCGACGGCGCATCGACGTCCGTAATCGTTCCCAGTTCTGGAGCAGCACTCAATTCTCGATCCTCGTTACTGTGCACTCGACGTCGCGACGCGTCCGTTCGCCCAGGAACTTCGGAAACTTCACTTTGGATATAAAGCGCCGAGCACTCTCGTCTCTCGAGAGGTCCTGACGTCCAGTTCCAAGGTAACCGCGTGTCAAAGGTCGCGCAATTAATAATTGAAACGTTGTTAATGGCAGGACCTTGAAGAAGCAAAAGGTCAGACCTCCGTGCGATAAATGTACCTGGGTCGTTGCGAAATCAACGTTACTAAATCCTGTCAGACTTCACGCAGAGACGAACCTGGCATTTATCTAGGACCTGATCCTCCAGTACCGGCACCTAGAGCTGGCAACCGATCCAGGACGATTCCTGGTCCTCGACCTCGTACCCGTTCCGCCGTGTTCCGACTGTCAGACGTCAACGACGACACCCCGCGCACCGGACGTCGTCGTACGGGACGTAAAACCAGTAGATATTGCAACTTCAGTTTTCACCAGGTATCCTCGAGTATCTTCGGGCCGTGAAAGCCGCTTCAGCACTTTCTGGGTTAAATTCGACACCTCGGTTACTCCATAACGATCCTCAGTTTTCGTGTCGCCTGGACCGCCGATGATTGTAAACAGTAGTGCCGTAAGAGCTTCGTTGATATCGTCACTTTTCAAACTTCTCGTTGAACTCTTGTCAACTTACGTGCGCACCTGTACGTATCACGTGGTCGCCCCGGTCACGTGTTAACGTTTCGGAAAAGTCCCGGGAAAAGTCCGTTTACGCGCACGCGTATTGGCTCGCGTTATATTCAGACAGCCAAGATAGATACCGCCTTGACGCGCGCGCCCCTCGAGAATGGCCTAGAGGCGAAAAGAGGAAAGGAGCCGTATGGCGCCGCCCGCGGCAGGAAGGGGCAAAACTCCCTGCGTCGAGCAAGTGCTGTGACTGCTACGCTGTCTGCTGACCACCACCACCTTCCCAACCACCTCCAGCATCTTTCAGGTCTACCTCTACTACCTCTACCTTGGACCCTGGGTACCACTACCATCGCCATCTTCGACGTCGCCGCCGCCGCCGCCGCCGCCGCCGCCACCCGTGTCTCATGTTAATACGTCTCCTCTCTTTTCCTGGATACCCCTCCCACTGCCTCCCAATATCCCCAGCATCCTCGTACGACTCTGTACGTACGTACGATCTATACCTGTTGCTCCTTTACATCTTCACAACGTCATTCTCTCCTTGTCTTCTCAGCTTGTTCTCTTACCTTCGTAACCGTCTACCTTCTTTATCGAGACTCGCTATGCTTATGCTACTCGGGATACCATTGAATATACACGAGTATCTATACTGATTCCGCCCACTTGGGTTAACCTTCTCTTATGTTACTCTTGGGAGCTGGCAGCATCCTCGTCATTTATTATTATTATTAGCTCTGGCATCATAGGTGTTTACTATTTTATTGTAATTCGGGCTATTTTTAGCAAACTCACTCTCTTTATCATACTGCGATACAGTTTTAAGGTTGGTAGCTCTATGTTACTGTTCTTGCACAGATAGCACGTGCCGTTTGCATGGAGCTCGGAATTAAGCAGAAAGGTGTGAATCCACTTTTTCTCTATACTTCTGTCTTCGAGTATATAGCATTTTAATGGCTACCAAATGGATGCTTCTTGGAAATATATTGCCGATGGTCGGCAGCAGGAAGGTCTATCCTCAGTTGGACCAGGCAGCGTTGTATTGGAAATTTCGAAAATTGCTGGTCAATCTTCGTCGTGGATCCTTTCTACGAAATTTTTCAGTACCTGGTACCACGTGCAAAACTAGATTGCGTTATTAAAATCAATGTTAATGTCCCGTCGTGCACGTAAAGTTTCGATTTCAAGCATTCCCAATATTCCTAAAAAAAATATATATATTTTTAATAACCGTCACCGAGGACAAAAATTATATCGTCAATACCAACAATTTCAACGCGATCAACCGAGATCGTATTGCAACGTTGAATCCCATTGAAAATCAATCTCTTAACCGCCGCGAATCAGCAGGGCGGTTGATACTCTTCGAGACATGTGCCACGTCGGAGAGAAAAAAAGAAATAAGAGAAATAAACAAGGAATGCGGAGTTGTAGCAAAGATGGCGTGTGCTTGGCAAAGGAATCAATGAAGAACCTTGACGGGGATGTGCATTGCTGCCAACTGAAATGACTTTACGCACGCTATAAACTCCTGCATGATGATTTCGAGTGATTTATCAGTTTGAGATAAATTTGAAATTACATAAAACAGAAAAAAAAGTTCACATATTCATTGCAGCCAACTGCATGTCATTTCAGTGCCACCCGTAAGAACTATGTAGTTTCGAGAACTAGGAATGATAGCTTGCGCTAGTATAAAAAAGAAATGTCCCTTAATGGGATTCCTTAATAGGATCATTCCTATTAGACTATCCAAGGTGTATCATTAAAAGGATGATTATATATATATATATATACAGCTTGAATGACTATAGGAAGTCGCTTGTTCGCTCTCG
This sequence comes from Cephus runcator, assembly GCA_030142495.1. Classification (NCBI taxonomy): domain Eukaryota; kingdom Metazoa; phylum Arthropoda; class Insecta; order Hymenoptera; family Cephidae; genus Cephus; species Cephus runcator. The sequence continues at coordinate 243,598 of JARQTC010000296.1, forward strand.
TACTGAGCAAACGTTACACGCACCGGCTTAACTGTATCCAGGTCCTAATATGGATCCGGTGTTGTTACGGATGTCTTACGGGAGCCAGGTTATCATCCGATCGGTTGGGTATTGGAATTAATGGTGGCGCGGGTCAACAGGGCAAAAACTTGTCAAGTCGAAAACCGATTGAAAGCTGTTGGGCGTGATAGATCGAGACGTCGTGCTGCCCGGTATCGACAGTGACTTCCTGAATCGAGACTCCAGAAGAGCGAGGGAGAAGAAGAGGCCAGTTGGAGCGACGTTATATATTATACCTACAATATAAGATACAATACAGACAGGCGTACCACTATAATAATCCACAATAAGGATATAGCTACGTACCTGAATACACACTATGTATACGTACACCATAGGAAATGGAAGTTGGCTCGCGTGAGGTTTCGATCCTATCTAGAAATCTCCAGCGCACCTTGCCACGCGTCGCTATAAGGTTTTACAAATTATTCTGCACGGTTGATACAAGTGAATAAATCTTACCGAGGCAAATGCGAGTTGCGAATATAGACGGTCGTAGGATATGTGCACAGAGTCCAGTTGAATTTGCGTACTGATTGTCAGGACACGTAAACTGAGGTTAGTGTATTCGTATACACTGTCGTGGATATTTTATATGGCAGATGGGTATACACAGTACACTTTGTACGGTTGATACTCTTTGTACCACAGCTTTAAGAATAGGTAGGTACATACGTCTCGTACGGAATTAGCTGTCAGGGCAGAAACATTCCTCCATACGTTAACCCAAATACGTTCAGACGCAAGAGACGTAGGCGACCGGCTCTCGTTAGGAAAGAATGCAACGCCCCGGAAAAACAAGCGGTCGAACCAAGAACTAACTTATAAGTCCCGGCAGAGCGATCTATTGTCGACTAGTGTCACTAGACTTTCAATAGCGAGCACCGAGCTAAACAATTCCGCCGTTAGGACCCGACGGGATTTTATGAATGTTGGTAATGGTAGAGTTATCCCAGAAAGTCAACCCTGCGTTTCGTAATGTCTAATCGAAATAGCTCGATCAGCTGGGTCCGGTGGCACAACAAAAACATTTGCTTACAGTCCGGCTATGCATTGACGGTGAAGATTTGGGCGTTCAGTAAGCATTACGATATATTTATCAGAATAATTACGATTTGCCAGTGTTAAATTTACATTTTTAATATATCTTTTCGATCTTTTTCTATGAAACTTGACAAATTACATTACGGCCATTGATTTGACTTCAGGCAAACTCTGTCATACTACCTTAACCAGTAGTGGATGAACGGCTACCCGTCAAAGCTGTCAATATCTATAGTGAACCTTCAAACTTTCACCATCAATTGCTTCTTCTCTCGCATACCAACGGGGAGATTGTTTCCTTTTTATTTTTCTCTCTTCCCTATACGCTTGTCCAATTGCTCGCTCGTATTTCTCGTCTTTTTTACAGGGTCTGCAGGTTAGGTTAGGCCACTGCGAATTCTCGTCCAGGATCAAAATGAAGCCAAGAGCAGTGCATCGAAGGAATGTGAGAATAAGCGGCGAGGCTGCTTTCAGCTTTCAACGAGGGTACTGAAGAAGAGAGGCAGAGAAAGAGAAAAAAGCGCAGTAGGTTATCTAACAAAGTACGGAAATGGCGGGGTGGTTAGACGCGTTTTTTTTTTTTCAGATTAACGGCCCCTCGATAATATCCTTTACAGGATGGCCAAACGGCTTTGACGTTCCCGGGAGAAATCTTTGAGCATATTTTCACGTCTATTCTGCAGCGTCTCTGCCGGATGCAGATAGGGAGGACGACGCCAATCCTGACGCCGTCGTCCCATCCACCACACATGCCCACACATGGAACCCTCGCACAATATCCTTGATGTCCCAGGCCATCTAACCTAAGCGATATGGATGAACCTTCGAGTGAGCTTAAAATATACTGCTAAATATTTTCAAATCTTTTTACATACATCTTTCGCCCAATTCGAATCCTCGACAGAAAACTTATCCAACTACACGCGATATACCATTGATACAAACATTACAAGTGAACAAGAAAATAATATAAAAGATTTTACGTAAAAGCATTACGAGTCATAACGATCACGTAAACTGCTCTATCAATTTCCATTAGATTAATTGATCCCGCAATCAATGATAATATTACACAGGCGTGGCCTGGCACGATTTCTTATAATTTTAATGACACTCTCGCCAATGTCCGATCAGACAGCCATGCCAATTGCCCGATCGTTATCCTTTTTTTTTCCAAGTCTTTTGTCACATAACCTCAAACAGTCCACAGCACCATTCACCTTGTGCCAGCCTCCGTGTATACTAAATTTTTAACAATGCAAAGTATGTAATAAATGAATGAAAAAAAAAAACAAAAAAATGGGTCAGCAATCAATTTGAAAATCATACACAAACTCCGATGCACTTGAATTCCAATGGCAGGATAGATGCATCGCACCCATTACTCATACTTCATTAGAGATCAAGAAACGTGCTGTATGCTCAATGCAATTATACTCGAGTACTCATTACTCAGACAGGTTAGAGTGACTGATGGTACATTAGAAATCTTCATCCACGTACACAGCACCAGTACAGTAATTAGCCGCTAAGTCAAAGCGATTGGGCGATAACGAGTAACAGGAGGTACATACTAAATTTCTTCGCAGATATCTCCAAAGTGCAAGTGAAAATCCCGGATAAAATAATTAACACGAGCATCGGTCGTCCGGCCGTCGAGTTTCCAGAGATGAAAATAAATGACGCAACCACTGGCACTGGACCATTAGGCCACGCAGCATCCTCCGGCGTCTCGGCAGAGGTTAGTCGCGGTTTCGCGGTCGACAAAAGGTATCTTCGACCACACGATATCACGTTCATCCTACGAGCTACGTATGCGCCAGCGGTACAAAACTCTCTCGTCATACACCTAGACCCACTTCCTATAGGCACAGCATCATTTTCCGTCTCCCTTGAGACTTCATCCAAAGCACCAGCCTGGAAACGGCTGTCGAAATTAATCTTTCAATATCTTTTATCGTCCGGACTGTACCCAACCGAATTACCCGAGACTTTTATTTCCACAGGTCCGATCGATATATACCATCGCGATAACGGAAACGAATAACGATGACAATTCGGCAAGAATCACAAGGACGTTCGCGTATAGTATCTTGTTAATAATCCGTATCGAGGTTAATTTAAACCACCAAAGGATCTCGCCTGGCCGTTCTTCCACGCCGGCCCGATGACGTCGCACGAGTATCAATTTGACATGGACTTTACGGCGATACCGATGGCGATTCTTCGTGAGGGAAAAGACCGTGATACACGGAGGACAGTGCTGTCACGTATTAAATACCGATAAGCGGATCCCGGTGGTGGAAAAATTCACCAATAGCAATGAACATTGGATGCAGTGGGTTTCGTCGCGCTCCAATTGGCGCAGCCATCGAAAGTGAATACTTCAACGGTAAGAGACACGAGTCACCGTACTTGCGCAACAAAGCGCGCATTTGACGTAAGGAACAAGAGCCGTCATCGGGCTCAATGTAAAACGCCAGAGAGCACCGAGGACACTTTCGTTTTCAACGTGACGTCAAGATTTACAAAAATTATCCGGACGTCAAACGCAGGAACCAGTACCCGAGTACGGTACGGGACGTTGGATCCAATTAAAGAATCGAAGGAACGAATTTTCATACAATTTTGAAAAAAAATCACAAAGATGTAATTGTGCGGTCCGTCATCGTCGTCGTCGGATAAATTATTCAGCTTCTCTCATCTTTTTCCTTCTTTCCCATCTCTCCCTCTTCCTCGACCTACGGTACCGTCCATACGCTCTATCCTCCTTCTTCGGCATCGCAGGTCCTCCCTTGCTCGCTCCCTGCTCCGTGATTCCGTCTCGCTCCCACTGGCTCCTTTGGTCCAGCCCAGCATCAGGTCAACGCCCCAGTGACCAGCGCACCTTGTCCGTTCATTCCCTCGGTGTGTCCGTCCGTTCCGGCGTTCATGTGTTCCTACGTTCCATGGAATTTATTCAGCCGACACGCGTCGTACGTATACTCACATACTCGTCCCATGGACCATGCATCGATGCCTGAACTTGAATCTCTCAAGTTTTAACTACCCATGCCCACCCGTCACTGCTAATACCAATACTGTATATTTAGACCTGCCTGACAACCCAAAAACTCTATTCACGTGCATCCATGGATAATTATCTAGATAACCTGACCATCTAATCTATATTATACAGGACCGTCGTACGTGGCTCAGGACTCGAACCCAGATAATTTTCAGGATGGATTCAAAGTTCCCTGCTAAATTCTCGTCCGGATCGATTCCACTGGAATTTTGTACCTATACAGGCTCACGCGTTCCGTATGCATGACTACGGTACGTATATATAACACGTGCAAGCATACGAGTGAGGAATCCGTACGAGGCGTCGGTATGGAGCATCTGGCGATGCGGGTCGAGTTCGTGGAGTTTGTCGAGTAGGCGTAAGTAGGTATTACGTAAAATGAATTGGAAGCCTTTGAATCCGGTCGTAGACTCTCCACGTTCTCATCGGTCCTTCCCGTGTGTGATTCCGGCGTAAATTCGACAAATCTCCATACGGGTTTGCATTCAGGGTAGAAGAAAAAAAAAAGAGAATGCCCTATCCGAGTCAATGTCAACAGGTGTCAGGTGCATTGACTTTCTCCATAAACGTGCAAAAAAAAAAAAATAATTTTTTTTTCACTCTATTTCGGATTAACGTCAAAGGTTATTGACTGTGGCAGAAAGTACCGCCGACACAACGGGTCGGACTCGCACGAGCCGGAGGCCATTACCGATTTCGAATTTTTCATTCCGGCCAATTTTCTGATGCCCGTCCGGACCATAGGGACCGAGAAAGAGAAAGAGATCGTAAAATCGACGTACTCCTCGCGGACGACATCGATTCTTACAATTCCATACCAAGAGCCGGAACGTGTCCGTGACAATCACAAAGTCTGTATAGCGTGTGGTACTACGCGTATGTATACACAGCAGAGACGTATATATATACAGAATGCCTAAGCACGAGCCTGCCAATACGGTCACGTAAATAAGAAGGATTTACCGAACATTACCGACCGAATCACCAACCTGTGTCCCTGGCAATGATACCTCGACGCAGTAATTACGCGGCCGATCGTGCTCGACTCTCCCCCATTCCCTCGAGGTTTTAATTTCGTCGGTATGCCGCGCTCCCCTTTCACGGGGCACCGAGAGCAGCGCATCTCATATACAGGGTTATTCAGGCCAAACGGCACCACCCGACGTTAGCCCCGATTCATTCGATTTCAATGACACTACCAACTTCGGTCGATATCGTTTTTCCTGAACAAGTCTGAACGCGTTCCGAAGGGTCTCTGTCTCTCTCCACCCCTCGCAAACTGAACGACTATTCCGTCGTATGGATTCGGAATCGGCCATGTTCCTTCCCTACTTGGCACTGGCTCCGATAGAGGCGCTGCCGTACCTCTTCCATACTATAGCTATTATCACTGTTATCGTCGATCTGCTTGAAAGTTACAGTGACGCAGGACGCCCATCGACACTTGGAGACTCGGTACCATCCGATTGGCCCTGTCGAGCGTAGCGTGACGCTCGAGTGGTCATTATGGAAGGATAATTATAGATTTATATAATGGTCTCGTACTGTAATCATTGGTTGCCACGCTTGGGGTCCCTCAGGCAAGGTCCTTCGTCGTTTGCTTTTAAACGAATTCCTTGTCCAAATCTCATTAAGGTTGTTAAAGGTCGCTTGGTTGACCTTAAGACTTTTATCAACGTACATCGTGTATATATATACATATATATATCCTCCATTGGTATAACCGTCAGTGCAAAATCATTACGAACGATGAGCGTGCGTTAGAAAGTGTTATTTGGAATTACCGACTTACAGGTAGAACAGGCGAACCCTGCAAGCGGACAAGATTACGCGGCGTCAATGGGGTCCGTAAAGAGAAACGCGAGGAATAACCACAAAATCAATAAATTACAAATTCGTTGAAAAAAAAAAAAAAGAAAATATTATCAATTATTCAACGCCGAACACCAAACGCACTTGTGTACCCGGATGGCACAGAAGGATAATGCATATCGCTTTCTGTGTACTCTGCCCATTACGCATAGGCGCACCTATGTACAATTCACAGGGTTGCAACTTCGTTCTATCGGCGCTGTTTAAAAATTTTTTTTTTTGTTTTTTTCCTTCCTTCACGTAAAAACACCTCTCTGGAATGACTCGAACGAATGTTTACCCGAGCGACACTGCGTCCCAGAACAAACAGCAATGTCTTAACAAGCCCGACGCACCACGATACCAAAGATTGTCTCGAATTTCACAACTGGCCGACGGTTGGGCAACTTCGGGTTGACCCGGACCGAAAGACAACACGTGACTAATATTGATAGATGCCTGGCAATCAGAAATATTAATAACGACAGTTATCTTTGATTAACGGTCGAAGGTGAAAAATTCTACGCACCTCCTCGAGGTACTGACACCTCGCGATATTTGTCAGTGTCAAGTGCGCCGCGAACAATAATTTTAATTAGCGCTGCCCGCCGCGCGCCCCTCGCGCCGATACGCCGAACTTCGCCCATATTACCCCCATCGGCCCACCCGTCTACGCCACTAGGATTTACGGCCTTCGTCCGAGCGAGGATTCCCTATATGGACCTCATGGTGGTTCGACAATTTTATTCCCGTTGCGCGACTTGTGCTAGGCGCTTCGGTATAGAAAAGTCCTATACCGAAACCGAGAGGAGAGACGTTCGAATTTACGTAAATCCTTAATAAACGTTCGGACACTACCGACGCCGCGTAAAGCGGCGAATTCATTTTATTACGTTGAAATCGTACGAAAATATCTAGCGCGCAGCACGACGCATGATGTAACATAGAGATACGGCTTTTGAATAGCCTTATTAAGTGCATACGTATGCTGTATATGTATGCACAGCTTATAGATGTCATTCATTCGTCTTTATTACTTGCGCATGCGCACAACGATCCTTATTATACCATTACTTCCTGTTACGAGTTGCGCCTCGCTCTTTATCTAACTTTTATAATGTCTCTCTCTCTCTCTCTCTCTCTCTCTCACTCTATATGTATATATATATATATATATATTAAATATTAACGCGAAAGAAATAAGATAAGGGGAAGTGTTCTCCATTTCTACTTGGACCATGTCTCTTCAGACGATACCAGAAGATTAATCGGTAGCTGACAGTCGAGGTGGTTGACACTCGTTAAGTTTTGTTTGTGATCGCCGTCACTCCATCCACCAATCACTGTCAATCTTTCGGCTACGTTCCGAATTTCCAATGCACGGTCGCTCCATAAAAATGCAAACCTCGGAGAGCCACGCCAAATCGACTTGGATCGAAAATAATTCGCCGACTGGTCAGGCCCAAGAAATCGCAACCGTTTTTCGAGTACCTGGCGAAATCGTCCAAGACTACAATAATTAATACCTTAAAAAATATATATATATACATATATTCCAAAGTGCTGTGCAAGATGCTACGGATCCTATGGTCCAGCGATGCAGCATCAGTTACGTATCGGAGAAACGATCGGTAGAAATAAATCCCATAAGGTAGATCATACGAAGATACGATTTTTCTCCATCCGCTCGTGTGTTCCCCTATTCTATTCTTCGTCTAAATATATATATATATATATATACATACACCTTGTCTGCCTACCTGCTTCGTTGCAGTACCGCAATACCAGCGAGCTACGGTCAGCACTGTAAAACGTAACCCTAAGCAATGACTGCATTGCATAAACCATTCCCATAGTGAAGTGCTGTAGAAAGAATGAAAAAGAAAAAAAAAAAAAAAAATCTCTAATTCGGCCAATATTATTCCTATGAAAATCACTGCCGATCTTTCAGACAGCCCCGAAGGCATTACCTACGCCAAACCGACGAGCGATCACGCAAATGATCTGAAACCGATCAATCTCGTACGCCTCGATCGCCTCGCGATCACTGAACATTGTAAAAACAAGAATACACATACAAGCCCAACGTTAACATACGTTAGGATTCGTTGGTTCTGCTGGTTCTGTAATATGATCGATCGAATTATCGACTCTAAATTGGAAGCTGGATTATTCTCAAGGTTACCGTACAAATATGCCAGACGATCCGACTGACTGTACGTTGGCATATATCCCAATATTACTTGCTATACCCGGTATATACGTATTTACGTAACGATATCACAATACGAACGTAATCATCGAATCGATCGACGTATCGTATGCGCGTACAGGGATAATTTTGCCAATTGAAATTCAAACGATTTCTCCTATCGCAATGAGGGACAGATAAGAGTATTGGGATTTTCATGATAAATTGGTATCACGTAAATTGTACCAAATTTTTTTTTTTCTTTTTTTTTTTTTTTTTTTTTTTCGAATAACGTCTACCCAGTCGCGACGATTCTTTGGAGAGACTATATGACGTCACGAAAATGGCCGCCCGACCATTTATCCCGAATGCGGTCACGCTCGACAAAAAGGATCCGATACGATGTTAAGGGGTCAGCGCGTGTATGTAACTATTAAAACAACGGATCGGCAGCTATCGGGCCCCAAGCAGCAATTTCCGATACAACTTTTTTAATAACGCACCTACCGAACCTAAAACTTTCATTTCTCGTATCGATGATTAAAAATCATCAAGACCTCGATCGATTGGATTTCATTGGTCTGACCTCTTGCGTAACGGCGCATATACGCGTGGCCCCCACGTGTGAGACCCATTATGTATTTTACATCGAGGGAGTGGTATACCCGGGGACTTGAGTCCCCATATGCTTCTTTTTATGAATGCACGACTGTGTATAATAATAATAAAGATTCGTCGCGGATACTGTACCAATCGCGTGGAAAAAAAAAAACGTGCAGACGCAGGTATAGGCCATTAATTTTGGGACTCGCAAGTCCCACTTTTTACTTTGCACCGATAATCCGTAATTCCTACCGTACGAGTGACGCGAGAAATGGGTCACAGTACGAACTGTTACTAAAGCCATGGGAATGTATGGATTTTGGGGCCCGTGGGCCTTTCGGGAACTCTATCGCTGTTATTATTATTATCGTTATTTCGCACGCTCGTCACTATGACGACCCGGCGCCATTAACGTACCGTTAACGACACATTGCCGAATGCCAATCATAGTAACAACGAAGGAACAAAGAGGCCGGTGCCGATGATGACGATGATAAATAAAGAAAAAAAAAAAAAAAAAAAAAAAAAGAAAGAGACAGACAAGATAAAAGGAAAAGAGAAGAATAAAATTACGCAATCCGACAGGCGTCGGTCCGACCACAGTGAATTAGTTGATCGAGACGGAGAACAGCAGAATTTGCATGACGACTCTGCTGGGTAAGAAGAAAGTCGAGTGAAAGCACGCGACATGTCGCTCTGGTAATACCCGTGTAAGTACCGCGTGTACTGTCAGTTACCCCAGGGTGTACCTATCTATAACAATTATTAGTCTATGACCGGAGGACTTTAAATACCCGAGATGTATCTGGTCCTGGTGTAATTTGCGGTTAGAAATGGGAGCACGCAGTGTATACGTATACATAGACATTTCCGTGCAAGATATTCCGGTGATTGTCGTATTATAGCAATTCAGAGATACTTAAGGCGGATAAATTGGCCAGGTATACCAATATTGAAAATCAGAATCGGAAAAGTCGAGGATCATTGGGAATGCATATACGTATATACACTTGGTTACGTTGATCTTATATGTATATATCGTTTAGGCTGATCTTTTGATTTTCGCCTGTAACCTATAAGATCGTCCGACAGATTGTCAGTATATAACGTGAGTGGGTAATAGCCGCGACGGTAGTCGCCAAGATCCGACGTGACTTGAGGCTCGCGTGTGCAGATATGATTAATGCATGAGAGATATTTTCGATCTCAAAGTGAACTGATAGGCAACTCGGACTTTCTATACCGACTCCGCTCCGAGAGCGTATACGAGTTTATTTGATTGAAGACCCGCTTTTATGTACCTACACGTGTCCTAGCCCCGGCATTTTAATTGATGATCGATCGGCGAACGTCGGATAATTGGAATGGCGATACAATTATTTCGCGACAGGGCCCTTTCACGCCACGCGGTCCGCCCGAAAGACGTCGAGTTGAACGATAAACGGAATTTCGAAAAAAAAAATTTTTAACTCAATTTTCCCTTTTCTTTTCCACTTTTGATCGACACTCCGCGTCATCCGCAATCGTAATATCGTACGGGTTGGTAACGATTCTTATCGAAGCATCTGTTACAATCGATAGAAGAGTATCGATAAACTCGTGGATGGTCGGAAAATTAATCGAAAACTGTTACGAGTCAAGGTTCGACTTGGTTAACGACAGACGAGCATTGGGACAGGATCGTTTCGGCACGTTGCCAGTGATGACGATAAGGATAACGATGACCGACCATCTCCCTCTCCTTACTTCCCACCCGTCGTCGTCGTCGTCCGCGGATGCTGTGCGATTTAGACTCGTTAACGGTGTTATAGGTACAGCGTATACCGTACGGAGACTCTTAACAACGATAGCATAAATACTGAGCAGGAGCCATATAATACGAGCCATTTTGTGCGAGAGTAACGTGCACGCACCTTACATCGCGCAGCCTATAAATCTTGAATCATCAATCCGGATGGATTAATCGTCTCACCGGTCCAAGTGCTATCGGACATCATCAGGGATCATCAAGACTCGAGCCATTAAACAGAAATCAACGCAGGTTGATTACGTGCCCGCTATCTCGGGATAGTACGTACCATTCAGACGTCATAAAGGCCCAGCGTACAACAGTAAGTCGTATAAACAGCTACGCAGGCACAGTGAATTTTCTACGTTCTCATTTAACAGTGTCACACGTTGTTCGGGAACTTAAGAAATTATAGCTTTTTCAATTACACTGCTATTTTATCAGACACAGTCGTTAAATTGACGTGCGTTGTACACTTCACGCGTAGTAACGATATTGTATACCGGGTTGCCGTTCGACTGTCTATGGTAGGAACGGGACACACTTTTCGTATAAAAGTATCGTGGGCTAAGGGCGGGCTCTCATGTGAATTGTACGCGAGTCGCTACAGTTTCGTTTTCGACTAGTCGCGTGGCTCGTGTATACTGCGCTGGGAAATGCCGAGTGTGGGTGTCGTGAAAAATTGACAGGATTGACACAGAGAAAAGTTAGTCAGGATCGTTTGCACGTGCTTTGAATATCGAGGAGATGATTCCCTGGAGAAAGAAAACTCGAGTGGTCACCTTTCTCCATTAATTGCGAATCGAAAGGCTGCTCTTGGAACGTGAAAGACAAGGAGAGAAAAGAGAAGCATACGATAGACGAGAAATAGAAAAGAAGCTACGGGGCGAAGGCAATGGGAACGTCGCGTCGTCTGCTTATACCTGGGCTGCGTCGAGGCTGACAATGGCCGCCCGTATTAGGAGACTGTCCTGCGATATATTTGTTAAGAAGTCGACAATGCAGACACGACGGATCTTTTTCGTGAGTTTACTGTGAGCAAGTATTCCGTGGTCGAAGGACAAGGATAAAGAGTGCTAAGGATTAATGGAGAGAGAGAGAGGGAGAGAGACGGTGTGAGTACCTTTACGGTTATGCTGCGTAACGTTGTCGCTCGCTGCTAACCTAGTCGTAATTACTCGGCAGGATTTAATCGAACTGCTTCGGGCTAATTAAAAATTCCCCACTCCCGGTACTCTCTCTCTCTCTCTCTCTCTCTCTCTCTCTCTCTCTCTCTCTCTCTCTCTCTCTCTCTCTCTCTCTCTATCTCTC
>JARQTC010000296.1:255613-345392 GCA_030142495.1 Cephus runcator
CTCTCTCTCTCTCTCTCTCTCTCTCTCTCTCTCTCTCTCTCTCTCTCTCTCTCTCTCTCTCTCTGTCTCTCTCTATCAATAAGAAGATAATATCGTTATAACGGGAGAAGAGAATATCACGGGCCGTCTTCTCGCTTAGTAAAAATACGAAGGGAACGCGTATCTACGCGTAAATCTTAAGCGCTGTCTATGATGTGGGCAACGTAACCTACCGACTGCCATTGCCTAGTGAGCTTGCATATTGCGGGTAATAAATTACGGCTGGCTTCACTTGTTTCCTTTGATTGCTCCACGTGTATACATAACAAATGCGGTACGTGCGAGAAATAAAAAAAATGAAAAAAAAAAAAGACAAAATCACGCGAACGACGCGTATCTAGACGCGAGTGAATAGACAGAGTATGATTTAGGAATTGAATTGTCCTTTGAGAATTTTCGGTTTATTTTTTTATTTATTTTTAATTGGAGAGGAAAATTAAATCGCTGTTCCCTTTGTATACATAATTGTGTGGAATTTTACTGAATACTGATTATTCGTTTGGATAATTATTACTCTCAACGTAATGATAATCTACGATGTACGTATCGCGAGTATCTAACCTATTGATTATCGCTTATTACTTCGAAGCATCTATAAGTTTTCTTATTTTTTTTATTGTCTTATAAGGTCGTGTCGTTCTCGAGTTCTATGAAAGGTGCATGGACCAGTATGGAAACTGGATACTGTGGCTCTATGCAAATTGTATAGTATAAAGCTGAAGTCTAAACATGTATTGTTATTGCTTAAGACAGCAGATTCTGGACGACGTAATAATTATGATTTGCGAGGATTTACGCAAGGTATTTCAAAGGGTCACGAAAAGGGTTGTAGATGGCGGAACCATCTATTGGTGAGTATAAATTTACGGATAAATTTTGTTACCATGGTGTTTGGTGATGCCGTGCATGGATCATGGGATACCTACGTTACCGACTGGTATTACCGACACGCTTCTATCCGCCATCTTTCAGCAGCACTATTATCTCAGTCTGCAGGAGTCTTCCTTTATCGAGCAGTCGCTGCATTACCAACAGTGTACCCAGGTATACTGGTGCAGCCCTCTTGTCAAGCTCAGAAGCTGCTTCGTTTCGGCGCTAAAGACTCGAGTAAGAAAATAATTACGGAATCCACAAAAAATTTGGACACCGGATATGCTGCAACTTAATCGCCTGAGATTCAAACAGATAAAATAGATGGCGGTCCAAAAAATACAAGGATATAATTGTACGGCTGAAATTTGCATGGGAATTTGTTTTATTTAGAGATTCTAAGAAATATACTTAACGACTTTAAGATCCAAGAACACTCTGCGGCGCGTCGCTTCAATTTCATTGAAGATATACGCCATAAAATCCTGATAACCGATCATTTAGCATAATTAAGGATTGTGGAATGCGAGTATTACCCTCATCCATCCTTGATGGATAGGTTATCCAATTTTTTGTTTTATTCGAACTACTGTCTGTGTGGTTACGATTGATTACAGGGAATCAACTTAACCGAATGGTTTCCGGTCTACGTCTACGAGAGTGCTCGTTATAAAACACCACACAAATTTCCTCGTCCAAATTTAACAGGTAATTTTTTGTTCTATAAAATCAACAATTCCACACAATGTCATTACAAGCATTATTATCCGAATATAAAATCTAATACGATTAAAAGCAACATGGCACAATAACGATAAAAAAACACTGACTTCCAGATCTAAACAAAAAAAAATAAAGAAAATGCAATAAGAGTAATTGCCAAAGAAAAAAGAATCACAAGAGTCTGACCCAAACAACAACAAAAAAAAAACAATTGAATATGGAACACAGCAGACACTACAAGTTGGAACATAGCCGACGGCAAGTCCAAAGATTCCTCCCAAAGATTCCTGCTCGAGTAACAAGTACCTCGTTAACAAAAAAATTATATAAAATCCCCCAAAAAAAGTACGTATTCAAATACATACCCCATAAATTCCCCAAAAATCCCCAGCGACGCAAGTCAAAATCTTCAATTTCCATCTAAAGAAACACCTCCAAAGAATAACCAAAAATTAATCAATCCTACAGAGATCGACCCTCGAAGTGGCAACGCGTCTGAAGCTTTTACATGATATATGCACATCCTCAGTGAAAGAGGGCGTGCAAAGAAGTAGTAAAGAAGCAATATAGTTAATAGCACTAAGTGCAGATAAGAGTGTTGGTCGGTGCACGCGCACGCATAAGAAGAGAGGAGGAGCAAAACGGGGCCTGTTTCACAATCAGTCGAGAAGGAAGAAGAAGAAGAAGAAGAAGAAGAAGAAGTTTAGAAGCCGAAGGTGGCTCGTGCTTGGCGATGACCTCTGACCGTGAAGAGTAAGGCGAGGCCACGCCGAGGCACGCGAGGCCCAAGACGCCGCCCCAAGGCACGCGCAGACTCTTGTCTTCGTAATGCCGTGCGATTGGTCCGTTCTTGGGTTGGCATGCCGTGCCAATAGCACAGCGGACCAGGCTAACGATAAGTGGCGGCCGAAGCAGTTACTTCGAATCGCATAATGCGCTTATATACATGGATAGGAACCAGGATCTCGAGATGGTACCAGGAGTATATATACACATAAACCCTGATCTTGTCCCATCTCATCTCGTCCAGCATCCCGTCTGGACCCCTCATCCATACGGTACGTACCACTTGGTACGCCTGCTGCTAAGACCGCCTCGACGATCTCAGTAATTTTAACCGTATACGTAGATACACGTACATCCCATCTGTCTCTCTCCCCCCCCCCCCCCCTCTCTCTCTCTCTCACGCACCCATCCAAAGATGACCAATCGCTGTTCCAGTCTCTCCAAGAATTCTCCGAGCCTCCCCTCATAAATTTCTCCCGTATAAAAGTCGATACTACGGGCGTCGCGATTTTCGTCCAACCTCATACTTATCGTTAGCTACGCGACGGCTGCTGCTGTTAACTCCACTTGGTATGTAACGTATGTGAATGCGCGACGTATCCTTGGCACCCATGCGAATGGATCCGTCTGATAAAGTATAGAACAAGTTTTGAGATCATCGAGAGGAAATACTTGGCGCAAGAACGTAACTGTCCCGCTCCTCCGCCACCACTCGGTGGAAGTCTGCGTGTCCGATTCTCGAAAAGAAAGAAAGTATCGCAGGCCTGCAATTAGCGTAGAAAATAATAACAGAGTCACCAGCTTATAAATGCATCGTGCAGGACGCGGACAACTGAGAGTCAGTGTGTTAACCGACGGGGCGACGCGACGTGAGTTTGGTCTGTATACGCGTATACACGAAATATTCCTATATATACATATATACGAATGTACAAGTTTTGAGTGGGCGGCGTACAGGGCGTAGCTCACTAATTATAATTATACTATAGCGGCATTAGGAGCGTTAATTGCTACGTAAGTCTGGTCAAATACTTGCCGCCCCTCAGGCTCAACTCTCTATCGCCACCCACCCCCCCACCGTCTCGCTGGTCTACCGCCCTCTGCCACACGGGCACGCATGAAAAAGTGTACGGATAGGTTCCTTATGCATGCTGGATTCGCATGTGGTAACGGACATGTGTTTCCAGGTAGCAAAAAGGTGGATGAGCGAGCGTTCCTTCGTGACTCGCGGACGTGCCGCCAAATCTTTTTTATTTCTCTCCGGACGATTATTCTCTGCTCTTTTTTTTTTTTTTTTTTTTTTCTTCAATACCTCCAACAATCACCCAGACTTCTACCCGGCGTATTCGAATGTTCACCCGGCAAAAAGTTCCGGCGACTCGGACGCCATTATGCTCTCTGTTTATTTCTCTTAGAAAGCCCATACGGACTACCTATGCATGCGTATGTATACGCTGTATTATTGTGCCCTGTGTTTCAGTAATTACCAGCAATTATCGGGGTTCATTACTTACGTTCCAATGCGTATCGCGTTTAAACGATATCTGGGCCGGGATCCTCTGAACTCTCGGCCAAAGGAGATTTCGTTCGGCCGGGCCGCGATTTGATAGATGATTCTGGTGCAACAGGTACACACAATCCGTTAACTGATAGCAGTAATTAGAGCCGTGTGTCACTCGGAACAAAAGCTGCCCCCTGGCGTAGCTGGCATTTGGCATTTATCACTGCTTGACTTACGTTAGGAGAGTCCGAAGGGCGAGAAGGAGAAAGAGTGCGGTGCCCCTCTTGTACGTGTGCGCGCACACGCCGACTCCTCGTTCTCGCTCTCGTATTTTGCCTTTGGGTTATGGCGGCCGGTTTCATCTAATGTACTAATAACATAGTGGCAACCCGACGATTAATAACGGAGCGCGGCTTTTACTGAAAGCATAAGCATCAGCTTGCGACTAGTGGGTGGACTCTTGTAACTGGCCATCGTCGAGTATTCCGTATTCGGCAAAGGGGATACAGTGTCGGATGCGACAGAAAAAAAAAAAGGGCCGAATAATTCTAGGTTTCTTTTTTTTTTCCCTTTAGTCCGCACAAAATTGATAAGCCCATATCGCCCTACCAATAATTATATTCGCGTCAGCACGAACTCTCTACCCATATCAATACCGTGTAATGAGTGCCTCGTATATATGGGGGGTATATTGGTTAACCCCTTGCTGAGTGGGTGAAACTAATATAATAACGATCATTTGTATTACGTGTTATAACTCGGTCACGCTGTGCGAGCGATTCCTCTTGCTGCTGTTAAAATCTACTATAACGCCATTGTAAGGAGATACTCCACCTGTGCGCCGAGCGGTATTCTGGTATTACTTTGCGTCAACAGCAGTGCCAGTAAATGTAACGAGAATAATTGACGGCGAAGTGAGCCATTGTGAGGTTAAATTTAAGTCGCGTTGTTTGACAGTGGGACGAAAGTAGAGAGTCGGGTTTATAGCCGTCTATGAGGTAACGTAATAATCATGGGTCTTCTACCATTCCTTGCTCTCCTCCCTTACCCGGCCACCCCCCTGACCACCCAATAACAACAGTCCAAACCTTATTCGATGTTTCTCTGACTTCTTCTTTCCCCCGTTCTTCACCCTTCGAAATTCTCGGTAAGCTCGAACTGCTTCGCAGACTGAAACGAGCCTCGAGTCTCAACACAAATAAGATAATCTCCATTATAAACTGAGAAGGCAGGGTAAGTAAACGGCGAGGAGTTATTTACTTGCTGTGCCAGTGGGGGGCTCGCAGAGGAAACAAAGTAATGGCACAGAGAACGCGAATAAGAAGCAAAGAATACGCTTTGGTTAATTCGAAAGTCGCGCATGCGCGTTGACGGCTACCGACGTTGCCTAGCAACGGTGTCAACAAGGCATAGAAGTACGTGGCTTTAACTGTATTGTCAGATAATACGACACGCTGATTGTACTGTGACGAGTATAAATTCATGTGATATCGAAGCTTATGTAATTTTTATAAGATAATTACGTGACTCACCCAAGATGTCCCGCAGTCGGCACTTCCAAGAGTCTGAAAGGCCGGTACGCATCTAAACGTCATCCTGCCGTACCTCTAGTATGGAACCAGATGATTAAGTACTATCGCTCTCCGGTCACAACTTACCTAGAACAAAACAAAACACTTAGTTAGTGATCTAGCTGATCATTGAGGCATTGTTTCTTCATAATTATTCGCTTCCTATGTTTTCAGATTATCGCACGGTTACGAAAGTGACGTTAATGTTTGGATGTATAAAGTCGCCGGAAATCATCACAAGGATGGTGTCCCGTGGCGATTCACCGTACACAGTGTACTTCTTCTTGGATCTTTGATCCTGCTCGAACCGACTCGATTTTATATCACCGCAGGAGATCTTTAATCCCTTCCTTTCACACACTCTGCTCCACGTAATCCCGGTGTTCGGTTTACTATGCACTTTTCTACATTCTAATTATACCGTATATCTGCACTCGATACGATTGCAGCAAACAAATGCATCAGTTCCATAGAACAATAATAGAGATTGTCACGTGAGTACAGAAAAATACGTTATTTAATTAAATGTTAAGTTGCCTGTGCGTGAAAGAGTAAATTTGGAAATACCGACGAGTACAAGGATTCCCTTAAAAGTGCATTGTAATTTGTTGCAGTTGCTGTGCTCTACCTTGGTATTATTATACGGACCTATACCCATAGTGCTTGTGCACTGTATTATACAGACACCCCACCACCATGTGCGAGAGTTCGCCCTAATGAAAACTTATGCACCATGCAGTGATAATTGTCAAGGAAATTGAATTCTGACGCATGCACTCTAACTGCAATACCGTAATGTATTAGAGATGCAGACAGTGGAATATTTCTGTATTATTGTGGCGGGACTGTTGCTTCAACCGTTGCTCGCTTGATTACTACACACTGCATGCAACGTACGTCACATACGTAGGGAATCTCCTGGACTACGAATTCCACACCGAGTTCAAGCGCACTAGTTTAATATTTTAACGTATATTAACGAACGCTGCACAAAAATGTATTGCACCATCACAGTATACATACCGATAGTGTATAATTTGGTACACCAGAATATTAACTTTGACACCGATGTACCTTCCTTAACGGCTACCCAAGAACTGACCTCTCATCGTTCTGTCACTTTGATCGCAAGCTCAAAATAATCAAAATATACATTTCCACACACAAATCCGCCCAATTAGCTTCGAGCGCTACACTGTATAAAAAAATTACCACGTTGAAAGAAAACAAAGCTGCAAAATATACGGAAAAAAAATAATCATCGCATAAAACTCCTTCGTGAGATGCAGAATAAAAATAAAAATGTACAATCATACAAATTCACATATTTCAACAACCATGAAATTATCCTGTCCATACGCTGTCGGTATATTGAATAAATTAAAGAATTAAATCAAAACATCCACTCGTTCCACAGGTAAAAATTTCACTCGCAAACTGTACAGCGTACAAATTTATTTGCCAGTCTACAAAAAAATTGCTACAAACAATTCTCTCGAGTATCTCGAACACGAGGTGCAAAATACAAGTTTTACGGCCTAGGAATACAGTAGTGAAATAAGAACCTAATAATACATAACAAGGCTTGCCAGTCCGTAGCAGCATAAATGACAAGATAATTATAAAAATATAAACAGATACACATTACTTTAACAGCACAGATCATAAATGCATCTAAATAACATACCAGTCCATACAATATGCATACACCTACTGTAAATTAAACGTTCGAACTGTAACAAATGATTAGGGTGAAAATGGGTATACGTCCTCCCCACCACCCACTCTCCCTATAGAAACGAGCAATCCATGGGGGTCTAATAATTCATTATTATCCTGCAGCCCACTCCTCTGTCATATCTCTAATATCACACAGATGCTATTCGGCGTATCGGACTGTTCCGATCGAATTTACAGATAAGAGATCCTATCGATAGAGCAGGGAGGCTTAATCGCGCTAAGGACGGAATACTCATTCAGCTCTCATTAGCGGAACCAGGCGCGGTGATGCCACGTGCTGGACCACTCGAGTAATCTCATTCCGAAGGAATAACAAAGGGATACGTCTATAGGTTAAATCTACACGTATGTAACAATCGATAAAAAAAAAAGAGTAATTAACGCAAGAATAAAAACTGTATATATATATGTATATATATATATATATATATATATACACGTATACGTAGAAGGAACTCGAAAAAACAGTCCAAGAGGATGGTTTACGTAAGCTATCCTCAGAAGGTAGTGATTATATAGGTGCTGGGATAACCGGACGCATTCTTCGGTCAATGAATAAAAGGACGAATAACCACTAAGACTCGGTAGAGTCCAGGGTGTTGGTTCGATGGTCAGTCGGTACCAGGTACTGGCTGCGGAAAACGCAGAAAGAGGAACGCGAGATGCAAGCTACGAGATGGGGTCCGGGATGGGGCCGGAGGAATGAATAATGGATTCGAACGTAGCCATGCCAGCACCCAGTTGAATATTCATAATGCATTGCTATATGACTATGTGCTCTGGGTCTCTGTATGATGTGTGTAGTGTGTATATATATATATATATATGTGTGTGTGTATCTATATGTATATATATTATTACCGAGCTGGGCTTGCGCCGAGTTGAGTTTTGCCGAACTAAGCCGAGCAAACTGAGCTACCTGCTTGAATATGGAGCAGACCCACGTTAGCTCCTCGAACGAGTCCCGAATATACGTATTTTTATCCAACTCGCGAAATTGGGCCATTACTCCGGAAGCAGATTGAAACTGCTTTCCGGACGTGTATATAGGTATAGCGAAACGTGACAGTGACAGGAACGGTTGAATTTTATCGAAAGGAATTGATGATTCTTGGTATCACGGATTACCGGATGATTTTTAACTTGACTGTCCTGCCGGTATATGATGCCTAACGACGTACTATTAAAGAGAGTTAACGACGGCTGGACCAGTGGTATTTTTTTGATCACAATTTTCTAGGATACCCCTTATATATAGATATATTAATGGGATTTCTTAAAAGAAAACTAGTCGGAATTACTTAAATGCTTTTCGAAATTTCTTATCTGTATTTATCACTGATTCTCTATTATATCGGATATTGGGTATCGATAAATTCAAAATTAAATTTCGATTTACGTTATATATATATGTGTATGGATGCGGTTAGACTTTTAATTTTCCCGCGTTACGTTTCCTCACTGGATTGGATTTAATTATCTAAGTGATTTGTTGCCAGACTACTCGCGCGGTACTGGACCCGATATTAAGTCGAGATCATTTTCGTATCTGCTCAATTAATCCCTCGATATCCAAAATCCAGATACTCAACACAAAATAAACGATTAATTTGTAAAAATGGACAAGTTTTGAATAAAAAAAAAATTGAAAAAAAAAATCATGTTTATCCAAAATTCACACGCGTGACAATTCGTACGACTGGTAAAGCAGATCGCTACCTTACCGACGTGTACATTTCAATTCTGATAACGAGCTTCGAGCGTGGATCCTAATTCGTAAGGTTGGCGAGACTGTAAATATAATTGAAAGTAAAATAAGCAGATGCACGAGGCGAAGAGAAGAAGAGCCGGACTTACGTACTATAGAATGTAACGTGGTAGCGATATCCTCGCTTCGCAACATTCCAATCTGTTACAATTACCGAATAATTCCAATGCTGGCCAGCATTGAAGCAAAGGAACCTGAAATTAACTTGATTAGAGGCTACCGTTCGTAAGGATGCCTACTACTGGAATTTAACCAGTTATTATATAGATAGTAGCTACGAGGCCCTATACGTGTTAAGGCAGAACGTGCTTCACGAAATTAGGTTCTCAACCTATCGCCAATTCTTTCACTCGTTATCGCACGATCGAACCAACAGAAAGTTAATTAATCAAAAGAACAATGCGCACGTCAATGGAGATATCGATCTTTATGAATATCGATTGAATTTTTAATATTTTTATCCGACACCCGCGCGCACGATACCCTGTAATTTTTTATTCATCGCGACCAATTAAACTGTCAATGGTTATAATTAAAATGCACCACGGTATCGATTATCGATAATTAAGCTTGAATTGTGAAAGTATCACCGGTCCGATTAAAAATACGTTTACAGTGAAATGATAGCTCGGGAAAATTTTTCGTAAAATACACTTTTGTGTATATCCTCGAAAATCACTCCTACATGATGTTCCGACTGGGAAAATTGTATGATTTGGGAGGGGGGGCATCGAAAAGGGATGTACCTATCGATATACTGATAGTCAGGTACGATGCCAGACGAAATGAAATTAAAAAGTGATTTTACCTGTTGAACACCCAAGCGATTAAATAGAAATTTGGCCCCGATCTCAGAATTATGAGAATTACCTCGATAGCCCCGTCATTAAAATCCCTCTTTGATTAATTTATCCGGCTGTTATTTAGCCACACGGAATTCAAAGCTTTTTGCTGCTCTCCTAGCTCACCCGGTGATAAATCGTTTAATTTAATAGGCAATACACTAGCACGGCCTGTGCACAAGATAGCACTACTATCAGCAGGCCACCCCCTGCATGCAATGGCCATACAGGCACCACGCGTAAAAGACGCTTTTGTTACCAAACTAAAGAAACTTTGTAAGAAATAAAAAAAAAAAATTTTCAAACAAAAAAAATTTATATCTCTTCCACGCCCAAGTATCAGAATAACTGGAATTGAAAAAAAAAAAAATTTTTTCCAAAAACGCCAACATAACCCAATTTTATTACTAAAGAATACAAGCACAAAGTGTGAACCGTTTCGAACTAATGCGTTATGCCGCGTATGAGTTGTCAAAAAAAAAAAAAAAAAAAAAAAAAAAAAAAAAAAGAAAAAAAAAAAAAAGAGGTACCAAACGGCAAAGGGTTCCGAGGGTTTCTTTTCACAGAGGTTAATCAGGGTCGGTACACTGTCTGGCAAGTTCGGTTCGGTTGGCGAATGGCTAGTTAGCAGGAAGATTGGCTTTCTTGGCCGTATTGGTCCCATCTGCCACTGACGTTATTGGTACCAGCCAAACACACGGCAGTAAAATCGACTAAGCTGACGGTTATTTATTGCTCGCGGTGGCACAGGCGAGTGGGACCAAAGCCAGGCACACACAGAGGTATTTAACGCGTGGAATCGCTTATTGGATTCAAAATTCTTCTCCGAGACTTCTCCTCCCATTAAATTCTTAAAAGGACCCGACCTCACGCTTCCACGACCGGAGCGCAAGCTCCTCCGGATACGAGCTTAGGCCTGGCCCTTCCATGATCTCAAGCACTGACCCCGCACGTACCGATCGATATTGACCTTCGAATAAAAAAAAACGTCCAAAACCTAATTCCGAAAAATTCAATAAATTTTTAGCGACCGAATCAAATGCACCTGATTCGCCAGTCTCTGCGCACCATCGAAACTAATAAGAGTGCTCTAGAGCGAAGTTCCCGGTGCTGCAAAGCCAATGTAAAATAATGCTCTCTTCTTGATTGAAACGTCAGCCTGGAGGAGTTATGTGGTGGTACGGTTTATGCAGTATATATCCATGTACGTGTGGTAACTACTCGATACCCCAGCTGTAGGTCGTAGGCTGCTATATTCTTGATTGCCCCACGTGAACTACCTACGGAGTACTATGGGTACCAGTATAGGTACATAATACTGCACGTGTTTGCCATACGTGTATAGGTATACGCCATTGACTGACTATATGCTTATACATACGAGTAACACATGCCTACAGCGACCTACGAGAAGAATGAAGTAACTGGCGATCGTAAAGCACTGAAGGCGCCAACGGTAACAACACAATCGTTGCACCAGCCTGTCTGTTCGTTCGATCGGCCATTAACAACCTGATAAGTGCATCCTGCGATTGCAGTTTCTTTCGGCACTCATGGAGAAAAAAAAAATAAAATAAAATTTCTTATCCCAATAAAAAGTTCAAAATTCGACGTACTGCCGCCTGCAGATAAAAATGTAGTCGCGTGAGGTCTGCCGCTTTTAAAATAACGTAGTAATTAAAACCCACGTGAATTAACTCTGTCGTTTAACCTTATTGAAATAACGTAAAGCAGTGTTTTACCTAATTTCACAAATTTACGTGGCGAACGCATGCACGGAGACACGTGGTACTTTTGCGCCGGACAGTCCTTCGTGTTCGTATGTGATATCTAATTGGATACCGCTCTAGGATAATTTATCTAAAATTGCATTATTTATATGCGTATATGTACCTGACGTCTCGCTCTATCAATAACAAGTAAATATTACGTGGGAGCTCGGACTTATATGGACGAACGTATAAGGCCCGTAGCGTAACGTAAGTTCAAGAATGATTCCATTGTGAGAGGATTTTACGAGTGACTCTTTAAAGCCTGTCATTAGACCGTCTGCGGTTGCGCGCCGCGTGGATAGTTACCAAGGAATTTACAGTGATTTACTGCTCAATATTCCGCATTTATATTCCATATGCCTGACGTATCTGTTTCACTTAGAACGGAGGAGGCCTGAATTCCCTTAGGCTGGAGCAACGTTCGACAGCGCTATTTCGCGACCTGATGACAAAATCATCATCGGTAACTAGTATATATATATATATATAGCACACAGGGTACTTGCCGGCTCTGATTACCCTTTAACAGGTTGCGCTCTCTGTGCCACCACTATCCACCATACTTTGCTTGTTTGTCAATTAGTAGACAATGAACTCTCCCTTTTCGTGGCTGTTACGTGCACGCGGACAGACACCGATTCCTCTTTATGTTGGGTCGCAACGCACGCGTTGCTGGTTAAAAATTTCGCTCGAATTCCGCCGAGTTTCTATATAATCAGTATCGAGGAGTTCGTATTAACAATACTGGAGCCTAATATCATGGGCTCGTGTACGCGTAAACGTACGTGGCTATATTTTGAAAAGATTTTACCATTTGGTGCATTCTCGCGGTGTTATAGTAGTCGAGATTCGGCATTCGGGCTTGGTTGACGCTGATCGGCGTGACACTAACTAAGATAACCCTCGAACCCCCGTTGAATTAGCTCCTGTTTCTCAGATTTACTCTTCTGCCTTCCCGGTCTCTTATTGGCACGGTGCACTCACTCATCCACTTGAACACAGTCACTCACGCACAAGGTCTCTCTCCCGCTTTGTCTCTCTCGGTAGAAGGAGAAGCCGTTCGCGAACTGTCGCCGATCCACTTGTGAACGATCATTCAGTCATCGCGATCAGTCCGCACGTGGAAACGCGGCTGCACTTATATTCCTATTTGGCATTCGATTTCGGGCTGCTCGGTTGCACTTTGAAGTAACGAAGAGACCCGTCGATCACTCGTGTTGTTTTTGTGCGTCGATCCGATCCTCTTGGATCGAGGTGCCTCTTTATCGATCGTGCTTAAATATCGCACAGGATCATTGGGATGCACTCGAGCTTAATTTTTTTCAACGGCGCGGTCCTGTCGATGACTTCCGACAAGTCGGATTTCACTTAGGGTCTAATTAACAATAAATTTGTCTTCCTTACACTCGCGCAATTTAATTATTGTTAACGAGTGATCCTGATAGCAACCGATTGATCGACACCACGTCTACGAGGATATATCATGGATATGAAAACATTATGGAAATTCGCGAGGTGACTGATAACCTGGATCGATCTCAACGCCCCCGGATGATTCGCGACTTTCGACCCGGAATCTATATAGATTTTACGCCGGATCGATATTGTTCCCGATATCTGGACCTTTGTATAGGTACGTATGGGCTTAACCGTCGTACAGGAGGACTCGAGGGTTACTGCGCCCGCGGGGCCTTAGCTACCAGAAAGAAGTGGTCCCGGGTCCTGGTGGGAGTTACGCGCTGGGAGCGGTCCCGGGGCCTGACGATTTCAGGCTGATGCTCATTGGCCGGTAACCGGAGAACGGGGACCAACTGGTTCGCGAAGAAGACGATTGCTCCGGGCCTTAGTCCCTCCCAGACGCTACCATTGGCTCTTGCGAGGGGCCCGGACAGGACTGGGAGACCACGAGTCGACGTGCTTTGCGATCTGCGACTCGCCTTCCGATCCCCAGATAAGCTCCTGCACAGATCCTTTTGTTCCTCGGATAAAGGATAAGGCCCCGTCCATTTACTTGCTGTTACCTACATTTCTAAGAGCGTAGAAGATTTTTCCAATTTTTTTTCAACTAATTTATTCTTTGATATTCGCTCTGGTACCGGATTTTACCCTTTTTGAAATATATTCACCCAAATTCTGACTTGCTGGACGTTATAGCGTTCACAAAGTGTTCACTGAGAAATCGTATAACGCATTTTACTTTTATAAGGCCCATTTCTGAAACGACGTACAGAGTCTGGTAGGCTGTAATGAACTATTCGTATCTGCCCTTTGAGAAGTGTCTCTGTAAACATTATGAATGCGGGCCCATTGTCACCGTGCACCCTAGGGCCCACCAAAGACCGCCCATGACCCAAGACCCTTCCTTTTGCGGTGACCCCCTACGTCTCGTCTGCAGCCTATGATTGGTTAACAGCCTAATAGATGGATCCAGTGGGACTTGGTGAATGAAAGGGACCCATCCGGTAGCTATGAGAAATTAATCTTCCAAGTTGCAGGCTGACCCTTTTCGAATCTGGTAGGAGAAGGAGTAAGGCCCACGATGGGAGATTTCAATATTCGCTGACAAGCATGGAGATGCACTCAGTCAGTTTTACACGACTCCACGTAATCAGTGACGTATCTAAGTCAATGTCACTGTGAAATCAGTTTAGCCAATTCTCGGGATCGTGACTACCAGAGTTCAAGCTATTCGATAGTGAATTTCGATTCGGTGCACTTCGCAGCGTGGATCCAATAATTTCACACTCGAAGTCGTTAATTCAATTTTTTTTTTTTTGTGAAATAGGTAAAACGCGTCGGACTGATAAAATTCGAAGATCCGTTACTTAATACATTAATTCTGTAAGCTCGGGTTTGCTTAAATCTCATATCTTATCAAAATTAATTAGTGTATATGTACCTATTTACATACGACCTACGACCTTTGACCAGTGTGTACTCAGTGACTTAGATGCTAAATATAATAGTAACTTATCTTGCAAATATCCTGTACTAATTTCCACGGAATTACTCAATGTCGATATGCACTATTAATTACAATATCCACGTACCCAATTACACTCACGTATCCGTGTAACGCAAGATCTTCGATGGCGACTGTACAGACTACGAATTATAACGTAAGTATATGTTTCGTGAAGAAAATTAAGCATGACTAAAATTATCCCATAATAATGCCACATCGAAGTACTTATTGAAATTCTGCTCGGTTAGATTTCATACTGCAATCTAATGTACGAACTTACATATAAATCTACACAAATCTACACGCGATTGATATTTTTCGTAAAAATACCAAAAAAATTCATTAATCCAACCAGTTCAATTTTAGTACATACCGTACGCCACAGTGCCCATAAATACTCGACAGAATTATTAAGAAGAATACAAAATTTCCATAAAAGTATACTACAAAAACCAGTAGATATTTAGAATATGAACGTGACTCAGGGCGTAACCAAAGAGGTACGTTGGTGTAAGGTATCTTATTGATCTGGTACCCTGGGGCGTGTCATCCTGGGCTGTTTGGCCGCAGGGAGGACCACAGCTAACCCTAAAGCAAAGGGGACCAGGGCGACGGCGCATGCCCAACATCCTCGGTTTCTCTGCCTGGAGGGTTAACTTCCAATCACCGGGAGCTAGAAGCCCCTTTCGCTCGAGGGGTTGTCAAGACTTTCGTGGAGAAAGAGAGAAAAAAAGGGGGGAATCCCCACACGCATGCGCAGTAGCTCCTTCCATTCTTCCTCTTCTGCCTGAACCGATCCTAAGGGTTGGTCACCACTCTGTTTTGATATTCCGTTCCTCTTATCACTGCCACAGCTTCAACCCCGTACTTCCGTCACTTCCATCCATCCCCATTCCTTCTCAGGGTTATCTCTTGCACTGACTCTTCTTTTTCTTAGTCACCTTAAAAGAAATATATATACAAAAACTATTAATACCAAAAACGTTAACGACAATGACATCGCTTACAGGTATAACGATCGGTTGTTCTTACGCCGTACACCAGAGACTCCAAGTAATTCACGAGCTGCCTTTACGATTTCTCGAATTATTCGTATCCTCTCGAGAAACATTAAAACCCGACGACCAGCGTCAGGACTTCCAGTGAAAATTCCACTTGCGCCGTAACTCCCAAGCACTTAACGTTGTTAGCGTAGAAACCAAGGGTCCTTCGGATAAAACAAACAATACTTATACGCGTAACAAAAAAAGAAGAAAATTACCTAAGAACCTTCTAGAATGTATTCAAGGGGACAAAAAAAAAGTTACGTACCCTTGTCCAAGAGATCCGCCATCTTTCCCGGTGCACGAGTCCTTCTGCGTAGGCATGCTTGGCGATCGGGCCGGGGCGTGCAAGTCGCGAAGACGAGAAAGAAGGAGGCAGAGGAGCATAGGAGAAAAAGAAAAAGAAAAAGATAAAACAAGAACAAAACGTCGGTGCAATAATCGATGATCGGAGTTATAATAAATGAAGTATGTCTTGCTGGAAGTGGAGGTGGACGAAGCGGTGATGCCGCGGTGCGGGTAGGGCTCCGAGGTACGGGTTGGGCGGGTATGGTACCTGAGGACGGCCTGGGGCATCCGTAGGGAGATCATCTCGACTGTAATCCAGTGTGCATCGCGGTATCGCGTATCGCATCGAAATCTTCTGGACTACGCCGAGGTAAAACGTAAAAGTAACTAATTATAATAAGGTGCCGGGGGTACCTCGTACTAGTCCAGGTGCCTGCACGCTCTTTCGCGATTATCCACCACGTATTATGTTTATTGCCCAAGCTTGCTCTAGCAACGTGAGAATTATAACGCATCGCGAGGCACTGATGGGGCGCGTACGCAAAGCACGCGACTGGTGGTCAGAAACAAAAATTTCGTGACTTTCGGATCGAAGGAAAATATTTTAATTAGGAAAAAAAAAATGTTTTTTTTTTTTTTCGACAAACAAATGCCGTATAAAAATATCGTAACTCGCTGTAATCTGCCGAGTCTTTTTACCCGTGAGATAGAAGCACGACAATTGCGTGTCGTACAAGTTAATTAGAGCGAGGACTAATTAGATATATCGAACGCATACGTCTTCTGTACGCGAAGACGAACTTACGAGCCCTGCGAAATCTAATTGAGTTTCTCAAAGTGCGGAACGTTATTAATCATCCGCGTTACTCGCGGTATAAACTGGTACGCGGGGACGACGTTGCCTTAAGTTTTCTCGCCGGAGACTGAAGATATTGTAGAAAAGTTTCGTAACGACGTAAACGACCCCAAATAAAAATTCCACGACAATACGGACCTGAGTTTCTCAAACAATAATTGGCACGCAATACATGGCAGGGAGTACGAAATTTGTTACCAAAAAAATCCAAACTTGTTACCATGAAAAAACAAAATACAAGTGCCGAGACGGGGTAGGAAAAAAAAAAAAATTTAGTAAAAATTCCCCAAAAAAAATTCGAAATTTTACACCATCCCCGAAACACATCGCTAAACAGCCGTATACCCGTACATACCCAACGTGAAGTAGTACAGCAGAATTATTTGGTCTCGAGCATATATACGCAGTACAAGATAGGAAACCCTAGCAGTACCACCCAGACGTCTGCCATGTTAGGCTTTCCTATTGGTGGGAAAACGTCGGAGGTACATAACCATAGGTGATAGCATATATATACACTCAAGTACATATATGCTACAGAAAGGCGAAGATGGGAATAGAAGGTACCATATGACATAAGTATATACAGATATAGTCGAAGCAGACACATACCATACAAGCAGTAGGTACCGACCTAAGAACTTGCACCCTTACAGGTTATAGGAGTCACCCGCGATAGAATTGATCGAAGAAGGAAGGATTGTACGAGATAGAGAGAGAGAGAGCGAGAGCGAGAGGTCAGGGAGGAGACGAAGGAGGACACGTAGGAGGTTGAGCCTCCGGCGCAAGCGCCCCTCAGGCGACGTCACATCGATTCCTCGGAGCAAGAGCTTACAAAATGGCCGCCGGCGTTCCATTCCTTCCGCGCTATTCGTACAGGGTACGCTTCCGTCTATCTAGGTACTCTTTGTCTGAGGTGTACGCGAGAATAGCGTCGGGGGCCTCCTGGAGTACGAGAAAATCGATGCACCTTAGGGATAAGGCCACGGAGTGACGGGAAACCGAGGGCGAACGAGGGATCCCCGTCAGCTCGTAAGAAATTGAATTATTAACCGAGGCACAAGGTGCAACCCACCGAAGCTAAACTGTCTTCCCAACAAAAAGGCCCAATCTCGCGAGAGCTCAACTATCCTTGACTCCAATAGCCGCTACTAGCATGGACGTCCTACCGTTGGGTGTAAGCGGGTATAAAATAAAAAATATTTTTATTTCATCGACACCCCATAGATATTTTCCCATCGACGTCCCTCGGACGAACCCCTCAGTGCAATCGGTACCGTCCGCCATTGCACTGATAAGAAATGCATGATAAATTGTTGAATAAAAAAAAAATGTGCAAGTCGATAGTAAATACCTCATGGCGATGCACACGCATGCGCGCGCACCGCGCGAAGTGCATGCTTAAATCATAAATAACGATAAACGCTATAAACAAAGTCGAAAGATAAAACAAAACGAATAACAACGTCGTATATCAATCGCGCCTGACCCTTGCACTCGTTCTAGCCGTAAACTCAGCACTGAAATCGCACTGCCGGACTAATTGGTCTTACCTATCACTTCGCGTCTGGACGTAGAGAAGCCATCGAGAATTCGTATCGAGTTTCCAAGCGATTTTCCGTCATCAGTTGCCATAGTTACCGAGAGCACTGTACACGTCGTAATTAGATACTGGTATATACACGTCAGTGCGAAATGGTCGACTCGAGAAAAGTATAGGCCCTGCGTAACGTTACTATACCACGGCGTCCATTATGCCGTCTATAAATAGGTATTTTGACATAACGAAAAATACGTGTGTTTATCGGTGATCAACGACCGCGGCCACCGTACACTCTGGTATTAAATGCGACCGAGCTCCATTCCACGGTGACCATGAAATGACGCTTCGATATGCATGCACCCTGTAGGCCCCCCCTTTTCTACTGCACTGTCACGTATACCACGGTAGTCACTTCGTACAAACACGTACTCGCCCGACCATTTCCACCCGCGTTCTCTTCCACTGTATCTAACGCGTGTACCGCTATACCCATGCACTCACGCACCCTACGTTATATCTATAACAGACACGTTACGGGGTACGTACTGCCGACTGAGAGCAATCGTGATTTTCCATCCCCGTTCGTACGGCCAATGTAAATCGAACGCTGCATGTGAACCAGCCACATGCGACTACGTTTCATTTTGTGTCCTGAGGCTGAGGCAAATTCTGGCTGAACTGACCCACGCGACATTTTCCATACTCGTGGGTTTAAATGAGGGACGTTATTGGTAGATTAATTTATGCTATTAATTATATATGCTTGCTCGATGACGGTATAATTTCGAGCGTTGCGTCATGGCACTTTTCTACGTTATTTTTTTTTTATATGCGATTCTCGAGTCGGCCATGCTTCTTTTTTACGGACACAACCTTTGTGGTAGAAATTTTTGTAACGCGTGTATATGTATATATTCGGGAGATCCTGGCCAGGTGCTTGTGGGTTTCTGGATGGGTTCGCATAATTTTCTGATCCTGAATCGAAAGGATTAGAATCGTCCCTCTTTTGCTACAACCCCGGGCGTTTCTCGGTAGCGCCATCTGTTTTCGGGTAA
This sequence comes from Cephus runcator, assembly GCA_030142495.1. Taxonomy (NCBI): domain Eukaryota; kingdom Metazoa; phylum Arthropoda; class Insecta; order Hymenoptera; family Cephidae; genus Cephus; species Cephus runcator. The sequence continues at coordinate 274,976 of JARQTC010000296.1, forward strand.
ACAGAACGCCAGGCCCAGTTCCATTCCCGGTTTTGGCCTCGGGACAAAATTCAATTTAGCAGGATGAAGCGTAAACACAGCGGGAAAAATTGCGCGGGAAAAATACCATTCATCGAAGCTCGATCGGTGGAAGTTACGTAAAAAAAAAAAAAAAATAACGAAGAAAGGTTTTTTTTTTGTTTTCAAAAACAGTAAAATATATATTCCCTTCGATGAAAAAAGTTGAATTTTTTTTTTTCGAAATTATATATTTTCATCGTATGTCTATCTCCTTACCTTGTGTATGATTTGATTCTGGTATGCCAGAGTCACCCTGTTCGTCATCGATGACGTATTTCACTGAATCAAAGATGGAAGCCACGTAGCCGGTTCAAGAAGGTTGACAGGAGAGGTTATCTTCCTGAACCGAAATCCTTACAGCACTGGGTAGCACTGAACTTATGATTGATGCGCTTGGTGTCAGCGTCATAATTGAATGAGTACGGCCGTGTGGCTGCGTCGGCACTTGTAACGTCCGCCGCCGCCCTTCCCTGTCCATCTGACCCTGTCCCTTGGGCTTCCACGCTTTTACGTTTCGCCGCCCGCTTCGACGGAGCCACGGAGCTTCGATTAATTACCGTTCACGAACACCTGGGACTTTAGGAATCTGCGCGCCAGACATTCCGGGACCGATTTCACTTTCAGGCTGTCGGCCATGTTTGTTGAACTAGATGTCGCCACCTGTACCCTACGGCCTATCGGGCATTGACGTAACACTGGATACAGTAAAACTTTGCATGTGACAATTTGGACATTTTTTTTCTGTACATTTAAACAGTATACCCGCATAGTGTCAATGGTGCCGAAAGAGCATGTATATCTTTCATAAACATTTTCTATGCCCAACTTTACACATCCTCTCGGGCGTTATTAGCGCGAAGTGACTATACACATACGTCAATGTACATAAGGTTCGCTCTTTGATGCACCTCGTGACCTACAATCTCACTTGCACAAGAGGAAGCTAGGAAGGTTATTTTTAGGTACGATCCAAAAGAGTTTGACCTGTCGAGGTAGGTTAGTACCATCCGCATTGATACAGGGCCTTTCAAAGTTAACTCTCAAGATTTCAATTTCACCCGGATAGTGTACTTCTTCGCTATCGTATATTTTAAAGGAAGACGACCTTATCGTCCGGCCTCGTCGTGACCCTATTCCACGTACGTTTCTTTCGTACGAAAGAAATGCTCACCGGCTGGTATTATTACGTAATTCTTTTTTTAAAACAGCTGCGAAACGAATACGACTCCTACGTTTAGTTTTCGTTACTCGAACTAATAATAAAAAAAGTTTGCAATACTTTTTTTTTTCTTTCAAATTTACATACCAACTGACGATACCAATTGGTAGGCCATTTCCGACGAAAGTTAAAGAGACACCAAGTGTGGGAATCTCACGTACGCTACAATGGAATGCTCGGAATGGCGGGCACGCGAGGGCTAACCACCCATTAAAGGGAGCCCTAATCTCTAATTATTTAATAAAAATATGTTTACGACGTGGCGCACCGTACGCCCCTCTACATGCCTTATTCTACCTTTTGCTTCGACTCAACGTAGAAGGAGTTTAAAGGGTCGAAGGTCGATCTGACGGCGGGCCGATCGTTCGGCCGAACGAGCCAGGAACGTAAAGCAGGATTAACGTACGTCCAGCGATATGTATATATATATATATACACACACTCCCCGATATACTTTACCCATTTACCTCATTCACTCCAATTAACAGCAGTGTTCACGCCTATAGCAGTCTCTCGGTAAAATCACTGGAAATAGAAAAGTCAAACGAGCCCATTCTTTCAACAGTACAAATAATAATGATAATACGAGCCATGAACGTTAAAAAAAAAAAGCTCAACCAAAACCGTATCAACTCACGGACCGACGCCCTCCCCAAATTTCAATCCCACCATTCCTCTATCCAAAGCTAGATAGGTGCCGTGTGTACACTAGGTCCGTTCTACGTCAGCCACCCTATATAGCTCGGTCCAAGCTCCAATATCGTACGTGGCTTTGTCGCGTCTATTTATCTTGGACCGTCGACGACGTCAGGCGTCGCCGAACTTCCTGAGAAAATCACGAGTCGTACGGCCTGAGTGACGAAGTTAAGAGACTAGAGTTTGGAAAAGGTAAAATTTTCGAAAAAAAAAAAAAAAAAAAAAAATCCAAAAACCTATATACGAATTTTTGACAAAAAATGGGAAAAAATTAAAATCTCCATGGGACCTCCTCCCCGAGCTACTTCGCCATTGCCTCGTCACGCATAACCCCTTTCTTTTCTTATCCCAGCATAAACCACCCACGCTAACCTCCAAAAGGAATACGTTCAAATGAATTAGGACAGACAGACAACCCAGGCCGAGACCATAGTCGGACTCGAAACCAAAATTAAAACTATGGTTATACCACAGTGGAACCACAAAACGAGCGCCTACCTGCCGGAACCATTGATTATACCGAAACGCTTCCCACACAATTTCTTCAGAGCGTGCAAGTCAAACTGAGCTAAAAAGCGCTAACGGACTCCGCGCGCCTCTAACTATATCCTCGCGCCACTTAGAAACCACTGTAATTTCCATTAGGGACTTTCGCGTAATCGCTACAGCGCAAACCGATACTTTCGGGTATCCCAACAGTGAGCCCGGGGAGTGCCATTATAGAAATCCGTGTTATTGCCAATTTTTAAATGCCGCGTTACGTCGTCTTTACGGCAATAAATTACGAGGGATTCCCATAACTCGTATATCGATACGATTTTCATTAAAGATCAATCCAATCGATATCGGGGCTCGTTCATCAAATATCACAAAAGGAATGTCTCCCCGGTCTTACTTGGAAGTTGAAAATATTTCTTATTCCTGTTAGAGAAGGCGCCAGGGCGTTCTGGCGGGGTCAACTAACCTTTTCATTAGCCTAACCCCGGGCCAGGCCGCGTCGCGGCCTATAAAGCCCTAAACATTGACGCAAGCAAGATACCCTTGCGAGAGCCGAACTACAAAGTATATAATTATTAGTCTTCCCGGTGAGTAAAGCCTTGTAATTTCGTTGGCGCCATAGAACAGTTACAGGGGAAAACAGAAAGGAACTTGGAGACACGTAAATGGCTGTTATCGTTTACGAAAACGATAGCACCCTCTGTCCTTAATAAGTTTGATAAACACGCCAACACCCCGAACTGCAATGACGTATTCCCAAATAAAAAAAAAAAAAAAACAACCAACGCACAAAGCATCCCCGAGGGACAATAGCCTAGATAAAAATATATATACACGTATGCAAGCCCATCCACACCTAATGGCAGAGGGGTTAGCAGTAATAACCGGTGTCCATAACAAATGTATCTACAGTCCTGACATTCTCCCAGTTGAATATATAACAGCAACATATACATTATCGGAAAGATGCCAATGTAAATCCTTCCGAAGTATAAATAAACCCTAGGACATGGCATACCGAGGTAGGATAGGAGTAAAACGAAAAAAAAAAAAAAAAAAAAACAAGAAATTATGAAAAATCAAGACTGAAAGTCCACCGGGACGTAGCCCTGGGGTGAATGGCCCCCGGGTAACAAGAAGTATTCGTAGACTCGATTTTAAACCGGTCGATCGACGTTAGTTACGGGTACTTACGTACGAAAGTATCGATCTAGCTATCGGTGCGACGCAACAAATAACTGCCAGGGCGTATCCGTGCCTACGTGGGTACTTCAGTACCATATAGATATACGCGTTCAGGGTTAGTAGGCACTGCTAGACGCGATCCGGAGAAGTACGAAGGCAGCCGAGGCATTATACCAGGCGTGTACGTCCGTACGCGCGTATACTATATACCGAAAGAAAAAGAGGACAGACATGCGGACCGACCGAGGGGCAGACAGACAGGCAGACGGACGACGGACAGACGGACAAGCTTCGTGGCCTCCGGCGATGCGACGAAGAGCAGATTATCTACTAGATTCAACATGCCGTCTGTCCGTGAGGCTGGCGCTGGTATTGCAATTCGATTTACACGACGAATAGAAAACTCGTACTGGATATCTGCTTACGAAAATTTGATAATGGGTTATGAAATTATTTTTCAAAAATTTCTTACCAACAGGGCTAAGCGGCAAATCGTAATAACGAAGCGTTCGGGGAGGAATCGAAAGGGGCTGTGTACGAGAGCGTACAGGGTATAGGCAAGGCTTGCAAGTGCGTGGGCAGAACTCCGATAGGTGAAGACGAAGCAGGCAGCCCGGGGGTCTGGAAGACGAGAAGTGGTTTCGCAACTATACAGGGACCTACCACCGTTGTAGAAGCCATTGCCATGGTGGTAGGTAGAAAGGTTGGCGGATGGGTATACGTACGCGGCGGATCATCGGGCCTTAAGGCCCATCGGATATATATTCGAGCTCGCGCGTCGTGCACACCTTGCGTATAATTAATATCAAGCGCGAGAGAGCCATATCGAAACCCCGTAAGTGTATCTTCGCGATATCGAAAACGGCGCGAGTATATTTTTGCGACGGACTGTCGCGGTCTGTGGGAAAATAAAAGACGAATAGTAATCTCTAAGGAGGTAACTTATTTTTGTAAAAATTTTTTTTTTACTCCAGTCCTTACTTCCGCCCTTTAAAATTTCACTGATTTACCGTCCGAATGATTTATCGTATCTCTATAGGCGCGGGGGACCGGTCGGTGGATCCTGCGGATAATGGATCCCAACAAAAGAGTTAAAGTGGAAGATTAGAGCCGATTATCGTGGATCAGGTGCTCTCGCGCGTTTTCATCGTAATTCAAGCACGATCCGACGCGTGGGTGGTTTGTATCCCCTTTACTGTATTGAGATAACGAACAATTTTCTTGGACCCTGTCATCCCGATTTTGTATTTTGAGGAGAAATTCGAGATCTGGTAACGGCTGATTTCACGTCCTTTGGAATGCTTGGAATTAATGAAAAATTTTATCCACCCTTTATATAGGTATACAACGTCGGTAGACATATTGGCTACCAATGGTGGCGGCAGCGATCCGAATCTCTTTCGTAGGACTATCATTTCGAATGATTAGCATAATGACGGGGGATACCGATTGTTTGTTGGCTCCATATATATTTGTGCGCTGGTAGCAAACGCACAGCATCCGATAATGAATAGGATAGTTTCTGGTATTTCGATAATTATACGCATCCCAGAGGCAAATTATAGATTTGCGCATTCGCCGAATCAAGTACCGAGAACTTCTGGTCCGATCTCGATCTTCGTATCTGTAATAGGCAATGGTGTAGGTATGTATGTATACAGGGTGTATAAGTATCCTAGAGAAAGAATTACCTGCCAATACTATATCTCCGGACCATCAAACCGAACCCTTCGAGCTGTCTATAAGCAGCCATCCCTTTTATATTACCTGTTAATTATATTTTCCATAAACTTCCTCCATGCCATTCACCTTGTTTTATGCCCGCACCAACGTGCCGCCTGCCTGCAAATGGATTTATAGCGCAAACCCTCACGAGCTACACGGAGAGTATAGACTGACGCTCGCAACAGGTAAGACTTGTAGCAAACGGACCAGACTTGAAAATTGGATGATCAAGCGATCGATCGATTGGTACGAGAGATCGATGCTGATCAAACTTAAAATCAGATCTATAACGTATTCTAGCAGTGTATACGGTTACGTGCTTAGGCGGGAAATTTGAATTTGATTCGAAGCTAATTTTTAGATCCGGCGTTAACCCCGTCACGCCTATATGGTTCGTGCTATAATTTTGAAAATAAAAAAAGTCTCTCGATCCTCGGATAATTGTGTCGAAATATACGCGTGATGTTATAAAAAGATGGATGGTAATACATAAAGTATACGTGGGACAGACTAAATTTGAAGAACGGCCGAACGTTATAAAAAGGATTTCAGAAATGACAAAATGAGGCAGGGATAAAAGAACGGAGAGACATTAACCTCGACTCCTCAGAAAATGAATGTTTATGGCGCTTACGCCGCAATTATTATCGAATAAAGAGTCGTTTATAAAGCCTGCCCGCAAATGACACACAATTTTTACAACCGCTAATTCTAGAGAGCAGCGCGTCGCGCCATCTACTAAGCAACCGAGATTTACTCGGAGAGCGACTCTCTCGGATCCGTATTCCCGTGATTCGAGGGAGCAGTTAAAAATAATGATGTCTCAACTGAACGTAAAGTGGGACCCCTTCCACCACGAAGAGGTCTCGTCCTTCGAATTTTTTGCATGTATCACGAATCGCATAAACGGCCCACGAAAATTTTCCCGAGTATAATCGTTTGGCCTGTACGAAGATTCGCACGATCCTAAATACGCGAATAACACGTTGAAATTGACCGTTAGAAAAATTCAAGGAATCCCCCTGGCAACGGGTACCGGCTACTCCGTGAACCTGTACATCAACCCCAACCTGACAGCTGAGGAGACGAGGGTGGCCCATTACGGTATTATCTGTGGGCATAAAATTGGAAAATTAGAAGCCACGAAGAATGGGACATTATTTCGTTAAAAGATCTCTGGGCTCTTTTTCTCTTAATAATACCGACGGGTCCAACGGGGCCCGATCTGTATACCAAAGGCGGTGCGCATTCGTTTATCCTTCTCAAACTATGTATCCCCGAGTAGCACGTATAGACGCGAATATGAAATTTACAGGGATATTTTTTTTTCACCTCTCTATTACCCCCGCCAACTACACCCTCGAACCTGCACTTACATGCACTTCCTACATTTACTTCGAAGAGCTTAACAGTCGTAATATTCAACGCGTACTTGCAGCACAGCCTTACGACTGATTAACCAAAGAAATATGAAGGCACTCGGGACTTGCGTCTGTTGGCAAAACAATAGGAAAGTCTCGCGAGAGAAAAGGAGTTCGACCGCGTCGCGTTTGCGTAGCTCCGAGCCACGTGAAATTGAGGCCCACGATACCTCGGGGGCCTTATTTCGTTAGGTGCGGGTGTCTGTGATTGCGTCAGATGGGTCACTTAATTGTCAACTTAAAGAAGAAAGTAATATTATCGGAAAGAGAAAGCCATAGAGCTATGGCCACTACATGCATTGACACGTACCTGAAGGTCTGGATATTCAAAGTTCATAAATTCTCAGAGACGGGTCACGCGAGGTCATTAAAGTTTCATCACCAGTTGGGGTACGCTCGACGGTGCGGAAAGGTACTGCGGCAAACCTCATAAAGATTAGATTTGCAGACGGCAGTGTGGACCGTGTCGGTTATAGATCTTCTGAAGAAGCAAGAAAAGCTCTTTTTGCTGGATGGAGCCTTCTACAAGAGAAGTATAAGAATCTAATGCTGCCGATACTGCGGCCTTAACTCTACCCCGTGTAATAGCTCGAAGATCTTTTTCGCCATATCGAAGTCCCGTCGACTGAGCCTCCTCGGGGTTCAGCATCGAAGCAGTAGGTCCACCCAGCCTTCTGGACGCATCAGTTTGCGAATAGAAGGTCCACTAGAGTTCTGATGACAACGAATGAGGCCTAGACAAAAAGTGGTCCAGAAAAAGCTGAAGCTGAGCATACATAATCCTAGATGCACGTATGCATAGGTGTTAGGTAGGTAAGTATTCGCAGTGAGCATCGCGTTGGCCGGTGCTGAAGGCAGTGGGACCATGGCTCGTACGGCGTGTAGTACGGTCTACAGTAAAAGGGAGGGTGTTGGTCGAGTTGAAGGAGGCGTTGGAGGTAGTGAAGGTGGATGGAGGAAGGGAAGGAGGGCGCCGCGAGCGTCGAGCGTTCGTGAGGACTGAGGAGAAGGATGAAGTAAGAGGGGCCTGACACGCGATGCCTGCCCCAGGGGCGTAATCACGTGGCGGGCGGCGGGGGCGGCCCAAGAGGACCAAGAAGAGGGCCCACGATGCCCAGGACCATCCTCGCCTTCCCTTCTATCCACTAGCCGCATCAGTACCTCTTCTCCCTCGTGCGGACTTGCACAACCTGCCACCCAGTCCACGCAGAGCAGCGATGGACTCTTTTCCTCCCTCCGGGTCTGCATCCCCCCCCCCCCCCCCCCCCTTCGGCGCCGCTACTTCTTTCTCCCTCTTTGGGCCCTCTGAACCCTCTCCGAAGAAATTGAGCTTCCCTACTGGCAGGGCCCATCCCCATCGCAGTGCCACGGGGCACTGTGATTACGCGGTGGTACCGCCGACAAAACAAGACGCTTCAGCGACGGCTCCACGTACTCGCTCCGGAGCTCGTAACGCGAATCTTATAAATACGAAAATGCTCGATTGTCCTGAAAAATGAGGTGGAACGCGCGAAAGTACCACCGGCGCCCATGGAGCTGATCCCTTGGCCGACAAGGCGATACTGTCGCTAGTTCGGTAATGGCGGTGCGAGACCGAGCCCGGCCATCGGGTAGCACGACTGGCTGACTATGGAAATGAGAATGGTGAACGGCGAACGGAGAACGCCTCGGTTCAATAGACCTTCGACCCTTAGGTCTGGATAATTTGTTTACGAGGAACGCACGCGGCCGTGGCCCGATCGCCGGAGGGTGAGCGAGGCCAGTCTCTCGGACTCTCTTCCCCGGCCATTTCCAGCCCGAAGAGCCGCTCGCTCGCGCGACCTGAACTCCAGATCTAAGATTTACATACGATTACCGTAGGAAGGTAGAAGCGCACACACCCACGCCGTCCAGTCGTCCCGGAGGGAACGAGAGGGGAAGATCAGGACTGCTTCGAAGACGCGGTTCCCGGGGACTCGGTGGGCCCGACCGAAGGGTGTAGGTGCTTTTTAAGTGGGCAGGGACGCTGCTGGCCTCCGGTAGGCCCAGCACGAGTTGCGGATGGTACAACACGCTCGTATAGTGGCTCCGACTCTTCTTCTGAGTCCTGGGGCTGTCGGGATGTCGATGAGCAGCAGTCCGCGTGGGCCGCTCAGTAGGACGCCAGCACCCTGAAGAAGCCGACACCCTTCGGGCGACTTCTCATCGAAACAATGCATGCGCTATACCTGGTACCGATCTTCTTCGACGTTTTCGAGCCAATTTTCGTTTTAACGAAAAATCTACCCAGGTCGCAGGTACCAATCATCTTCGGATTTGCCTCCGTGTACCAGGGCTGCGACGCGCTGAGATACTTGGTGGCTCGTAGCTTTCGGGTGAACCAGGTATAGTCGTACGTGGAAAATTGGCACGAGGCATAATAACCTAAACACGATCGTCAGCTGTTAGAAACTTAGTCCGGGTTTCTAGGTACTTTCACTATAGGTAATTTCACAAAGAGCAAAAACAAAGTAGGATAACATTTACATCCCACAGGTGGGGTCACTGTGTAATCTCTCTTCCAGTCTATCTCTCTCTCTCTCTCTCTCTCTCTCTCTTGCTTCAGACCTTTCTCCATAATTCATTACTCGCCATTGATTTCAGGCGATCTATCACAAAAGTCTGATCCGGAGGAAAAGCTCCAGTCGTTCGAACGTCTCCGGGGGCATCGAAAAACTTTTACCCACTCGCGCACCCGTCTATATTCCAACACTACGGTGATCGCCCATAGAAGTCCGAAGTGGACATCAAATGACGTCATAGGGTCCAATAACGTCTAACAGAGTGGGTGATAAAAGGGAAAAATGGCAAGGTGGCTCCCTGGGGATTCGATGAGGTGTCAAATGGACCAGAAGGACCCCCCCCCATAAACACCCTGAAGCTCGATTAATACTCATAGCCACGAACTGTACTCCTTTGAAATACTTTGGAGCCACATGAGTAATTTAAAGAAATCCTCCACCCCGAAAAAAAAAAAAGAAACTTGTCGAAATGAAATTTATCCGTAGCGAAAGTTCAGCCGAGCGGTCTGCGCCACGGCTTCAGCCGGCCATGTACGCGCGTCCGCCATCTTGTAATTAGGGGATCAAGGAGGCATCGGTTTTTTGAGCCAGGGGCTACATGAGCAACAAGAGCGGCCGCGTGCAAGAGCAAAACTCGTAATATAAAAGCAAAGCCAAGGGGGATACGGGAGCAAAAAGACAGAAGAGAGCAAAATATTTCATGCGGGAGAGTGCAGTTGCGAGAGAGAGAGAGAGAGAGAGGGAGAGAGACGGTACAAGGGGTACAGACTCGTGCGAGAGAAAAAGAGAGGGATCAAGAGAAGCGTTCACCTGATACAGAACTGCATGGCATTAAGGACGAAGAAGACTGTACCAGAAGGTACAGCTTGACTCCGGTACCGGAGATGCTGTAGGAATATGTGTACAGTATCTCGATTTGCAAGAGAAAGAAAGTCAGAAATCCATATACGCGTGCTGAGCTAAGAGAAAGAAATATATTTTACATGAGCGAGAGAGAGAGACGAAATAGCAGCGAACAGGATGGAGGAGAGAGAGAGAGAGAGAGAGAGAGAGACGCGGTGCATACACGTATACACGATAACAAAGTAGTAGGAGGATTGGAGGAAATTCAATTGCAATAAAAGCAGTAAGCGTGTAATCTTACGAGGGGAGGCGTATAGGTGAGCAAGGGAGATGGCGATACTGGATAAAGGAGTAGGAGCAAAAGTTGAAGAGAGATCATCGGGAGATGCTCGCTGATACGTAGGACGTTGAAAAGAGTGAGAGAATACGGTAGAGGTCTGGTAGGTCGAGCCACCGCACGAGTTACGTATCAAGAATCCGCCACGGGCGTGGCCACATCAGCGAGAGCCGCGCACCGCTTATCCCTGATTCTTTTTTTCCAAGACAATTCGTACACGGGAGTGGCTGGAATCCTCCGACAAATTACAAACGTACCGCGGTACACGTTACGGCCGGCAGATAGGAACGAACCAGGATTGAAGAACGGACCTGGGCGTTATTGCAAATGGAAAATATTATAAATTAATCCCAGCGTAACGCGACACCAAACCCAAGTCCGTTGATTCTAAGGAAATCCTATTGTGAAAATTTGAGAGCTATGCGCGTCCTTGTCTCGCTCGTCGGATAGACAATCGCTCCGTCTCTCTCGCACTCACGGGCGGTATAGGAAATACGAAAATCTCGTCCGTCGATCGAATCTGCAATGCATTAAATTGTTTTTTTTTTGAAATTTTTTAATTCTACAAGTCACTTTGAAAATCCAAGGCACTGCGAGCTTTCGATGGTACGCGGGGTACCGGATAGACGGCGATCGCGATCGACGTGCGCCCTTATCGTGGAGCGAGGATCGCTAGACGTGGATCCGCCCTACAAGAGGGTGAAACCGTCTTTGATGTCTGGACCTCTCGAACACGACTAAAAGTTTACACCGTTTACACCGTTTACACGGTTTCACCTCGTGAATCAGATATAGGTATCTGCAGTATAATATATCACACAAGAGCGCTTGGCCCTGGGCACCCTCGGGACATGCGGGTGTATAATCTTTGGCTGCTCGAGCGGAGCTAAGAGTTTGGGCCCAATTACAGGGCCAGTACCACCGAACGAACGCCTCCACCTTCGGGACTCGTGGGTCTTCGGAGATCTACGCGAACCTATACGTATATATTCGTGATGCGGTATTCAAGGTCGCGTCGAAATAATTCCTCGCTTGTCCCAAGGCGTCGGGATTCGATGCTCGAAAAGCGACGGAAGCGCCGTCATCTTTATATTCGTAAAAGGGATTTATATTGTGTTGATTATATACCTATATGTATACCCTCGGACGTGCCTTATGAACGTGGATCGTGTATACGGATATAAGGATATTCGGCGGTATGACTTTACGTCATATAACGGGGGGCCCGATTTGAGAGTTCGCTCGAGATAAAAGACGTATTTTTTTTTTTTGGGAAATTAATAATACGTCATTCGCATGCGCGATTCTTCGATTTCGTGAATACTTAAGATTTCGATGCTTAGTACAGACTTGGGGGAGGGCATCACGCCCAGGGTTAAGAAAATGCCGTGATATCGCAAAATTGATCAGTTATACATTAGTGCTTTCTGATGAATTTATATATGTATATATATGCTTTGTATGCCAATGGGAATAGGGCAGCGATACCTATATACCGACTACCGATGTCTTGCTATTAAAATATTTCCCTGTATAATTTACTCCCATGCCACGTATCGGCTAGATAATGGATTCCGCGTAAACTAAAAGCTTAGCGAACTCATAGATTTTTGGCGAGAGAATGCCGGATGCTGCGGGTCCAGCCGCACGCGATCTCCTACGTGCGGCTTTCGCGAGGGAGTTCGGACGCGGTTCGATTCGTGCCAATAATAATTATTGGTAGACCGTGTAAAAAAAAAAAAAAAAAAAAAAAAATTGATAGACATTTCCTGGTATCGGATTATTATACGTTATAAATAATTTTTGCAAAAAGAAATTTCTAATACCAATCACAGTCGTGTTACCGGGGATGAATTTGACATTGTACGGAATCATGGTACTGCGATAGAGAAAGGGAGAGAGACATACGGGGGAGCGAAAGAGAGAAAGAGAGCGCGAGAGCAGACGAGAGAGACCTGAATTTGGCTTTAGGCTGGAAGTAAAAAGAGGCTGACTGGCGCTGCCACTCCAACAATTGACTACTAATATAAAACGCAAACAACAGCCGCAACTTGGAAGTACATCCAGCTGCGAACAAAGTGCTATCAGTAAAAGGGTGAACGAAGGAGACGTGCTACATATTTCATGAATTTCAGGAGTTAATCGAGTACGTGAGAATCTTTCCAAAAAAAATCTGTCAATCCACAAATTTTATGGCAATGAAGTAATTTTTTATCAATAACGAAAACGAACGATCGATCGTCAAACGTAATTTTTTCGAAAGACTCCGTTTAAAAATTTTCATTTCTAATCATACACCATTCATCGAACAATGCTTCCTGCACCCAATTAAACTTCCTATCCAATAAAAACCGCGACTACTCGACCAGCCGTTGCACAGCATCACTACCATCTCTCTAGCTGGACCACTTAATGGCCATTCGGACGGAACTGCTTCATCCTCTCCTCTCCATCGGAGCGGCAAGCGAGCAATTTTCTCGCAGCTCGACTCGCGGAATTAAGAAACGGCATTGCTATTGTTGTATACTTGTGCAGCGATAGCACATTGGCGTAGAAAGCGCAGAAACAATACAAAAATTCCATATCGCCACCTAAAACCCATAAAGCGGTCATTAATAAAATTCATATAAATTAAATCGTCGGACACGCTTACACGGGGCCAACTGGTAGCGGATATTATTATAAAAATAAAAAAAAAATAAAAAAATATTACAATATTTTCAAAAATGTCAATGGATAGTCATATACAATATATATATGCATATAATGCATTTGACTATACTTGTCTGAGGGTAGGGAGAGCCAAGATGGAAGGGAAGGAAGGGCTGCTCTTCCTGACCAGTCGAGGCCAAGACTCGGCCACATAATTAGCCAACATCTATCAGCCTGAAGCTATCGGCTCACTATCCAAGCTCGACCCACCCTCGAAGCGACGGTATCGTCTCTCACATAAAGGGTGCTTGCGGCCACCACGTGTGCTTTGGATCTGCCATCTTGGCGGTTATGATCCCTCAAAGGATCATACCGAGGAGAACAGAATTCTTATGTTAAACGAAACAGCTTGAATTCAATATCAAAATATTAATATCAGTTTAGTCGGATTACTTTAATAATTTTATTACATAATTAAAACAACAGCGCCAAAACGTAATTTTGACGTATCCCTAGGCTTGTTACGTTAATATTTTGACATTAGACTCAGAGTGGACGGTCTGCGATAGCCTCAAATTTCTCACTGACAATAATTACCGTACCAATTCCAATGTATATCGGGTAAACAATGAAATTATAATACGCCTAAAATGGTATCTACGATACCTATCAATTGCCAACTCTGACTCCCGTAGTCGTTATGAAATTCCCGGGTCGTGCGACACCGTGAAGACGCGTTCCTAATAAAAGTGTGGGGAGGAACGACGCGTTTACATGAGAACGTCGATGAGAGCGGCGGTACGTTAAATCGTGTGCAAAAATGCTTCGTGAAATATTCGTGCCGCGGGCAATGAATATGAGGAGATAAAGAGGGAGAGGAAAAGAGTAAACGAGCGAGCGAGAGAGAGAGAGAGAGATAGAGTGAGGGAGACAAGAGAGATGCGCGGGACTATGGAGACTTTTTGGCCATTTCAAAAGCACTTAGCATATTTCAATGTTAAGCTATCCGCAGCACGCGCGCAGCTGTCCCAAATCCCACGTGTCGTGATTGCATTTGGCTTCGGGATAACAATTCCGAATAGTTCGCGCTCTGTACTTACGGACGCCGGGTATTACGGTTACCGTTTTGGTGGTAGCCGACAGTCCCGCACCTTTTACCTTGGGGCCGTAGACCGACTAAGATGGTACAGAAGAATGGGACCAGTCGGGTACCAGTTATGGGAGTATCTGTTGTATACTGACGATTCAAATGTCTGACTAGGTCGCCAAAACGATAAACTCACGTAGCTATATGAGAATAACATAACCGAACGAGTGTAACAGCGAGTCTGACATTAAGTAACAGGTAAGCATGTCTACAGGGATATAAGAAAAAAATATACCAGCTGCCTGACTCCTTGTTTTTTGTCATTACAAAAATTGAGTATGGTTTGTGAAATATAATAATTGTCAGTACGAAATAAGCCGAAAGCTATGGTAAAATTGTACGGTGGGTCTGAGTTTTTTTCTTTTTTTTTTTGGAATAAGATAAATTTGCAATAAAAAATAAAGGATTTATGTAATTATGGGTTTTTAGGTACTTCAAGGAGAATGGACCAATTTGGATGAATTTTACGTCTGAAGGGAAATTAACTTTTTCCAATATGACTTTTGTACACGTGCACTTGAAATATTGAAATGGACGTTACTGTTGGTTTTTTTTGTATAAATTTTTTTTTCAAAATCGATTAAGCCTCATTCCTCTCGGTTGTAAATGGACAAATAAACGCGCATCTGGTATATTCAAAGACTCGTGTAAAGACAGTTCCATTATTCTTGTCACGTGTGAAATGGTAACGTCTATTCGTACCATGGAACGATCAGTCAGTGCCGAACTGCTAAATGACGTCTTTAATCACTTAATCAGCAAGTCGATAATCTACAGCTCTTGGGTCATGCGTATGCCGAGTATAGAATGTTGAAGCGTTGAGCATATAAAATCCAGCTAGCAGCCTTTTGTAAGTAACACCGACTATCAGCAACACTTCGAGTCGTCAGCGTCAGTTTCCTTTTTACAGAACGCCGTAGACACGTGCTGGCACGTGGCGGAAACTAAAAAGGGGCCCTTCGTGCTCCCTGTGTTCAAGTTCAGTCGCGGGCCAACCGTAATTACCCAGCAGTTTTAGGTTTCCGCCGAGAGACACGATACGCCATGATATCCATACCAACGCCATATAGAATATCCATAATTTCCATAATTATTCTCAAAACGATCAGTGTCATTCAAAGTATCACTAAAAAAAAAAAAGAAAAGAAAAATTATTAATAAAAATAGTCGAACCACGAGTACAGTGCTTTGAAAATAAATTCAATAATTCGATCAATTAAAGCTTTATCGTCGGAAGTCAATTGAAACGATGATAACAAATATTAGCAATATTATCTATCCATGACGCAACTTCTAAAACTGATAACCATTGACAGGCGCGCAATGATAATGGGACGGTCTCGCGTTCAATTTATCCAACGTATAGATATAAGAGGGAACGTAACTAATAGGCAGGAGCGACTAATAAAGAACAAGGCTATCGAGAGGCTCTTCGCTTAGCAAACAAAACAGCCACGTTGGCCACGTGCGATCCTAAAATCATGATACTGTAAAGGTTTGCCGTTATAGTCCAACCCTCAGCAACCCTCTTGAGCATCACTAGAGCTGAAGTGTAGCTGCGCCGTCGAGCCCGAAAACGAGACGGGGTTCGGTTTACTTGACGACAACGAGTAAACGGACCGACGAATAGGAAAAGGAGCCGCGTGCGTCGCATGCGTAACGTGCGCGGTGTGAATGCGCGCGTGTCCCTCTTTCATAAATTACGGGCAAACTTTTTCCCTCGGTATTATTAATAAAATTCACTTAAACCTACAGCATCGCATTCACTTTGTTACCGTGGAAAACAAAGAATCACGGCCCGCACCTTCGTGTTAAATTATACGGAGGAAGGAACGAAGGAAAAAAAAAAAAAAATGGCAAGCCAAAAAAAAAATTTCACCAAGAATTTTAACAAGAAAAACGAACGACGTGGCATTATAAATAATTAATGAGATAAAAAGTGGTGAAAAAAAAAGAAAAAAAGAAAAGATGAATAATTCAAAGAAGAGCCGAGAGACGAAACTTTTTCAAATACGCCAGACCAAACGGAGCATGTTATTCGTATCCGGTGATGCGCTCCCGTACAACGAATTTAAATTATGGCAATCAATCGAGATTTTGTGGTCTCTAAATTCAAGGGTGCATCGCGCTCATTGATACCGGCACGCGGACGCCTTTCGTGTAACGGGGATTCGACGCTGCACTTCCGTTTTCCGGCAGCCAAAGGCGCCGTAGCCTCCGGGCACTCCCGACCAAAAATAACCAATAAGCGGCCAATAAAAGCAGACCGTTAAACGCTCCGAGTTGCTCTCTCGCGAGTAAAAGAGCTACCGGTTAATTACAGGGTTAACCCTACACCGTAGCCAAGAGCCAGGCCCTAATAGATCCGTCTTTCGGCGAGGTTGAGCCTTCACCGAATTTTTTCCTCCCGGATAATTAGCTTCCACTAATTCGGTATCTAACTTCATTACAGATTCCCATTCGACTGTATATATTTTTTCAAGAAAGAAAAAGAGAACTAGATATATTAAAAAAAAAAAACGAATATCAAGTAACGCACACTGTTGGCACAGTGAATTTTTCGCTCGTACGAGACTCTAAGAATCTGGATTTATAAAGTTGCGCACGCGCCCTGTCGGACCGTGAAAAATCAATCAAATTCTATATTCGCAACGCCGTGCCGAATGAAGGACGGGAGTCGTTCTTATTACGTAACTGTTATGTTCTTTAAAAACGGAGGCTCTGACAGGAGTCGCGTGCTCGCCACGGGGGTCGCACCCCATGGAGCTTCACCTCCGACACCTTCTGATCTCTCTTCCTTCTTTTCTCTCATTCCTTCCTTGCCGGGGCAGGCTTCTTAGTCGTATGACGGATGCATGGCCGCCATAGCCAGGCTCCAAGGATTACCAGCGGGTATAATAAGTATCGAGGTCTTGATCATGGAGAACGGTACAGGCTCTGGTCACGTAGGTAAGAAGCGTTGCTTGAACTTTGGAGCATCCGATGCTGGCACAGTATCAGGTTAGCCATAGAGAAATGGTCGATAGTCTGAAAGCAGGTAGGTAGGCAGGCAGGTAGGTAGGTAGGTACAGCACGGATACAATAAGACGAAGAGAAGCGTGGCGTGAATAAATTGATTAAAAAAGATAATGAATCACGAGTGGTGAAACCCGCCACTAAAACTCATTAAGCGAAAGATTCGACGGGTGATTTATTGTGGATTAGCGTTGGTACTACTCTACCTGGACTGCAGTGCGTAAAGCACAAGAGAGTAGCACAGAAAAATGGTCCATGTCCTTTTGTGTCTCGTGGTAAGATTTCACTTTCGTTTCGCACTTTCGTGTATCCTGGACTCAAATGACAAACAAAGCTGAGTTTCTGAAATAAAGTAAGGACAGTTAAAAAGTGCCGAGGCGGGATGAAGTTTGGAAAAAAAAAATAAAAAAAAAAATAAATAATACTCAACTACGAGGAGAAGCCAATGGATGTCCAGGACGCCTATATTGGCTGAAGGATTTTTCGTTCGACCAGGTCCTTTCAGCTAGGAACCCAAGAAGGATGTGGCGACCTCTGCAGGATCCCGTTAAACGACTCGTTAATTGTATTTTTAGGGGCTTCTAGCGAGAGGTTCCAGCTCCTAATTTACCGACTCGACCGTTTGGTTTATAGCAGCCCGATATACCGTTTATAGTATAACCGACACTACACCTCGTTAA
This sequence comes from Cephus runcator, assembly GCA_030142495.1. Classification (NCBI taxonomy): domain Eukaryota; kingdom Metazoa; phylum Arthropoda; class Insecta; order Hymenoptera; family Cephidae; genus Cephus; species Cephus runcator. Next base: position 292,994 of record JARQTC010000296.1, read on the forward strand.
ATCAAAAGGCCCGAGTGCGCTTATATCTTCGTCCCTGAAGAATTATAACCAAACGAGCGTGGCTGCCGGACCCTTCTACGTATGGTACGAATTCTTCTTCGGAGCCAATCTCGAGCCACACACGCAAAAAGTAGTAGGTACAATATATATATATATATCCGAAAAAGAATCCTCGTACATTCAGCTCAGTATTGGAAAAATATGAAGAAAAACTCTTGTACCGGTAACCCATTTTTTCGATACCCCCATGCAATTTTCCAAATCATCAGTATAACCGTCGCAGAAGTCCACGAGACAAAGTGAAGTAAAAGAAAAGGTATAAAAAAAAAAAAAAAAAAAAAAAAAGGATGAAAGAAAAGAAGCAGAAGCATCAGCCATATGGACTTATCCAGCAACGTAGTCCGAAAATAATAAATCTCTGAGCGTGCTGCGGGATTATTAAAAGAGTCCCTAGCTCGTTCCCTTCTCAGAGCGGAGAAGAGAAACAAAACGCATTACCGTTTCTTAATGAAGCTGAGGGTTACGAAGGAACCGACCATCCGAGCGTTCCGTCCATCCGACCGATGAACGAAGGGAATGAACGAACGAGTGAACGAATAAACAGCGTAGAACAACGGGATGGATGGACAGGACGGACGGTACCATTCGAAACTAATTGGAGCCACGAGATATTAGAGCAGCGTCCAAAAAAAGGGAGCACGGATCCAGAGTGGGGAAGAAAAAAAATGCTCTTAGGACAGGAAGAGTCACGGTGGGTGTGTAAGGGTGGACCAGATAGATTAACAGCTAGTTTGTTCCTCTTGCCAGTTTGTTTAACGATATTTCATCACGTTCGTCTTGCCTTGAGAGAAGCCATATGCAGAGAGTCCGTTGACAAAATGGACGAAATTAATGTGAGGGGCCCTTAAAAATGCAATACCTGGAAACAGTCTGTGATGATACTTTAATACCTATACTCGAGCTATAGATTATAGTCATCCAGTTTTACGACTAACGCCGGATTAGCATCTATTTATAATAATATCCATGCATTCGTATCATTATCCAATTATGCGAGGTCGAAGATTATAATCTTTGCGAAATCTACTCTCTAGGAATTACGCCTACGCAAAAGCTACAGATTCGCGAGCGTCTTTCTGCCCGTTCGTCTTGTAACAAGAGAACGCGAGTCGTGAAATTAATCGTACGAGCGCCGCCGGTGTCACCTGTCGACTAATTTCGGTACTTCGTTCCCGGCGTTCCTTGGGACTCGGTCAAGTGCAACGAAGGAGTCAATACGATGTTCGAAAGGACCAAAGGAGCTTCTCTAAAATCGTTAACGGGCTCGTCTTGGTCGTTATCGGTTGGCCGCTTTAAAGCGTGTATTCCTTCAATTTTCTAGTTGACTAAGCGATGTTTGAAGGGCCCTTGTGCGCCTGGCAAAGCGTGCACTATCCTGTTACGCGATCTCTCCCAGGCCGCAATCAAAATTCAAATCACACTTTTACGCTTCAACATAAAATCAATATCTCTCTCTGGACGAATTACATTAAAATCCTTGGAACATACAGACGAGGATTCGCTGACCCTCGAACCTCTTCGTCTCAGCAAGAGCCTCACGTCATTCATTGATAACGGTCTGTGACAATGGGAATTTTTTAAAATAAAAATAAAAAAAAGTAACGAATTTTCAAAATAGAGAATTATAAGTGAAAAAATAAATGAAAGGATACGTAACAACGTATCCAAAAATATAGTGGCTTATAAATGGATTTTCTATATTACCCTCGTGTCTGGCAGGCGTTGGACACCGACATGGGTTACTGGTTCATTTAAATAAGTTAAGGGTCTCGCTTAGTGCCTTAGCAGGTCCATTACAGCTGGCCAAGACCGGCTAATTACCTGCCTGACGTGAGTTATAAACGTCCTCCTCAACATCCCTCTAAAAACTACCATCCAAACCGCAGCCTATCCCACTCCTGAACTTTCGAACTGGATTTATATATTTTTTCTTTTTTTTATTAGTAAAATTATGCAATAAGACGCCTTTCAGGGCCCATTGAATATCTGCATACGAATAGCATGACGCAATCAGGATACTTGTAAAGTACAAAGCATATATGCTTTTTTCACAGTGCATAATAAAATGACGCATCAAAATAATCAGCTATAAAGGGTACTCTCCGAAATTCCCTAGCACGGTCGTGTCTCGCACTGCTGCATGTAGGTAAACAGAATCAACGAGTACCCAGAGCGCTAGCAGTTAATTTCACGAGGTAGCCAAAAAGTACAAGAGGAAGTGCCGTAGCCGCAAGATTCTTAATTGAGAGCACTTCCGTTTCCATCAAGTTCATCGCAGAGCCGGAATGATCCGCTCGTCTGACAGTTGTAATTTTCTAATAAACGATCGAAGAAGGCGGTCTTCTTTAAGAGATAAAATTAATCTAGTTTGTCATAAGGTGGGCGGGTTAGTTCAAAGTGCCGCTAATGAGAAAAAGGCCGGGCTCCGTCCTCCTATTTGTCAATGGGATCACCGGGTCCATGAATCACGGGATGCGATCCCGGCAGGGCAAGAGCGGCGAAATGCGCACGGAGTTTGGCAGCTGTCGGTGCAGAATGTAGAGTTCAATTTCAAGTGCATTGTCACGGAAATCGTACTGAAATCCAGATGAAATCCAGCAAGCGGTATGTAAATCCGAAAACTGAAATTGAAATGTTATTTATCAGACAAGAGGGCATTACTGTATCCTTTAAATTTTTAAATTTTCTACTCTCGCAACGAGTGCGAGAGAGACGGACTCGTGGGTACTTACGTGAGTAAGACAGAGAGGGACGTAAGATTATTCCAAATCACGAGTAAATATCCTTTCTGAGAACTGGCAAGAAATACGATTAGCCCTCGGAAGTTGGGAATTTCTTTTTCTAAACCCATTAAGGAGATACAAGGACGAACACCAAGAACCAAATGGAACTCCAAATATTTTACGCGTCTCGTTGTGCACTCCGTGTGCGTAAAGGCACATAGGAGAATCTACGCAGGCAATATTGAGGCTAGTTTGAAGTAGCATAACGACGAGGTGAACATGGGAGCTTGACGAGATACACAGACACTGGGGCGGAGGGAGTCTATTTCATGGTTAATTTGGCTAACTCGATTTCACCACCACCAGGCACCATCACCGTCGTCGGTACTGGTACGAGTATAGGAGCGACCACCGCCGACCACCAGTAACCCCAGTACCACTGGCGGCATCAACCCCACTACCATTAACGGCGCCACCCCGCACAATCGGTACCACTAAACTGAGTACAGGGGTGAATTCACTGGGCAGCCTCAGGATGCTCTCATCCCTGACGACAAATACGTCGACCTGGTGTCGTTTACAGTAAAGCGCAAGACTCTCCTCCAGCTACTTCTTCACCTTGTCAGCCCCTCAACCTCAGTTGGTTAATTGAATTTCTATCGAGTCTTACTAAAATTTTCAGAATTAACATTACAACGCATATCTTTCATAATCCTTCGCGCAATAATCTGTACATTTATTAATTACTGGAAAAATAGAGAGAAACTCTACTGCGCGTGAAACTTTATCCAAAAGGTTGGAAATGCTATAGTCGATTAAAAAATCCAAAACTTTGTCGCGTGTATATTTATCAGGACCCCACAGTCAGTAACGTGAACGTAAAAGAAGTTATCCGATATCCAAAGATCAAAGAAGAACGAGAGAAGAATCAGAAGAATACGACTCTGATCATAGTTTGGATGCGAGAAAACTGAATATTTTATTTTTTCCTTTGCCCTCAACGGCTACGAGGGTAAAAGACGTATACGTGGACTCGACGTTTATCCCAACGTTCATGCATTGCGACGTCCGAAGAGATTCAAAGTCTTCATGACAAAAGGCTGCCCAAGCATTCTCGTAGGATCTCCGTGAAATCTCAGAAAAGTCGGAGGCAAATATTAGTTGAACACTGGACTAGTCATTATTTCCTTTTGTGACTGCTGAAAATGCTACTTCGCTCTACTCGCTACTCGCTCTGCTACTAGCTGCTCCACCGGTCTCTCAAAAGGGCGGAACAAAAGGGGTAGTGTCATCCCTCTGTCCCTCCTTTTCTCCCCTTCTGTCTTTCTCTCTCTCTCTCTCGTTTTACACTCGAGTCTTAATTACTGGAAGCAGAACGGAATAGAGAGCAAAACACAAGCCGACGTCGCTTGACTGATCACAGTCCGTTGCAGGTGACGCGTCAGCGCCAACTGAATGGACAGACAAATTCACTAGCGACGACATTCTTGTTATTGGAAAACGTATATCCTGCAGAAAGATAAAAGTTACATGAGATTGAACCTGACTATAGAACTTTTCAAATATTCAAAAATCTTTCACAAGTTAATGGGACATAATAGTTATTTTGTATAAAGGTACTTATCCATCCAATATCCACAACACATTATGTGTACTTGTTACAACAGAGGCGTCAGCAGCACTGAATTTGTATTGTGAATTATTGAAGAATGTACTTTAAGCCCACCAAGCAAAGTACCTGCGCCATTGTATCGGCTCCGGCATTCAATGTGAATGGGACTCACGGCGAACCTGTCGCTTTGTCATTGGGTTAAACAACGAGATCCAGTCGGGATACGTGAAGCCGACGAGTGTACTCGGTCACCACGTTGTAATTTATTCAAAAGCGAGTAACCTCCCAGCTTTACCAAATGGCGCGTACAAGATTGCATAGTGGACGGGACATACAGTCCACCTCATAGACAGACTGCGACAAGCCTGAGTGACTGACCTAATTTTCTAGGGAAAAAAAAATGATCTTATTAGTGTAAAGTCATTATCAACTGATCGACCAGAGATCATCTTTATGCACAGTCAGAGTCTAATCACATAGCTCTCTAGCCACCTTAATACGTCCTAACGGTTATTTCAAGCCAAAATGAAATTGAAATGCAATTTGTCGTCCCCTGCAATTTTCCGTCGGGGACCGCGCCGAGTATTTCCCTTGCAAACTATCACGCGATTACACTAATTCGGGTATCATTTATTTTTCGTTCACCCTTCCTACCTCGACGTCCCTCTCAATTGCTCTCGTACCCCACCACCCTAGCATTATCTCTCTCTCTCTCTCTCACTTCTGTCGCTACGACCCTTAACCCTATTGCGTGGCTCAGCGATCGCTGACTTTGAAGTACGGTAGGTTTTTGATGTTGCCACCAACTGTTCACAACTGCCTCCTATGCAAACTAGTGAATCACGTATTAGACTTAGATAACGAGAAATTGCCATATATTCATAACTACGACGTATGATGGTTTGATATTCAGCTTTGTGAAAATATTCAATTTTAATAACTGTCTAGGTCCACGTCAGTGCTCCCACGCTCTGTAAGAACGTCGCACGCAATTTATTCCCGACAACAGAAACGCGTGCAACCTATAACAGCAAAGTAGTCTTCAGATTATTCACGAGTCTAGCTCCACCGCGTACGTTACTACAGCAAGGTATTAGTTTCGCGGTGTGTCCCCTTGTTATTACAAGGAAAGACACAACCCGGCACTCAACTTCGCCACGCGTCAGGATCATACTTTATTGGAAAGTGTGCAAATATCTCTTTCCATAGAGCCCCAGAGGCACCAGCAGTCACCCCGATTCGTTCCTGAGGACTATCGACCCCCTGGACAAAGGATCAGGATTCATAGACTGAACGAAGTGGTGCTTGACTCTCATTGGGAATCTCGAGGATTTGGAGAACGTGCAGACTTCCGATGGAAACATATTATCCAGTTTGACCTGAAGTTATAAAAAATTTTCAAATTTATCAATAAAAACTAGTAGCGCCAAGATCCTACCACCTCCTCAGGAGCACAGTTTATCTCAGGGACACGTAGTCAAGGTCTTAGAGAATACAGAATAAATTGCATGCGACTCCGCAGGTGGACGCGGAGCAAAGCTTGAAATTTTGAGTGGCAATCCAATTGGGTAAGGGATAGCTAACTTCGTTTCCCCCATTTCGACAAGGTCGTGGTCTCACATTTCCGGTTACTGCGCGCGATTTCCGGCGATTTCCTGCAACTAGCCCAAGGCGTTCCTCAAAGCCACTCCTCCATCTATCCTGAGGACGTCGACTGGTCCTTGAATCTTAGAAATATTATGAAGTGCGTTTGATTAATATATATATAAAAAAATATAAAAGACGAATAACCAAACGTAAAAATTCAGTCAGAAAATTGTGCTGGAAAAATGGCGAACGACTGAGATAATTTAACTCCGTCTTGTGCAAAGTTCGCCACGGGCATTAGGCTATCGATCCTTTCTTGGCAATGCTTCGGACTAAAGTCAATTCATTAAAGATGCTCGAAAGTCGAGCGCAGATTCAGCATACGATAGAGTATCCCTAATTTTTCTTCTGGTACCAGAGAACATTCAGAAACTACAATTCACAGTCCCTGCAGTTGTGCATATAAAGTCTAAATATTGAAGCACTGAAAAATATATAAATAAAAAAGTCACCAGGTACATATATTCATTGTATAATTCAAAAAAGTCATTCTTATTAGACACACGTGATCACACAGGACCAGCACGATCCATATTAATTTTCTCTTCACAATCAACAATAATTGTGTATCATCGATGATTGGTATCACCTATGTAAGCTTAAACTAGAAAATGACCAATAAAAAAAAAAGTAAAACTAACCAAGAGAACCAGATGAATCCTATAGTCAGATAATGAAACTGGCAGCCAAGTGACTGGCGCAAACTCGACAAAGAGCCGTGGCAGCCATCTCGGCATGATATTACACGCGAACGGAAATGGCTCCTATAAATATTCATGACAGCAAGGAGCAAGGAATCAGGACGGTATGAGAATTCGCCATGTTCGGTTCCCGGGTACCCATCGTTCGAGGAAAGTAATCCATTTACTTGAAAGCCGTCAGGGAAGCCAGGACGCCACAACGTGCTAATCTCATAAGCCGTGACTAGCTTACTCGTCTTATTTATCCTACTTCCTTTACTACTGTCTGGTTAAAACGTGGCAAGCTTCGCTGTAACCGAACGTTTTAACGTCCTCGGACAATATTTCCATAAAAGTTTTCATTCTCTGCAAGTCAACGGTACACGACGGTGTAAATTTATCATTATAAATAGATACTTTTAAATATTGTAATGCAAATACCTGCCAAGCATTTGAATCCAGAGCAAGGTAAGACATGTTGCCGTTTCTCGTGTCCTCCGTCGCGATGTCTTCAAAAATATTGTCACTCACATCCCGAGAAGAGCTTGGTGCAATTTTCGAATGTTTTAACTCGTTGAATTTTTGGCTCCGAGTATCTGAAACGATAATTAAATTTTTTTCAATCATGACGTAACGCGTAACGAAACCTTATACGGGGGAAGGAACGAAAGGACCGAGCGAAGTGCACGGACGCACGCCGCGGTGCTTGAAGAAATTGACGGAAAAAAAGATTGTAAAATAAATTATACTGCCGACGTTCTCAACTCCCGGGGGCCTTCCGTCAACGGATTGAGAACTTAGTTAAGCAAAGTTAAATATGGCTCCCAGAGGTGGCACAACCTCTTTTTAATTGTAAATGCCCGCGGAGAGAAAGGTTGCCAAGAGAACCCCTCGCGCAAAGACCGCTCGCGGTACCCCGGTGTCTTCTTCTTTACTTTTATCGCATTTCTTTATTCCTCCTTTTGCCTCTTTTCTCTTCCTTACTTTTCATCTATTTATATTTTCGCTCGCGTAACAATCACTCCCGTAATTTCGGCGGTTTCACCTTTGCTTCTTTCTTTTTTTACCGTACAATAACGCCATTAACTTTTATACTAAAGAAAGCAGGAAACATAACAAAGGACAATTTCGTTACATTTTTTTTTCTATTAATATATGTAACATTGAGTATTTATTGAAATCAATTTTTTTTTACTATCGACTCTTCGACCGAACATTCTATTTTCCATTGGCGAGAATTATAGTAAGCAGAAGCGTTCCGTGACATCTTTAAAATAAAAGAGAAAAACCCGTCGGATTCTAAAACTTCAGATTACTCAAAAAATGTCACCCAATGATCAACGGCATTGATTGCAATTGACAATTATTGACGGCTACGACTAAAAATTGGCAACAACAAAGAAAAACACAGATGCACAAAAATCCTCCACTGCAACTCACCTTCAGTTACACGTCGATGTAGAGAGCACCGCGAAAATCACCGATAACGCCACGATAAAAGGAAAAAAAAAACAGTTGAATAAAATTTTCCCTCAAAAAACAAGCACCAAAAGAAAATTCAAGAGATAATCTCACAATGAAATAACATACAGAACATCGATAACAACACTGTCCCAGTAACGTCAGTAAAAATCATCCAGATACACTCCTATAGATAAAACTAAACAAAAACAAAATCCTGATCAGAACAGACAGGCATACACGCCCCCCGCAATTTTAATGATTGCAGCGAAATAAAAAAAATTCAAGGATTATCCTAGTAATAAAACGTTAAAAATATCAGTAGCGGCTAGTAGTCCCGCAAATATCTTGGCAATTGGTAGCAACGATGTCTCATGATAAAGACGAGATAAAAGAATTGGCACTGTCAACAAAATGGTGTCTCCCGGAGCGCGTCGGTAGAGCAGGATAATTTAAAATACAAAGCAGCGGACGAGTCTCGTTACACAGGAAGGAAGGGAAGAAACGATTTTAGATCTCAGCACTGCACGTGGCGCGTCGCGACGTCGCACTGCGCTCGAGGCGAAAGGCGCCGTGGCGCCTCCGCCGCCGGGGGTGTGGTACCGCCTCCAGTCACATGACGACGCTCCGAGGGTACGCGCGCACACACGCACACGTGGGCAATGTTAAATACGTACGCACATTCAACCCGCACCTATACAATAATATCATAGGGAGCCAGCGCCGCAGCGTTTACGTTACGTTACGTTACGTTACGTTACGTTGCCACCCCCGTCTTATGGTACCAACGGTGCCGAAGCGCGATGTCCCGCACCCTCCGACCTTCTGCGCATGTCCGATCGATGCCCCAACCCTGCCCTCAGCAACCCCCCATTCCCACTGTTATAACGCTGCCACCCTACAACCTACGAAGCACCTATACTCAGTACACAGCCTTATTCCTCCCACGAAAACCTTCGCGATACCTACGACCTCCTACCCTACCATTTACCATTTTATATCCCCACGATGCTCGCCCCTCTCTTTCCCTCTCTACATACCGATTCATCGGATACGATCGTTGCAACTTCACTGGAACCACCATAGCCTTACTTTCTTTCTGACTGCCTGCTTGCCTGACCCTACCACTCTCGTCGTCTTATTTCCATTCTCACTGCTTTCCCCTCGAGATTTTGATAAGGTTTCACAGATTTCATTACTAGGTATCTTTTTTTAAAACTTACCCAGTGGTACCAATGTAGATGTTTTTTCTATATCCTTTTTATAGATTTTTGTGTTCTCGATACTGCACTGTATTACTGCGTATGGAAGAGCATCCAGTTTGGCTTTTATACACACTGGATTTTGTAGAATTAATAGTTGCCTCGTACCATACAATATGGCTAACGTTTATGTGCAGCAATTGTAACTTTTGCGACTGTTCCATTGCGTATAACGATTTCTTTTTAGAGCTTCATTCTCGTTTAGATAACAGACATTCGTTGTATCTCCAGTTCTGGTAACGTGACGCAGGCAATACTCGTAACCGTTGGGATGTAAATGGAATACGTTACCCAAGGAAAGATGGCGGAATACTCTCCCAGCCGTTTTATGATTGACATTCCACTGTTATCCACTTCGGATTGTCTCCTTCTAGCGCATCTGGAATGTTATTATATATCAATTAAATAATAGCCAAATAAATTGTACGTTGAAATTCACTCACAATGAAATTCTATACTCAAGATGGCCAAGTCTGAATATCTTCTAGTCGAATGCTAGCGTTAATCGTTAAGACGAGAGGTGGGGTTAAGATCGTGGATTACCGAGATCAATTCTCTAGGAAGAAAATCGAGCTGCTCTCTACTAGAAGAGGTCAAATCGTCCATCTTCTTGGCAGAGTGTACTCGAGATACAGCACGGTACCACGCCTATGTTAAATCGTGACTCGATCGACAAGAGTAAACTTAACCGACGCCATGAAGAAACGGTCGAGAATCTGCATGAGGAACTTCGTTTATGAAAGAATTGCTGCGCGAGATGAAATGAACAGAAATTTATAGTATACCATAATCAGTTATCGTAAGCATTCGAAAATAGCAATAGTACCAAGAGCAATCTGCAAATATGATATTCCAAGTGCGCATCACTGTGTGGAAAAAAATTGAATGTCAAAAGGTACTAACTGTGTATAATTGGATTCCATTCGGGCATTCAAGTAGCTCCCAGCTTCTGTTGAAACACTAGGCATATCGTAATGCTCGTATCACGTAAAGCGCAACTGAAACGACGAAATCCCTCGATACTCGAAGCCACCACCCGATTGCATTCCGTAGTAACCGCCCTGGGCGTATCGTAGAGCCTATTGCCGTGGCCATTGCGGAGCCATACGATTGGTACAAGTGAAGCGAATTGAAACCGCCGCTAGAGGCGCTAGTGCATTGTATACAATACCGAAAGTCAAATTCGATCTTTAAAAGTATAATTATAAAAATGATATCTTATCAATTTGGGTACACATAAAATGTCAATAAATAAAATGTATATTCGATTCCTGTTTGCGTCTGAATTTTTTCGAATCTCTTTTTTTTAGATAAAATCCATCTTCGTAATGTCAAGACCAATCTTGCGAACACCGGATTCATTTCAAACTTCCTGTATGACTGAAAAGAAGACAACCGAGGAGGCTTTCTGTTTTTGACAGTGCGTCGTAGGTTGAAGAGATAATTTATCTGGCCTCGCGCCGCTGGGCATCGCTTGGAAACAATAATCGAAAATCATAAATTCAATGCTCTTGGCCCTGGAGCTACGACAACCACAACCCTTCTATATCATGCATATATGCAATATACGTATTCATATGTACAAATTGATGACTTGTTATATCTTTTATGTACGGACAAATTTAACGCAGTTGCGAATTCTACATACAGTTTACATTATATAAGTTAATTAACGTTGAGTTTTATGAAATCATGCGTAATGATATACCGTAAATATTATTTCATAAGAACTTACAATAAGTCTGCCGTGGTGTTTCGTTTGTCGCCATCTTAGATGCCGACGCCGCGACGCCTCGTATCTCTAAATATTTGTCCGACGCTGTCGGTACAGAGATACGTTGTTGTCATAATCGTCCCCGGCATATTTTTTCCTTAAACCTCATGCGAAAGGAAAATCTATACGGATTTTGATTTGCTTTACTTATTTGATGGAAAAACATTTAAAAAATTGAGTATAAATATCTCAAATATTGCAAAACATTTTATAGAAAATCATATAGCAGAAAAAACATGGAAATATCTCACAACTGTATTAAAAAATTTTTTAACTAAAAAAATACTGATCTGAGTAAAGCAGTGAGCGACTTTTCGCTAGGGCAATTTTTTTCCCGAATATATAAACTATATCAATGACGCTTCTGTTTCGTGAAAAGTGTATAAAATATACGTGCTTGCGGCTTGTTGTCCATAGATCAAAGGAAGTCAAATAGAACGAGCGGGAGGATACGTGAAACGAAGAGAACCAAATGGTGATGAAGAAACGTGGAGGAAGAATTGCCGCGACGGCGACGGAGCGAAAGAGTCCAGAGAGAGTAGAGAAGGGAGGATAGAAGAAAATTTATTATATCCCGTTTAATTAAAAAAATTAAAAACTATCGTAAACTCTCACACAGCTATAATATCAGGACCTTATACGTTATTCATAGTTAAGAGAAAATAACACTTCCCAGAAAGATTAGAATATTATAAACAGAGTACAATAACCTGATGTAGTTCCTGAATGCAAGAACACAGAAAAATCTTTGATATGCCCACAATTAAAATAATCCCATTACATAAACAAAATACAATAAAACATTACAGACAAATGCAACGAACTTGAATAATCGTTTGTCACAGGTGACACCAGACAATAAAGAAGTACAAATAAGGATAAAATTTAAATAAAAATAGTTTAGCGTCCAGTAAAAATAACATGGAAAAATAGAGCAGTCATTTCACTGTCACGTAGCCCGGACGTTTAATGAAACAGTGATACGCTGTTTGGCAGTTCTTATATACAGAATAATCTACACATTACTTCACATCTAATAGTGTTTCATTAAAATATCGCAAATACAGAAACACGTAACAAGCTTTATATCTTGCACTTTGTAACATAAAATATTTGTTTCTAAATAAACCACGCGTGATTATGAAAATATGAATTACAGTCAGTTTACATTAACAACTTAATTACAATTTCTATGTTTCCATGAGATCAAACAATATTATTATATTAAGTTAATGAATTAAACTATCAGTGTCTAACATAGCAACGAGTAGTAATGATAAGCCTAATAGGAATAAAGTAATCATTCTCATTATGATAGGCAATGCTGGCGCCATAGTCGCGGCCTGCGGTCGAACTCCTGTAACTCTGTAACTCGCTTGTTTAATGCAATTTAACTACCGCGGCATTATCGCTGAAGTTTCGCCGATGTAAGGTGGAAATTACTAGTGAAATTGCTTACGTATATACGAGAGAGAGCCCAGAGCACTGCACAAGCTGCGTATGTGTTTATCTATTGGTGGTTAGATGAACATATACTAACTACCAAAGTACATATCTACCTGCACGGACTATCTACTCTCTGCATCAAGATAGCCACGAGGGCCATCTTACCCTAATTACCTAATTATCCGAACCGATGACCTAACTTCTCTACGATCTGCCTGCTGGAAACACCTTGCGAATTCGCATACGAGTCGTAAGATAAGAGTGACGTACTCATTGCCATGTAATGACGTGCATACATGCTATTTAAGTAACATGCTCCAATTACATATAAGTCTATAATTACATTGCTTGTACTTTTATAAATCTATAAAATAGATAAGATAATTTATCTTGTCATCCGATGTCACGAATCTTGTGTACATTTTCATGGGTTACAGATATGTCCTTCGGCTTTCTTTTATGAAATTTAAGGCCCTTCCTTTATAAGGCCCAAAATACAGCCTTTCAGTGCATTAGGTAATCCCATCGATAGAAGAGCTATACCATTGTATGTCTATCTATTGAGGAAGGATCGGCCTTCGTGCGATTCTTATCCCTATTGATTTGAAGGACCGCAAATCCTTGCGATCTTTTCAAGATCCTTTCAAGGCAATTCGAAAAGCCTAGGGCCGTCAGGTGCTGCAACCTTCCTCCCATGAAATTCGGATATTGCCAGTGATTTTTTCTAAAAACATTTCGATCTCTCGTCACTCGATCCATTGAAAATCTTAATCTATCGCTCTCTCGTGTACTCAGTCGCTAAGGGAGGAGAAACTTGTTGACTTAAGCGCGTGGCGAATCCGCCTTTCAAAATATTTTCTGTCTGTGCGTCTATTTATCAGTTTGCGATAGAATTACGCCTACAAAGACTTCAGGGTTACATGTCTTCCACTTTCAATCACTAGCACAAGTTGCCCTGCTTTTATTGAACATTTTTCCTCGACGTACCACTCTAGAATTCTGCGAACTCAGAATTTCTTCAACCCCGAGAGGAAAAAAAAATTAAAAAAAAAGAAGAGACCATTGAAGATACGTTTCAAACCGATCGGTGTCTTTTACGTAGACATACAATTTAAGGAATCTATGCTAAACGTATAAAATGTATCGTTCAGTGATTACAGATGCAACAAGTGCATACAACGCATAGTAAATACAGTGGACGCTTCATATAAACTGGTTTCCCAATACAGTTAGCATTGCGCATTACATTCCTAAAAAAGCAGAGAGCATATACTCCAATCCGCACTTGAAATTCTATCGTGCCGATTGTTCTCGGGGGCGTTTTTTCGAATAACCCTTCGAAAAGGAAGAGAATGCACGTAGTTATAATGCATTCTTGGCAGATACTTAGGGCCGCCGTCGAAACCGAAAGGCTTCGGCCATAATAAAATGCAAATTGCCAGTCGGGCCTAACGTGTTCTGGTCTCGCGGCCGTGAACCTCGGCGTGCAAACCTAATCTCTCGTTGCCTACTTGAAATCCGAACGATTTCACGATTCTTTGAAGTACAGAAGAGAATTCGAGGGGAGAGTAACGCACCCCTGATGGCGAATGGAATATCGATGGATTCACAGTGAAATTCACAAGGCGATTTCTCAAGCGTATTTCGTAGCTGCTTGGATACAGCTTGGAAAAACAAATCCTTTTCCACAGATTCAACGGCCTTTCAGGTTTCTTCTCTTCCTTTTCTTCTTGCATCCAGTTGTTCTTTTTCTTCTCCTCCCCTCTCGCTTTGCCTCGTCCTTGTCCTCCTCCTTCTGTCAAGCGAAGAAAAAAATAATCTTAGTCAAAATGCATCATCCCCAAAAGTTACTAGCATAGCGTGATCAAGTAACATTTTAAAAGCCATGTAAAACTCGTGTATAATCCTCCTCGTAAAAATACCACTCCATAAAGAAGCTCAGACTGTTATAACTTTATCGATACAGCTCTTAATTCGTGATAGAACATTAGTTCCGAACTTATCATGGATTCGAGTGGACACCCACGGTGCGAACATGCTTCGAAATCACCACCTCCCAAACCAGTACCATCTGACCCCAGCACAGGACTCTACGAGTAGCCCCGTTTCATTTCATTCTTACATATAAATTTTTTTTCTCCTCTTATTCTCATAGTTGTTATACCTTCGCTACACCTGATTTATTCCAAGATTTACTTCGATAGAGCCATTTCCAAGCATTTCGTGCCTCCCTAGAAGTAATACGTCACTACCAACTATTTTTCACCTTGCAACCAGAAACCGTCTCCCGCGGGGAGCCAATCGGTAAAATCGAAAAGCTCAGTATTTATGACTTTCCGTAAGTCGACCACGCCAGTAGCATATCTATCTAGTTAGATCTCAAATATCGAGAATCTAAAATTATTGTTAAATTCTAATAAAAAAATATATCCTAACAATTCCTATAAGATTTATCGATAAATCTTTTACAAAGAATCACACAAAATATAAAAAAACAGTTCATAAAGAGCAGCTAAGAAGTTACTGATGTAAGTAAGAAGTATCAGATAGATACTTCAGGACATGTAATTCGTACGTACGTAGCTGGAAGATCGAACATTACCTAACCGGAGACTTTATCATCGCGCTCTCTCGCGTCTCTCATTAGTTGGCACGCCGCCCCGGGGCTGTGCGTGAGTTTAATTTGTGAAGGGTATGCGTGAATGTACGTGTATATACGCGTAGAGGAGTGCGTGCGTGTACAGCGTGGGCGGCACGCACGCTACATTCCGTACCAGCACACGAGCACCATATAAGAGAAGCGCACGAGCACGAAACAGCGTAATATGGGAATGTACGCGGCGGTTCGAATTTAAGTGAAGAGAACAAATACCCCGCTCCGCGACTAGACCTCAATTATCAAAGAATCCGGAGACCGCGAGGCAAATTCCAGGTTAGACCGCGCGCCATACCACCTCCTTCGCTTCACTTGCCTAACTACAGTGAAGTCAACCTCGACCAGCGATACAGTATAGTCACTACCTTTTCAACTTCATAACTTCACCCCGTACGAGGTGTCTGCGCACTTGTAGTAACGAGTAAGATTTAAAGATCAGACCACGTGTTTGTAATGCTCATTAAAATATTTTTCATTCTGTTATTTAGTGAAGTGGTGTCACTGTTTATAAGGTTGAACTTGTGGTATTCGAGTCTACGAGTTTTATAAGGTGTTGGCACGTAACAGATGGCAATTATACTGGTGGTGTAAATTGTTAGGTAGAATCGTTGGTGGTTTTCCTTTTTAATATAGTCTAATTGCTGGATCGATCGGTCTTATCGTTGGACCCCACTTCGCCACCCAATTCTCGTTCCTCAAACAATGCCAATATGTTGGCTCGTGGGTCACTGCCTTGGCACGGAACTCGTATACACACGACAAACCAAAAGGGGGATAGCTCTCTATGTGCGGTATAGGGTGAAATTTAGTGCGGAATAAGGGGTCCCTTCTAACTTAGCCTTAGGCAGGGTTTACAACCCTCCTTGTGAATCTGGCCGTGTGCGCATACATTTTCAAAATTCACTTCGATCCCACCAGGTTGGAATGGATCGTATTAGGTACAAGAGAGGCTGCTACACGTTCTTCGACCGTTACTTCTCTTTATACCGCCTTCATCTTCATTCTATGCTTTCTTCGGCTTTTCCAAATTTCATCCTGTATTGGATTATTCAACTTTCCAGCACCCTCGTACAAGAAATTCATCGTCTGGAAAGTTTGGTATTTCAGCCTCAACTGTAATGAATTCGTTAGGTTTTAATAATGTCAAAAACAAGTTTACGCGAATAAACAAATTGACAGCTAATCAATTGTGGGATGAGCTATTGATTTTTTGGAAATTTTTATACACAGTGCAGAAAAAAAAGTTAGACTAGATTGTGACGTGTAATATGTTCGTGATTTACCTAATACCGTGTGTGCGTCTTGGCTAAGAAGCCAGCTCGTCCTCGAGATCTTCGGCGTGCCGTTAAATAAATGGCGGACTTGGTCGACGCGAATCCGCCGACGGGCGGTCTCCGAAAGTTTGCGGATTTAAGAATCGAAGGGAGCATAAATTGAAAGTAATGGCCCTCGTACGTTCCACGTCGAATGTCGACTTATCTCTCGTTTGGCGACGCGAGTGCCGGCAAATGTCTTCCCAGCACGAAAGCCGCATTTTTCGAATAGCCTGCATTCAGCGCACAACCTTGACTCCGTTGACGGGCCAATCGCTGCACCACGAGTACACTTTCATCTGAAAAAAAAAAAAATTGAAATTTGTATTTTTCCCAACGCAACAACATTCCTTACGCCTTTTCCAATAGAAGAAAAAGAATATACACTCCTAAATTACATCTCGTGAAGGAAATCAGCATAAACGCGGAAAAAAGGAGCAGAATACGTATTATATATCAATTAAGCAAACCCGATAATTATTCATATAAATATAAATAATTATTATGAGCGTAAACATCGCCAGTGGAGAAAGAATCGAGAAGGGTAAAAGAAAGTGACGTTATAGCCGTTGGCACGGTAAGGTGTCTCGAGCCCCAGGTGGTAGCCAACCACCTACTGGGAGTTAAGAACTCTAAATTACACGTGGACGCGGCTTTATGTCTTCATCGCTTACAGCTCGCGACCGATCTGCAAGGGATCCTTAAACAGTGAAGACTCGGTTCTCGCGTGTACAGATATGAAACTAGGTATCTTAAGAGACCTACTATGTAAATGTGTTATAAAATCGTTCAAAAATTTTAAATTAAGGTAATTGCACATTATCGCCATGAGTTCAGATACGTTTGCTACTGCAATAACTGTATAAAACGACAGGTGGATTCAGCTTAAACGACTTGCAACACAAGCAGGACTTGGTCGACTCCTATCTTTCTTGAGGAACGCCTTGAGCTTAATGCAATATCCAAACGCGGTTCAGTCATTTCCTGGTGGCCATATAGTGGTCCCCAGCAGCAAATCCCTGGGGAG
Source organism: Cephus runcator (assembly GCA_030142495.1). NCBI lineage: Eukaryota > Metazoa > Arthropoda > Insecta > Hymenoptera > Cephidae > Cephus > Cephus runcator. The sequence goes on from JARQTC010000296.1 coordinate 310,655, forward strand.
AGTTTTGTCAAAGGATCTTTATTCCACGAGGAAGTATAATACACTATTGCGCCTCAGGCTAGAGGGAAATGTCACACAGAGAGAAACTCAGGCCGCAAAAATTTTGGCTGTGAACTATATTTTATCGAATGGTCACGTAGTACCCTATACGCCATTATTGGATATAGATTTTATATGAAGATATGAATGTGTAAAATTAATAAAACATTGCCATGCCGTTTAGAAAGCCTTTTTCTGAATAGATTGAATTTTGAACACATTCTTAAATGAATTTATTTTGGTTTGATATTTTTAAATATCTTACGCAAGTAGTGCTGGATTATTTTTTCTCGTCCCACTGGTTTTACGGAGGGAGATGGAATTTTACAAAGTTTATCTTTTATTGGAACTCCGACCGCACTGATCGATAGCACACAGTCGGATTTTAGTTTTAAATATTGAAAACGTCAAGCGTTTGAACTGATAGGCAGCTGACTGCGGCAGACAGGAGACCCTCGGTTCGTTTCATGTGTGGGTATTTTTTTTAAATTTCGACATTCTGCATTGATTGGAATTTCACTCCATATCGATAGGCAATACGAGAGGAAAATAGAGGTATGACGTTATAAAAACCATGTGCTCCTTTTCATTTTTATTGCTAAAAAAAAATCATTGTATTTTACTGGATTTAGAAAATTGATTGAAAAAAAATTTCATCAGTACTTCCAACGCAACGTTCGTTTTTCCCATTTCAAAGCAATATAAGAAAAATTCTTACCTCAAAAAAGGACTGAGCTTTTAAATATAAGTGTAAATGAAAATTGATTCAAAAAAAATATGCACGGCAAAGAAAACACCGTCTTGGATATCGCAAAATCTTTTCCTAGGCCGCATATCGATCTCCCTCTCTAATAATTACAAGAAGGAAAAACAATGGCTCCAATCACGCGTTGGGACAATGGAGAAATACAACAATTGCGTGTAGGACCCCCCATGAAGATACGCGTCCAGCTGGTAATTGGACGTCGAGCCGGGGAGCCCTACGTGCCAAGTGGTAAAACCCCTTCGTTGCTAGATACTTGCATTGTTTATGCCTCTCGTTTCCCAGTCCAGGTTCCGCGTTCCCTGCACCACCTTCTCAATTCTTATAGTCCTTGCGTCAATGCACTCATGCACTTCAGTGCTTATCCACTTCAGAAAATCAATCTCTTGAAGCGTCACCTGCATTTCAGAATACTCCTAGAAGCACGGCTAGATCCTGGTTCAATTCAACAATTGTCCTTTGCAACGGAGGATGACACTCTAGCACTTTTCTTCTTTTGCACGTATCCAATGCACTTACACCCACTGCATTTTAACTATAAAACCACAAAATATTTCCTAAGTAAATCATACCATATTATGTACTCACTCCCTCGTGACGGCAGATGGATGAAAACCTCATGCACCCCATACCAATCTTTTTCTCCTATTTTTTTCTTTTCGCAAATGCCCCAAGGCGTCAGGGCGTACCACTGCTACACTTCCGATAGTCCTAATAAATCATAGTAATAGTGCATTAAAATAGGTGGTTTGGTTTGCCACATGGCACATCCGGTACGGATTGATAAGCGTGGCTGCTCTTGGTAAGTTAGGAAATTCGACACCGTACGAATGCACTCTCCCTTCTTTACCGTATGTATATGTGTATATATTTATATATAGCTATATTATGTATGCACTCGAGTATAAAAAACATGTTAAAAAAGTCTAGAAGAAAAATGGGTATTCTGCAGGATGCTTAGATAATATGAGTACGTAGCGCATTTATGATTTTACGCAAATTTTTGGAACCTCCTGGTCCTACCAGCAAAGGAGCTCACCGTCAGAAGAGCCCTACCGTTTCACTTTACATTATAAACCATAGAGACGGCTGGCTACCTCCTACCACAACGCTGGTAGGTAGATAGGTAGATAATACCGAAGAAAAACTTTATCTCATGAATTAATTATAACAAGCGCGAGAAAAACGGGGAAACATTTTTATTTAACGTCTAAATGGCGAGCTTACTTCAAAGCTGGTTATCCAGTCTTATTCTTGGATCTCCCTTCCGATTTTTTTTTCATCTTCATTTTTTCCCCTCTCCTACGTCGCTCCTCCTTTCCCAGCTTCCCTTCGGTTTCCTTCTTTCTGCCCTGGTAGTGGAGCTGGATAACAGGGAGAAACCGCGTTGGCGGTACTCGGGCGAGGGTGGCCCAGGGCCGCATCAGAGAGTTGAAAGGGCACGGGGCTGAACGAGACTAAGACACAGGGAGAAAAACGTTATAAGAGAACAGGGAAAGAAATAAGTTTTGTGATGGGCTAAGGAACGTAAGAAAAATGTTTTATTTTAATTAGTGCTGGAGTACGTCAGAGAAACGAGAGAAGAAGTTCCCTCCTTACCGACGAGGTAATGAACCTGTAGGACATAACCGGTAATTGGATTCTTCCTTTATGCTTTAATTGGCAAAGTCCTTTGGGAGTCCAGGATGTACTCAGAAATTTACTAGAACCACCACGTGCTTTGGTCGACTTTCAAACCCACGCGGATATATATTTATATATTAGACACAATAAATTTAAAAAAAAACTTTATCAAAACCTCACCATCATTTCTGCCAAATCTAAGAGGAATCTGAGCGTTGACGTAATATCGAATATCAGACATATTGACAACGTCGTTGTACTACAGGATTACAGGAACTTTGTGAAAATCTTGTCTATCTAAAACAGTCCGTTAAGATGGGTTAATTAAGATTACCGATTAGGTATAACGAAACTCGTTAAACTGACCTTCGTGAATGTTCTTGAATATTCATAGCTATCCAAAATGGACGGAGGTTTCGTGCATTAACATACTTGCATGCATCATCGTGCCTCAGGACTCTATACAATATACATATATAATATACACACGTATATATACGCAACCCCGTAAGCTGGTTACCCTACTACTTGACTCGTTCCCCTTTCCTGGCTCTAACGAATTTGTAATTTTTCACGCAAACGGGATTCATTACACTCTCTCATGTGTCCACCCTATACCTATACGCGTTTATTGAAAACCAAACGAAACAAATATCAGTAATATATCACGATGAGATTTTTAATGCCCCGCCTTGCTAGTATAGCATAACGACCATCTTAATCACCAGCGCGTCCAGACGGACCCATCCGACTAATGAGCTCAGTGCAAAGCAAACACGCGTCCATCTAATACAAAGGACCAGTTAGAAATATATACTTGAGAATATAGTATATAAATAGAAAATGGCAATATATCCTCTCAAATGAAGTGGTGACTGTATAACTATATGCATAATGCAGACAAAGTGCAGAAATTACGGTAATGTTACAAGATTTGTACATACCTTACGTGTGATACTATATCCCATAGTACATATGTACTCATGCGAGCGGCGGTGGGTTAAAAACGTTTTTCAAATTTTCCAGGATGTCCTGGATGAAAAAACAAAGCGAACCACTCCGAGTGCAACTTTTCCATTGGCACTTTAGCCAGAGGCTAAAAATCGTGAAGTTGGGAATCCCTCGTCGTCCGTGCATTTACGGCCCCAGGTCTGAGACTGATACCAGCTGTCGACAATCCTGATTTTACATCCTCCTCTAGTGCAAATAAATTGGGCTGAAAGTCGCGAGCATCGTCTACCTATATGCAGATGTATGAAAGTGAAAAAAAAATTATATGTGGAAAATATAGATAGCATATTGTAGATACATCTAGTAAGGTATACCATATCCATATGTAGCCAGTATGCATATGAGTATATACAGTGGTTCTCTCTCTCTGGCACGCGTTCAGAGAAATATGGAGACCCGCCTGTTAAACGTGACGAATTAAGGATCACGCGCGTTTCGCCCTGGACAACCAAGTGCAGTGCCTCTTCCGTATAAATAAGCATTAATCTCTGTCGTTTTAACATGGCGTGTATTTCATTTGGTACATAGAAGAGCTGCGAGAGCTCCAATAATCGTATGCATGGGCTTCGGCGTTCACTGACAAATTGCTTCGACCGAAAAGCCAGCAGTATTCGAATTCTCTGACAGTGTCGCTTTATTTTTCTTTTATTCACTTTCTCTCTTTTTTCTGCTACCTTCTCAAATATTCTTGGATGTGCTCCGTCGAGTCAGGTAGCTCAGGCATCCTGCAGTACTACAGTCTTATTGCCGGTGTATATTATGAATGCAGGACTGATAGTTCATAGACACGTTTATTTATAATTTCAAAATGGCATCAATTAGAGTGAAGAAACTTAGGCCTATGCTCTTGCAGAGTGCAACAACTTTAGCTTTGCTCGACGATGTGCACGACATCCCTGAAACCAGCGAGACTCGTTTGGTACATACCGAACTTCGCTAATCATACGGGTCACTGCGTCACAAAGCGAATTCTCGAGCGCTAGTCTCTAGAACAGCTAAGACATTATTATTATCCTCAGATTGCGAGATCAAAAAGCCTCGATTAACGGGATCATCGTGTAGAATCTTGGAGCTGAGGATCTTTATATCCACCAATGCCTATGGCTACGCTGTCTCTTTTGTGTAATTATGTAAGAGAGAGAAACTATCAAGTTGTACTATGTAAAAAAATGTCATGTAGACAATTTCTGATGCAGTATGGTTAGAATAGGATGGATTTCAAATATTATCGATTATCTTATACGTATACCCATAAGCTGGCCATGGAGGAAAAAAGAAAGGGGTTTCTCATAGGACGTATGAGCGCTCTAAGCGAAAAGGACATTCTGAGTGATTGTGGTTGCCGCAATCTTGACATTCTCCTGAAATCCTTACAGCACGACATACGCTACTGTGTTTAGGCGCCGGAGATCATTCTATATAAAATGGCCGCCGTGTACAATACGTATTGTACAATCGTAGAAAAGCCCCTCGTGAATATGTCTATTAACGTTTAATGACAGGGTATTTTAATTAAGGATCTCCATTGCTCGGAACATAATAGACGAGTAAATATAGTAAAAACGAATATGCATAATGGCAGATAGAAAGATAGGTAGGAAGGAAGGAAGGAAGAAAGAAAACAATGAAAAGAAATCGGTGTTGCGTCATGTCCAGGTTTTGTTATGTAGACAGGTTATTAACATAAAACAAAGTGAAATACTAGAGGTATGGACATACCTGGTATTCAGAACGACGTAACTCCATAGGGAAAAGCCATGGCCATGTTGAGCTTTGATCTTTGTGCCGGAATATTGAAAGTCCAATGCATTGATATTATACTGTCTAATTGCTGTCGTTGAACAAAGCCCAGTTTTGGCACACAACATCCTCGTTCCTCAGTGTAAAGAATAAACAGATAAACCGTACATCGCACATCAGACACACGTCACATTGTAAAATTTAACAAGGTATCGGAATCAAGCAAGTTCTACAATATGAAACTGAAATGTAAAAGGTTTCGGCATCGTGAAAGAGAGGGCGTTGAATGTTGGCGTTTGAACGTTTTGACTTTAAGGCGAGTCTTTAACCCGATCGGTAACGAGCGTCGATAAGAAAATACCCCGACGAAATTCTAGGTTTAGTTCTTCTACGGGTCCACCCTCGCATCCAACCACATGAGCTATGTAACCTGGTATTTTATACGTAAGATCTATAGAGCCTAGGCACTAACGTTTAGCGATAATTCTAGGGTTCTTCGCGGGATCCCTCCGGCTCTGCGGATGACTTATGTTTCGGCCACAGGCTTCGCAGCATTAAGCGGAATCATCATCATTATCATCGTCCTCCTTGTCGTCCTCAACGTCCTCGTCGTCCCCTTGAGTTTCATCAAAACGTTACTGCGTGTCGCCATTTTTACCCTCTGACCTCTATCGTCGGTATGGAATAATTAAGATATTGCCAGTGATCAGGAGAAGTTTAATAAAACTTATATAGAAATTACGTAATGGTAGGTTATATTTGAGTTGATCACAATACTTGCTTTAGAAATGGCGGACAAATAATCTCTACAACACGAACGGATAAGGATTACAATGGCGGATCGTGGAAGGGTCAGGATTGGTAGAACCTACCGGTCTGCAATAAAGATAATTGGAATATGATCCAAAGTTTCAACGAATAATAGCAAAGGGAGCAAAGTGCTGAGATAGTATGGTATCTCTTCAAAATACGTACAACCATGGCGTTTTGATCAAAACTGCAGACAGCGTTACACAGCTTCAACCATCCAGGCATCCCAACGCAATCCCGCCGGATGACAAGGAGAGGGGTTAGAGGACAGGTGCTACTGACGCCTTTGATCTCGCCCGAGTTACACGCTTTGGAGCATCGCGCACGAAAAAGGGAATTATCGAAATACTCCGACTGCTCCCTCGCTCTCCAACCTCCTAACGGGAGGTTCCCTATCCCTCCGGTTTCCAACCTCTATTCCTCCTTCCTCAACACCGCGCAATCATCATCCTCTCTATTCCCTTCATTCCTTCTTTCTCTCTTACCTCCCTTCATATTCTTCATCCAATGCAACAACAAGACACCTGAGGCATTGCTTTCTTTTTTCAAATGAGTATTTTTTTTCTTTTTTTTTTTCAGGAAAAATTCACTCAGATTGTGGCTATCTCATCCCATATGCTGCCCAAGATATAGATTTATATTTCTGGCTACATCCCTTAACCAAATATCAGTGAATTGGCAAGGATATTTAAATAGAGTAACTAAAAGAGCATCGCTAAAGCGTATGGACTACTCAGGCTGATTACTCTCTGGTTCCAGTATGGCTAATAGACACAGATAGTCTCTAAGACTATATCAATGGAGATACTAAACGCATACTCCCAATGGACCTGAAAGCTGCTGACGACAAATCGAGGGTTAAAATACTATCGGTAAATAGTCGAGTAAAGTGTAGGGTGATGTCTATCATAGGATAGGGACTCACCCAGGGATTATAACCCTAATTTCAACCGTGTCCACGTACCAGAGAGACAACCTCGGGGTAACCCCAGTTCAATCTTTCAAATCTGCCTACTAAAGACAGTTAGTATCCAACAGAACATATATATATCTGTCTGATTGTTCCTCTCGTGCAAAAAAGCAGAGTAATTTATACCAAGTGAAAAATTGACAGGAACAGGAAGTAAATACGAAGAACGGATATACGATTAGGAATTTCACAGGAACGAAGATTCCCGATGATTCATGAACTCAAAAAATACCTCGTTGTAAACTTAATAGGCACTCTTCTCGGTTATTAACGAAAAAAGACTACGGACAAGGAATCCTTCTTCTTTTGAAACGTTCATAAATCATACTTCGCAGCCAGATAAATGCCTCTTAATTTCGTCAGTGCTTTGGAGAACGATCATGGAACGGAGGCCTTTACGAAGACTACGCAGTGTCGATTATGCTGTGAGATATATTTTATCGCCATATATGTTATAGTGATAATTTAATGACGCCACATAATTTTATTTAGGATTCTCTCATCCAATCCTAAATCATAGTAGAGGCAATCCGCCAATAGATGGATTGACTTTGAGACGTGAACATCCTGAGACCTCGAGATGCCGGGATGCTGAGACGTCTCTGAAATTCCCGGACACGCTCCTTTCCCGATACCAAACTCTCAGCCAAAGGTGAGCCACGCCAAAGTGAAGGGTTCAACTCACCGGGAGAAAGAGAAAGAGAGAGGTTAGCAGTTAGCAGGACTAGACTTTCGTGCTTCTCGGCTCCTAAAACTGTAGGGCACGATAATTGTGAGAACAATGCTTCTTCAGACAATTTCGGGCTAAACTATTTCTCGGTTCGCCGTACCTCCGAATTCCTTCATCACATGTCGCGTGCATCAATGCGTGAGAATAGCGTGTCCCACTCGACACGAACCTGATATCTACAGGTACCAAAGTGCATAGCTGGATGCACTACCGTTACATCATTAAGCCAATGGAGTGTAGAAGTGAGCTTTGTGATTGTGGACAGACACTTGTTAAAGTTTTTTTTTAAATTCCATTTATTCTTATTGGTTTTCTTTCTTTCAGACGTACCATGGGACTTTGCAGAATCTTTCTTCAGAGAATTTGACAATTTTTAGCTTGACCTCAGCGAATACCGGTGATGAAAGGAGAGCGATCGACGTCCGTGAGAGAAATTCGCACAAAAGTCAAAGGAAAAATTCGACCGGCTCTAAATGCAACCCTAAAATTTTGAACTGACGGCCAAAAGAATGTATAATTAGGAGGCATAAAAGTAACCATCGCCCACTCAAAGCACTTGCTGTGTTATACCGTTGTGGGTCGTCGCACCCACAACTGCAGGTTCCCGTCGATCTCTGAAAGTTCGAGATGTTCGGCAATTTTTCTTTATTCTTTTTTTCTTTTACTTTCGTTTCTTTTCTTTCCTTCTGGGACAATTACGATGAGTGCCAGGTTCGCTGCCATTAAAGTATCGCTAATCGTTCCGGGTTATACTCCATCGACATTTGGCAAAAATCATTGTAAAAAAACTCAAATGAAATCATTATAGTAGATCCATATATATTGTCATTGATTAAACTTGAAATATTCTTTTGAATCTTATCATTCGAGTATCGGTAATCGTTAATGTATTCTAGGTTCAATCCAATTTTCGCTTTTTCCCTAAATTTCTCATTGCCAATCAAAATATCATTGGTATCAAGATCCAAATGAACATTCGTACGCAATTGCATAGCTAACGATAGCAAAACTGATCCTCCTACCCACCATCTGTCATTTCTGATCGTTAACTTGGTTAGCACACGCATATCAAATCGAGCAGGGCGAAGCTTAGCGCGGAACAGCCAGTCGGCTAATGCGATTTGGATATATGGAGAGTCCTGTGGGATATTTCGGGTGTACGATGCCCCCATTGCGTCCTGAGACGCGATAAATACTATGCATATGTAAATATTACAACGAGCATATCAAATTGGGTACAAAAACGTTCTACTGTATCAAGCATAGAATCTAAGATATTCAAACAAAAGGTATGAAATGCATACAAGTCAAATAAGTTCCATTTTATTCTTGGTGACTCTACAAATTATATGAAACTTCTTCTGGCTTTCAGGTTGGATCGCGAGGGAAGTCTGTACAAGAGTTGGAAAGAATGCTGCTTTGTAATTATTTGAGAAAATTCAGTAAACAAGGCGAATCACTTAGACGAATACAAACGCGTGAAACCTTTTCTCACGCTCAGGATTCTACGCATTAGTGGTGGCAGTCTAGTCCTGTTAACAGGATCAGGACTTGCGGGAAACGAAGGGTTCTCCTACTCGTTATATTGGCAAACCGTCTATTCAGGGTCGATCCTCAGGGACGGGATTTCAGTTACTTAGGAAGAATTGCTACAAAGAGACGGACCTATTGTAAGCATTGTTGTTGCGACGAATTCTACTATGATCCAGTAAGGTTGTTTATCTTTACAGACCCAATAAGCCACAGACGAATAAATGTGTATCAATCATATATGGGTATGTACTCTTGAAATTCTATAAATGTGCAATAATAATGTTGTACTATCGTAATTCATAAATTATACTTTTTACAAGAAGCAACAGTCTTCGATGGAAGCTGCTTCGTTGTGAATTTCCTTCATTACTTTGATGAAACAAGAGAAGGGAATTTGGATAAACCAAGACGGTACGAGAATGAGTTATTTTGAAGAATCGTCGTTAAAGCCAGATTCTAATTACAGAATACATTTTCAAATTTACCTTCTACTTGTAAATAAAATGCGATGGTCGAGACGTTTCCTCCCTTTAGCTTCGAAGCGCGCTTTTGCCGTCAGGCTAATGATTTGCAAACATCACCCCTCGGCTCGTTCCGCTCATTACAAAGTTTTTGCCGGGCGTGTTATGCGTGAACAAGGCAGACATCTTGAGAAAACTTAAGGGAGGAAACGCAAGGTTTGTTGAAACTTCCATTAACGTAACTTCATATACATATAGATTTACCCGTCCTCGTATATCATATAATTCATGTTATTACTGGTATTATAAGTGAGACTATTTTCACTAAATAACCTTGCAGTACTACCATATATCTTCAATTTATGAAAATGCATAAGAAAGTTATCGACACATTACGTACCTTCAAGAATATCCTGTAACTATATGACATTACCAATTTAATAGAGCAGTTATACTAATGTGGTAGAGTGAATTTCTATAACGACTATATTTATAAGTCAATAGCGCTATTAGACTTGATTATTAGTAAATATTAACACAGCTATAAAGCTAATGGCGTGAGTAAATTCTCCACTAACTAAATGTCCAAGCATAAAACTCAATTTTTAATAGTCTCCGTCAAAGCGAAAATCAAAATAAAGCATAGATACCATCTGGTTGCAATTCCATCAGGGTTTGGAGAAGATTGGAATTGTATCACCTAAGAATGAGGTCATTCTCTTCTAGGAGCTTCAGGGTATACGCCGATGTGCGGTATAAGGATACTTCACTTTCTATAGATGCCTTCGGGCCAGCTAACATGCAGTGGTTCTAGAAAATGTCTTCTAAATCGAACCACGTCGATGGTAAATGTTCCTACCGGTTACCAATAAATGGAAGAGCAGATAAAATCCTGCTGATAAAGTAATCAAAGAGTGTTTTTGTCACTGGTGATCAACGGAAAAACTATTGTATCCGCTGAGGTTTAGCGTCAATATCTGTAATATCGACCACAGAAGCACAAATTATTTGAGAATTGCACTACGAGACTCCTAGTGGATATTTACAGAAAATTGATGTGATTCGTCAGCATACTGATTACTGACAGTTTCTAATCTGCGCAGCGCATATCTCTGTGATACTGTGATACCAACATGGACGTTGATACAGCGAGTGACAATACGTCTATAGACGATAAAACGGAAGATTTTTGTGAAAATCCGACAAGAGATGCACTCACCGAAGGTCTTATGGGACTTCTTAAACCCACAGTGGATCAACTGGATGAAAGAATTCGTGCTACTAGGTAATTTTAATAAATTTCATGTATTTAGCTGTTTTGGAGTAATTTTTTATAATATTTTAATTTGCGTATTTATTTTTATTAATGGCATAATAAGATAGATTAGCTGGAATAAATTACATTATTCAATGGGGCTACTTATTTTTATTCAGAATTAGCCAGATCGAGTTGAAACAACAGATTGAATCATTAACCGATGAACTGCTGAAGATATCAGAAGTCCTACAATGTCCTTTGGAATTGGAGTCTTATGTTAAGAAGCTTGTAAATGCCAAACACAAAGTTACCATAGTTAGTAATATCTTGCAAACAACACAGGATTGCCTTAATAAAATTCACCAAGCTGTCGAAAGAGATACGGTTAAGCGAAAAGCCTTGTTGGATCATAGTCTATCGTACAGCACTACAGTTACTAGCAGAGAAGTGAAACAAGATGCTGACAGTGAAAATGTTCCATCTACAGAAAATTCCAACACTGATACTGCTGTTAAATAATTTCTTATTGAGATAATTAAAATGTGCTATATGTTAATGGACTGTTCCATAGGGATTTTATAAAAAGAATTATATCAAAGATGGAAACACCAATAGTTAAACTATCAAACAAAGATTTGGATACTGTTTATGAACCTTCAGAAGACTCGTTTCTTCTCATAGATGCCTTAGAAGCTGATTTAGAAACATTTAAATCACAAAAGTCACAACTTTGTTTAGAAATTGGAAGCGGATCAGGTATCGTTATTACTGCTCTGGCAGCAGCATTAAAAAAGTATGATGGTGCATACTTTTGTGCAATTGACTTGAATCCTAATGCTTGCAAAGTCACAAAAGAAACTAGCATAGCCAACTCTACCAATATTGATGTTATTCAAATGGATTTGACTAACAATATTTATGCTAGAGGCATATTTGATATAATTTTATTTAATCCACCTTATGTTGTTACCGAATCGCTAGAAGTTCTTGACGAAAGATTAATTTCCAAAACATGGGCTGGAGGGAAAGAAGGTAGAGAAGTGATGGAAAGACTATTTGAAAATATTCCAAAATTATTATCTGATAACGGATATTTTTACTTAGTCGTTATCAAAGAAAATGATCCAGAGTATATAATTCAAATCTTCAAAGATTTAGATATGAAAGGTGAAGTTGTTATGGACAGAAAAGTAAGAGGAGAACACTTACATATTTTGCGATTTAAGAAAAAGGGACAAAACTGAATAATGTATAATAGAAAAGGCTGCAAAACTTTCTTAATCATATGATTAGAATAGTTTAATACGTTAAATATCCTACCTCTAAATACATGGAGACACCAGACTCACCAAAAATTTTAGTGTGAAATATAAAAAAAAATTTGAAAATATTTCTTACGTGTACAAAGGAATCTAATTAACTATTTCCTCTATACTACACAATCTCTTAAGAATCAATTCTAATGTTTATCGAGATGAGTAGCTTTATTAGATTACTCCACATGCATGTCTGCGATGAAACAAAGAAATGTTATAATTTTTGTCAATTGTATGGCAATGATATACGTTTTACATTTCTATGAAACGTGTAAATTATATTCAGCATAGATTCTGTATATACATGTAACATTATGCACTAGATTGTATTAGTTATACAAGTACCTTATTAATATATGTAATTGTACTGAAAATAAAATAACTGGCTAACGAAAAAATAACTGCTCGTATTTGAATTTGAAGTTATCCATCCTAATGATTTTAGGTATTCCTACATCCAGATATAATCCTCATATTTATACAACGTTGGCATGTACAGTAAATGGCACAAGGCATGTAAATCCAAAAAAAAAGATAAGAATGCAAAACCTATTTCCAAAATTGAGAAAAACAATTTATTACAGCGCAAGTTTAACAGTAAAATCTGTACTTTACAAAAACAAAGAAATGCCAAGTTGCTCTTGTTACTATTAAGCTGAGTCTTGAGTATAATTGCAAATTTTCAACGAATATACCATCGATTTGTCAATTCCTATTTCGTCAGTCGAGGAATATTAATTAATGATTTTTCGTTTCAACAGTGACGATTAAATATCCTTGATTATGAAGGTGTCAAGTAGAATGACAGTTCTACATTTAAAAAAATCCTTAATGTCCTTTGGGTAGATCAGAACCTTTTGCCGTCCGGATTTTTTGTAATTTCAAATATAATATGGCGGTACTTATCGTGGTAATAACAAGGAAACTGAGTAAAAGAGAAAACGTTGCATAAAATCCTCCGTGACTCATGCACACGTTCCTGATTTGACTGATTTCATCGATGGTCATTTCCATCTTCTCCAAAGCCTGTACAGAAGCTTGACTCAAGTCATCAGGCATAATGACCTTGAATCCACGACTAACGCGAACTGGATCTGATAAAGCTCCTCCGGTAATATTGGAAGCGGCATAAGTGACGTCACGCCTTTTACGTGGTTCAATTTGCTAAAAAACAAACAATCCATCAATATTTGACTCAATCATTTTTATAATTATTACTAATGCACACTACTGTACCTGATTCGGATCTGGACACGCGTCGCAGTCAGTCTTACATAATTCAACATTGCACTCAATAAATAAATCCATAACGTCTGGGAATTTGAATGCCTGGAAGAATGCGTAGGCGATGATGGATGCACCCGTGTTACCAGTATCCCTGGTCTTTTGGAAAGCACCAAACAATTTTGGTTTCAAAATACAGCCTCGTTCATCCGTCAACTGGACAGTATTGGTTGACGATTCATCACGAGCAATGCAGTCGCGCACCTATTTAAAAAAAAAATTATACTATAACAAATGAGATACTTTTTACGTACTTAAAATCTATATGTTTATTTGAGAAACATACTTGTAAATCAAAACCAGGATCACCCTCGACAGATACAACTAGGGTCATGATTTCACCTATCTTGACTAGGCCATCGGCAGCTGGTGCGAATGGTCCACGTCCGGTTTGAATATCTAATCTGGCTGACGCAGTGTCACCACTAAATGTGACGATTTCTTGATTCAACATGTCGACTGACAAACTCACAGAAAGAGCCTTGTTAATATTTCCTTCCCACAAACAGCGTACTCTGCGCACTGTATCCCAAACTTCTTGAATACCTGGTTCGTTCTAAAATAAAATCATTGAAATATTCAAATAAAATGTATAGATATTGATTCATGAAAATCTTGTTACAAAAAAAAAAAACTTACTTGTAGTACCAAAACATTTTCCAAGTACGCCTGACCAGCCTCTCCTTCGAAATCGTTGATGAACTGAGTACCACAAGAATCTAGACTGACAGTGAAAGAATATTCTTTTTGACCAGAATTCTGTGATACATAACGACAATCTGGATTTGTGTAATACCCCTGTAACATGAAAAGGAAAATATTTGTGTACTCTTGATAAATGAGCAGAAAATGATGAACAATTCTGAACAGTGTTTTACCTTCGAATAGATGACACCATCGAATTCTCGATTAAATTCAATGTTAATAGTCATCATAGTTTTACTACATTCCACATTAATATTGTGAATATGTGGAGGATGCTTCAGATCATCATCACCACCATCGGTATTAACGTCAACAGAGGTTCCTGTTCCTGAAGTTGCTGAACCATCTTCACCATTAGCTCCTGTGTCTATATAAATCACATATAATGTATTATTGAAAATATTTTTTATTAAATTAAGCATGCGGCTTCACGGAGTGTCTCTGTGATGCATATCACGTTATGAATTCTTACAGGTACGGACTGTCTTACCTCCTGGAACAGGAGATGGGAATGAAGGTGAAGGTGCCACAGAGGAGGGATAACCTCCAGATTCAGACGTACTTCCGGGCGTCGGGAAACCAGGTGACGGACTAGATGACAATGGGTACCCATAGGTCGTAGAGGGAAAGGAAACCACAGGTGTAGCTGATTTTGAGGTTTGCTTATTGATCGACGGATAACCTGTATTAGTAGGTGGCAGATAAGTCGATGTAGCTGATGGGTAGCCAACGTTTACAGGAGGTTGAAGTGTCGTTGATGCAGGTGCTGATGATGGATATCCGGACGAAGGTGAAGATGGGTATCCGGAAGCTGCTGAAGAGGAAAATCCTACAGATGCTAAGGACGAGAATCCTCCAGTCGATGGACCACTTCCTGAGTAAGATGGAGGTGCTGAAGTTGGAATCGGTTGAGGACTGTAGCCTGCTGAGGAACTGAAGCCAACCGAGGCACCAAAACCCGACGATGCTGACTGCTGGTTAGTTGCTGGTGGTATATAAGTTGGTCTTGACGTTGGTGATGATGAAGCTCCATAACTAGCCTGTGATGATGGTTTCTGGTACTGAACGTCTGGTGGAGAGTAAGTCTGTTGTGGAGGCGTTGAAGCTGGCTGGAACGGTCTTGGTCTTTCTATTGGTCTTTGTGTACTGTATGGCGGTAGGTAAGCATTCGGTTCAGACTGCTGCCGTACTGAAAATAAAAAATACATCTTCACTAATAACAGATCATCTCTCTGCACACTTCCGTTGATGAAATGGCTTTAATTTAAATGAATTAGTATTAAAGACAAAATATAAAACATATTGTTAATCTTTTACACGAAAATTAATCTGTGATGAATCTGTGTTATAAAATGAAATTATCTTGAACTTGATGAAATATTACATTTCTCTATGGTCTCTCTTTTTCATCTTTTCTCCACCTATGAGAACATGCCTGGAAGCTGCATGAAGAAATTCTGATGTGCTTCTTATTGAATATTACACGAAGTACGAATGTTACTTCGGGGTCTGTAAAACCTACTTTTCCGTGTACCCTGACGGTAGATGCCTTGAATCCACTCTAGGATATTTCGAGCCATCACGTCTGCTGGCGAATCCGGAGCAGCTCGCACGGCTCTCGAATGGCCTGAATGGGTAAACGTTTAAAAATCAAATAATTTACTGTCAAAATAATATTACATAAAGGTGTAACTCACTCGCAGACTTTCTCACGAAGAGGGCATGTCGCTCCTGAGCAGTTACTACGCTGACAAGCACTGCCACTAAGGTTGCGGTAATTAATCTCATCTTGCAGCTGTATCAGGATAAAGTAAAAATGATTCAATCAAATCATAATAATAGTATAATTAAAACATAATTCCTCATTCAATTGAAAAAGCAAACTGAGTCAAATTGAAAATGAATCTTATGCCAAGGGTGAAAGTCAGCTCTAACAGACAGTTAACATGTAAATATGGCTTAAGAGTGAAAACGCCGTATTGCCTTGGCGTAATCTTAAGAAAATGTAGAGTTAACGTAAAAGCTCGGAATCCTTACTAAGAAAGAAATGTAAAAAGGAAAGAAAGGCTTATGTTGAATTGCGCGCCTCTATACAAAGGTATATCATTGTATAATATATACTATAGGTTTATTGTCCGGCGCGAATGATGTTATTTAGAAGTATATGCAAGTATATACCGAGTATAGTCATTTTAAATAGGTAGAAAGTTCACGCATCTGTCTGAAGCGTATGTGGGAATATGCCACGAGACTTCGCAACGTACATAAGTCATATATATCTCGTTGAATAAAGATTCATTATTATATTCCCAAATCGCACTTAATCATTTCCCAATAAATTTTCTTAGCCAATTCTGTAATTAATAATAAAAAAAATATATATCCAAGATTTATCATGGCATTACATAATAATAGTATGTTAATGAAGAAATCAATTACGTATTACGAATTAGAATTACGTAAATTTCTCAACATCTTCAATATTCTATCCACGAAACAATGGCTGTCGAATATCCTAAAGTATTTTAGTCAAAAAACTATCGAGCAATCATTGCAATCCATCTTGGGTCAAGGCAGTCAACTTTGCTATAACGCAACTGCCTGTTGATGATTATCGAGAATATCAACTCTCCCGTCATTTTCTATAAAGATCAGTGACCCTCTGAATAAAATATGAGCCCTCAGGACCATCAACGCGTTTTCTTCAGAAGTGCAACTTCACCAACCCGCTGCTCACTCATGGAAAGTAGAAAGTAGTCATTATGAAGTTACACGTTTTGGTAGAATGACGTCACTCGGAAATCTTGAGGACTGGTCCATCCTCAGTAGACCTTGCCTACGTCAGGCTGTTTACGATCCTTAGTCTCGTCTCTTCCTTCGACTGACTTCCACTTGCCAATTGGTAGTAGGCGTTATTAAATTTACAAAAGAATTAAATAGACTACACAATGGCTGGACGTCGCTTGATCGATGATTTTTTTTTTGAATAAACCTTGTCACCATTATTCTGATCTATGACTGCTACAAATTTCACCTCGTGACACAAATTCTTACAACACACACGAGAATAAATTGTTTTATAACCAAAATAGATTATTAAGTTCCACAATTCTATTAGTGTCCAAATTCACTGCATCCATAACAATCGTACTACACCTATGTAAAAAAACCATCATTAGGCCTTGTACAGAAACACAATTCTTTGTAATGAATATAATCACCGACTCAAATTCTCTAACCAAATTTCTATTTGGTAATTGAAGTTTTGTAATTCGATGATCTTCAAATACTGACGTTGAGTCCCGCCATCATCATCCCCACTGACGGACCAATTGAGTGTCAGTGAAACCAATCGAGTGAGCAATCGCGACCAGAGATCCTATAGGTACTTTTACTGTCTAACCAAGTATTTACGAGTCCCAGAGGGAGAGCTCGTAGTGCTTGTCTACGGAATCGTGCACGGTAAAAGGTGAAAGGTGAAAGTCGCATCAGGCGAAATCATCTCCGCTTAAATCTTAAGGTACCATCTTCTATCTCTGCATAACCTATGTGACACAAAGTTCCCTAGTCGAATCGTTATAACCTCTTCTGAAACACGATCAGCAGTCACAAGCGAATGATCATATAGTCACTACGAGTCTAAATAAATCGAGGTATCGCACTGCGAGTATTTCTTTTCGATCCCTTTATACGATATGCGACAATCGAACCTTTTCGAATTGTCTTACTTGTCCATGTATTTCGAGTTGCTTTCACGCGACGAGATTTCAGTTTGTTCTATTCTTTCTACGTACGGTAAATACACAGTGAATGCTCATTATAATTTTCGAACAATTTATATCGGATTATATGCTCGTAATTGATACTCTCATTTAAATGCATTATTTAACACACGAATTTACTCTCAGTGACCGTATTTCATAATGCCCATGGCTACATCATTTGACTTTAATGACAGTTGCTATGCATCCACTCGTCATTTTAATAATTGTCGTGCGAATTCGCCAGTCGGGATGCTGCTTGCGGTTTGTGGATGAGGAAAGTGCAACCTGCACTTGAGATTTTGTAGTTGCATCTTAAGCCTTGCGGTAAGATATTTATAATGCTTTTAATAGTCGTTTATTAAGTGAGAATAAAATTAGGCTTGCGCAACGCGTGTCCTAAATTAAAGAATGATCGACGTCCTTATATGTACGTGACGAATGGCACAATTCCACCGTACATCTTTTCTTATTTAATCTTACTTTTTTTTTACTTCAATGCCAAATCTTTCCAAGGTAACAGTGGCTAATCGCGCGAATTTAAAGAAATGAGAAAATAATTAACAAAGCTCGTTACGTAGAAATATCTTCACTTTCTAACTGTACAATTTACAAATCCTTTCCGGCATCACATTTGGTACGTATGTCGTTCGCACGTTTTCGAAATCCCAAGAGCAAATGTGTCTCGTTGTTCAATGAAAATAGACTCAGGCAAAATAAAATTTCGTAAAATCAGTCTAAAGTATCTCTACGTGTCCCGAAAGTGAGGTTAATTGTCCTAACACGTCTGCAACTGCTTTTCGTTAAATTAGATCATTCATATGTATGTACACACAAGTATTCTTAATGTAAGATCACGCAATATTCCCGATATTTTTCTAAAATGAATTTCGAAATCGATGCGTCACAATGCTTTCTCGTATTAATGTTGTGCGAAACTATACAGTGTTATTTCTGGCAACGCACATAAAATTGTGCAATCTTTGTTTTTTGGGAATCGTCTAAACGAAAATTTCGCAAAAAATTTCGACGGTCGTATCGCATGCGTGAGACGATTTTTAATTAATTGGAAGAACGAATAAGAATGTGAAAATTTTAATGGTGTGTATATTACATAAAAAATACATTCAATAAAACCGTGTCACCGTTGTGTGGCATAACAAGCTTCTTCACGAGATCAAATGCTCGTATACGTTACGTCACAAATGACTTTCTTTGGTCGTTTTATTGTTTTCCATTCTAATGTCGCGAACTTTGCCTTGTAAGAAGAAAATCGTTAGCGCACTTAGCCACACGGTGTCCCTGTATAGGGTAGACCAAGTTTCACCTTAGAAACTGTTACATTCAATAGGTCTGGGTTACCGGGACATCGATTTTCTTAAATAGGAATTTGCAATGTAACATCAAAGATGAACATGATTTTCTATTTCCACGCGACACGAATACAAAATTAATTTTTGTCTCTGAGAAAATGCACTTTCTTCTTATGATCCGTATATAAAAAAAAAAGTCTAAATCAAAGTCAGTGTCATTTTTAGTATAACGTGTTACTCAATCCTAGCTACGCTAACCGGGTCATGAAAATTTGCATCATTATGCAAATTTTCTATTTCACTACATAAAAATCTAAGTTCAAGATAAATTGAGGTCTTGCATATTTTAAATAATTATAATGAGGAATTTATTCAATGAATAAAAAACAAAAGTTTATTAATCAACTGGAGTCATCATTTCAGTAATTATATATGTTACTAGAGTGCATATTCTGTACTTAAACTGAACGTACTGAGCATACATATAATGACCTCAATTAATTAACCTCTCTTCAGGATCATCTGTCTAGTAAGGCAACTGTACTATATTTTCTTCTAACGCTTCTCCAGTACCCTAATGCCTGTAACTGGTAGCTATCGCCAAGTGTAGATTATTGTGGCCATGTTAAAAAATGTACAATTACTAAGTGACTATGTATATTTACATGTTACACCATGAGCAAATGTACTTTGCTACTGTTAATTGAAAACAATATATATTTTACCTGCGTGTGTCTATACGATTACCCCAGTGTATTCTCTATACACGTATAATCATCAGCACCTTATTCATATTTACATAGACTACATGAACAGCCATTACTTTCTTCAGGACTCAATGATCTAAACACTCGATAAATTTTCGTTTCGAAACTCTTATTTCGTCGAGTACTTACAATTTCGAGTACAAATATAAAATAAAAGTTAACTTTCCCCAAGGCATCGAATTTAAAAAAAAATTTTTTTTTAAATCTTATAGAAAGACTCGTATTTCCAACGTCTAATGCATTTGTACAACGATTAATGGATTTTAAATCTTGTTTTCTTCATTGACATACATTATTCATCGTAGATTAGAAATATTTGGTATTTTTCAAACTCTACGTTGCTTAAGAATAATTAATTGTTATGAAACATACACTGTGATGGCTTCTAATTAATTTTTTTTACAGATCTTAAGACGTATATATCCCAATTCGATAAGGTAAAACATTTTGAAAATATATATTTTTAAATTCAGGTTAATTTAACTCACCGATATGATACACGATTCACGCGTTTACGTATCCTTTATAGGGTGAGTGGATGCTGACTAAAATCCAAAGGAGATGGGTGCACGCGCTTATATGAGAAAGGTGAGAGTGAATACCTGGGAGCATCTTCATTCAAGCTTTATATAGGTAATATATACCCCCGTACTCGGCACTCTTTAGAAAGAGAATTACCTCCACCAGTACTACTGCAATTTAACTATACCTTTCGTATGTACCATGGTATTATTGATCAAATCTGTATTGACGAAACTTCCATTTTCATACCGACCTCTGAATTAATTTCAAATTCAAAATTCAAAATTCTTGGAGATCAGTAAAAAAATCATTGACCAGAGAAAATATATAGTTCAGATGAAGAGATAACCGTATGCTAATGCACCGTGGGCACATTGCTACTCATTATGCCTTGAACACGGAACACCATGCATATGTCACGTATTATACTGATGACAATAATTTGATTATTTTTATTACTTATTATTCGTCCAATGCATTCTAATCCTTCGCCATATTTGAAACAACGGCAGACCTTACTTCTGTTCATCTCCAAATATGGTGTACAGGATTAAAATAAATAGTTGTATAATTCAACAATTAAATAGCCTCATAAATTATCATGTATAGGAAGTCATTAATGTGTATATTGTATAGGCAATAATTCCTTTCCTATGAAATCTATAACGAAATCTAAATTAAAAAATTGACAATAGCTTGTTTTTAGGTTAAATCTGTATAGTGCAATACTATCGGCCTTCACATTATAATGTTAGAACAGATTTTATAAACATTTGTAATCAATGACTCTCAGGGGAAAGTTCAAACATTTAGTTGTTAATTTGTAAGCCATTAGGAGGAATCAAAAGCCTCTACGAAACTAGGCCAATATTACGAACTATCATTAGACACGTATTAACACTTTATTAATTAACGTATATTGCTTCGTTATCGGTAACCGAACTTAAATTTATTATTTATAAGCAAAATAATTAAAAAAGGGTAAAAATCATCCAGGCTGAAGCACATCCATATATGTTTAAGACAGTCAACCAAACCGCAGTAAAAGTATGGCTGGACCAATCGACAGTAGTATTACATTATTAATAGTTAATTACACGGAGTGCTGTCCTTCAAAAAATGTCAAGATTATTTAAAACCTTTCCTTTCATAAGAGTTTCAATGATATCGACTTTTTTCATTAGAGAGGATACAGCATCGCGGTTGTAGGTCCATTCAGGCATTGCCAACAGATGCTGACTTGGCACAATAAACCACTTGAAACTGATAATGAAATTTTCGTTACTGACAATTACTTTTATTCGCAACAGTGTCGTTATGATTATAACCGTAATGCGCAATCGGTAATCAGTAAAAGTATATACCGTTTAAAGAACGTAAAGAGTAGAGTATGTTTTTTATTAAAAATCGTCCTTTCTATTCCTTTATTTGATTCGCCGATATAAGTTTTGACCACGTAACGTTTAATTGTTTTTCTAATATTTTATGGCTGTATCAATCACGTACTATCTGTGTTTCGCAGCTTTCTCGAAGATATTTGAAGAATCGATCTTTCGTCGTTACTCGTGAGACATGAATAGGTACAGGCACGTACACACAATAGTTTGCATTACGTGCATCAAGCGCATAGAAAGTACAAAGGCACGCAAACAGAAGAGTAACATAGTTTTACCTTACGTAGTCCCTTCCTAGTTTTCAATCCGAAAATGGATAAGTAAATTGGCGATTTTAATATTAATTAAATTGTTTTATGTAAACGACAGGAAATAAATGATAGTCTTCATTCAAGTATCTTTATGAAAACACGAACCTTATAGTGAATATTGCGTGATGTTTTTCACCCTCGTAATAAAAGAATCATCAGTTGTTAAATAGTTACAGTTTATCATTCCTTAAGGATATTTCACGTCATCGAACATGTCTTCGTGTCTTCGCTTCTTACGGCTCTCGAGACGTTGAGCAATGCTGAAATTTCTAGAGAATCAAACACAACAGCGAGAAATAACGTGCACTGGTGTACTTACGAATTTGGATAAAGTCGGTTTCTCTAATACCAAACTTTGAAGTGAATTGTCAATAATTTCCGTGAATTTTGGGATCTTCCTCAAATAATTTCCTCATACGTAAATACAGTTTAATCGTTGCCTGCATAATTACGCGAATCGTTTAGTTGAACGTCGACACGGAATTCAAACATAAACCAGTAAAAACGTTGTGATTTGCTCGAGATCTCTTTTTTACTTCGTTTTCCTTTTTAACGGTTGTAATAGTTAAGACGATTTTTATCTGGGATTAGATCACGAATATTATGTTGGATAACTAATAGACGGTTTACCACATTAAAGGCAAGAAATATTCTTTTCTAGTAAGTAGCCACGAATAGACAAAACTCATGACGCAATGACTTGGAATTCATTAAGGCTCTTTTAAAGAGTCTCTTTTAAAGAATTTCGAAAACTGGATAACAGAGACATATTCTCTTTCACTCTTAAAGATCATCATTATCGACTTTATGTATTAATTACATAATAATTTGTACAATTCTTAGAAGTTAGGATTTGTTTAATTTTTTAATATTTTTGTGATCAATTTTCTTTTTTTCTGGTCATAAATGAAGAGAACGCTAAACACGATACATTTAATTTACATTAACATAACTTAAGTGGGAATTTGCATTGTGATGAACAAATATAGTGGATATGTATGTATATATGTATGTACTGCACTAAAATTGCAACTTTCAGGTAGGAAAATCCACTTGTGTTTATAATGCGGATCTCTCCAAGGCAAATAAATATTTGCCTCCAAAATAAAACGCCTGGCACTTGCTGCAAATCGTGTTAAATTCTAGGTGAAGCTGTCGCGCATACATGATATAGACAGATAATGTGAAGTTACCTACGATTACGTAAATGTTCATGTCGAGCAAATATAGGTACATCTGTACATCACTGAACGGGTAGTAGTGAATAAGATACCTCACATAACAAATAGTCACACAGTTTCACTTTTCACAGTGTACCATACTATATAACATGTATAAAAATATTGTGTGATTTGAATATGAACCAAGAACTATGAATGGTCATGGATATTCATACATTGTCTAGTTTATATTTGTAAAATGCAATAGCAACGTGAATTTCAAGAAATAAACAATGGCTCATACATATATTGAACTCACGCTTATGAACAATTGCATACATGATAAGACAGCTTATGAAAGTCTCGGAAATATCGTGAAAAATTATATTTATTTTACATTGTCTTATTCTAGAATTATGACATATTTAATTATACTCTAACAAAATATGAAATAGTTCAGCATTTTAATCATTTTGCGGTATACAGTAGAAATATAAACAAATAAATTTATCATTATGTATTTTTATGCGTGTTTGACTCTAGACAGTGCAATGTATGACTTTTTGGTTTTTAAATCATGCCAACCAATAGGACCTCGCTCACAGTCTGCACATGCTAGGTATTTTACATTTTCGACAGTATTTGACACACCAATATTTTCAAATGTATACATGTCTTCTACCAGCCAATAGTCAGAAATTGATTCTCGTTCATCTGCTTGTCCATCTCCTTTTCGTTGCATATATGGCAAAGAAAACTGAAAGTACATTTCTAATTTAAATATAAAGTAAATTAAGGTCTTATTATTATCATACATAAATTACTCTTTACAATGGCTTACATGATATAGCTTTTTAGATTTTAACACATGTGAATGACAATCCATGAAAATTATGTTACCGATAAAACTTAACCAATATTATTTATGATTTATACTATGTAGCAGAACCGTTCGAAATAATACAAGAAACTAATAATTCTTAACAAATTTTGCATATAAAATAAAAAAAGCATATCAAACTATAAAATTATATGATACATGCATTATTAATGTTAAAAGACTAACCTGAATGTTTACAAATGTTGCAGCTCCTTGATTCAGCACTTTCGATGGACAAAACGTACAGAATACCTTATCCTTATTTTTTCCAGCATCATTTTTTAGTAAAGATTCCGGATTTTCTTCTGCCATATTTACTTCAAGCCAAAATAATAATCTTGTATTTATAAATGCACAGTCCACAAGTACAGGTAGATATAGCCAAACATGTCATATAACTATAGTGATACCATATGTCGGTATGGCCGAAAGTGATATCTTTTTTATACGATGCAAAATGTTCAAAAATACAATATAAATTGATGCTTTTTATCAATTGATATACTTACTATTTTATATGACTTACAATTAGATGTAAACCCTAATGAAAGATTAATAGGAATATTATATTCACGTTTAATTTATACAAACCAATTCATTCTTTAAAAGAAAAAAGTAATGGCAGTAGTGTATATTTTTTGTGTTTTTCAACTATTATTCCATATACATCGATCAAACGATGCGTGATAAATTTTCTGCGTGAAAAACCAATCTTGCGATTCAAAATAATTTACTTGTAATTTCAAATATCTAAGATTATAATCGAGTACTGTTTGTTATTTTTGAAAGATGACTGATAAATATGGTTACATGATTATGTACACACAATACGTTCGATGCAATGTCACAATTATGATTCACTTTCAAGACATACTTATATCCAATCCTTGGTTACTCTTTATTTGCAAATAACCAATACTCTCAATTAATATTCACTCTTTTAATTTTGTTGCATCACATGTGGTATATCTGAAACTAGATTTAAAAAAAAAAATTTTAGCAGTCCGATTGTACGCACTAGTTGAGTAACTTATATAGTTTTATATAGGGTAAATCGTGTCATCTAATTCTTATAGTTTAAAAATTAATATTCACTTTAACATAGCTTTTTAAAAGGTGTGCAATTACAATACATTTAAATACAAATAGGTTTATTTCATCGTATTTGCCCATCCTTTTGTACGTCTTTAAAAGAATATTTAAATTCTAACTTTTTTCCTTATCCTTTGGGCATTCAATCTTTCGACCTAAAAGATCATACTTGCTTTGATTTGGTTCAGGTTCTTGATCTGTATCAGAGCTGCAGTCACTGTCACTGGAATCTTGATAAGAACCAAGCCCTGGTAATATTCCTATACACTTCATTCCTCCAGTGTGTCTTTGATTATTAAAGTTTGAAACTTCATCAATTTTTCTTTTTGTACCACCCGGTGTTTCATCTTCAATATTTCCTCTGGAGCCTTTGTTTGCAGAAGAACTGTCTGGAGACTTGATATGAGAGTCTTCACTATTTTCATCGGTCTCGGATAGCTTCCGTTTAGTTCCTCTTACATCGTTTCCTGTACATGATTTTCTTTTATTATAACATCATGCATTGTTTGATTTTCTTTATATACTGACCAGCCTTTTTAACTACAGCACCAGCTAATAATCTTAGTTGCGAAGTCCTCCCACTACATGAAAATAATAATGGTTAATGCAATATATTTTCTGTATTAGTAGCATAAATCTTGCTATACCTTCCACTAGACACATTTTTATTAACAGTTTGAGTGTTTTTAAGCTCTTGCTTTAATCTTGTATCTAAAGTTTTTTCTTGCAAAGAGGCAACAGCAGCCTTAAAGTCCTTCATTTCTTTTTCTTCTTCAAGATTTTTTTTACGTTCCTCTTCCAATTTAGTTCTATCCACCAGATCAAGAAATTCGACTTCATCATCGTCCAAACCCTTTATCATGTTCTCTGCAAAAGAAGTCACAATTATCAATTATATACTGCAGAAAAAGTTATTTTATTTTTAACAATATACTTATTGTCCTACTCAGTTTATGAGCCTCTTCGTACTCAATGTCACGCTTATTTTTTTGCTCCTGTAATCGCTCAAACAACGATCTAGGGTCATATTGTTCTTCAGGTGCATCTGAAAATAAAAAAAGCTAAGGAATCAGTAATTTGCAAAAGTAAATATTAAAAAATTGAGAATTTAAAACATTAGTTAAATCGAATTGGAGCATAAAATTACATCCATCAGCTAACCTGCTGGTTGCTCTGCTGTTCTCACGCGTTCCCATTCTTCCTGACGCAACTTTCGCTGCTCTGCCAATTCAGCCTCTGATATGAATCCTGAACTCATTTTTCTTACGAAGGATGAATCTATAAAAAATATATCCCTGTGACAAAATGAAAATCAGACATTTGTAATGTCCAACAACAATACTGTTCGATAATCTCAAAAAATCTATGAATAGTCTCCATAGCATTTACCTAAGTCCTGCTGATTCCCAGTTCACAATTATATTAATATCAATGAAAACAGGTTACTTGATTACTGTACCCGATTTCATAAAATTTTAAAGTCTACATACACTTGTATTTGACATATATATTGTCCATTATCCCAGACACACTGAACATCAAAATCCTACTAGATAGACAACTTCCTTTAGAAAATAAACGTACAGCCATCTAGCGCATACATCATATCTCTGTTAAAAACAACGAAAACTCTGTCGCGCTTCTAACATAAATCCTTGTATATCTTATTGAATTTATTAATTATATAATTTAAATATATGATTATAGTCCGGACTGAAAATTTACATTAAAGTTACTAAATAAAAATGTACAACATTCAAAACGCATTACATTCTCACTGTCTTAGAAACATTGTATAAACGTGTTAATTAAACATTGCAAGCTTAAGTTATATTTGAAATTTATATTAATCACTTAAAAGCCAAGAAAAGAAGGAATACTGAAAATAATCTGAAAATTGTCCTATTCGAATTTCTATTAGATTTTTTATCTAGTAAAAGATGGCGCTGCCAAACACTAAGCAGTACCAGACAGATTCGAGAATTCTGATGTACCGGATAACGTCCTCTTCTTTCGTGCCGTTGTCTGTCCATCCATAATCATTTGATTGTCTTCTTTGTTGTTCGTTTGGTTGTTGCAAGTTTGTGAGACGATTTGTATAGAGTGACGAGTGCGTGCTTTGTCATTTTTCTAGTTATTTATCGAGCGAAGTGCGTGTTGTGCGTCTCCCACGGTGTTGAACACCGTTCTCGTTATTGACTAAACATTTAGTAAGTATATACCCGGATGTATCGGGATTAAATTTATCCTGACATTTTCTAGGTGTATCTTCACTGTCGTGGTGCAACATGAAAGAAACAGGCGCTATTTATATATTTATACTATTTTGGTTAATGAAAATGGAGAAAAAATTATAACGCTCAACGCTGCGGAATCCTATAATCGTAAATTTAGCCTTGTCTGCTGAAGAACCTCCGGGTTCTTACGGTATACCACGGATTATATATTCATCATCGTATCTTCTTCATTAAATTTCGTATTTATCTACTGTATTTAGTTCCGGTTAACACACCAATCACAGTTTATCGAACCGTGACGGGAGAAATTACGTTTTTAAACCGAAATCCTTGTTTGCTCTCTAAAACTGCAATAGATGACTGTGATTTGATAGCAATTATTAACGTAAGATAAAATTTGTAATACAAATATTGCATTTTGTTTTTCATAATATGCAGGAAGAGAAATTTTTAATGGTCAAATTTAATCGACGTTGAATTTTTATTGATTGCTTTCTTTATATGGGATTAATGAGAAAATATATTTTTTAATGGAAATATATTGAAATAAAATTCATTGTAATAATAAAACAACGGTATATGCTTTGTGGAAGACAGTAATACATAATCGGGATTTATAAAAAGGATATATATTATTTTAATATAATTCCTTGATATTTCACATATATGATTTTAATCTAAAATGTGTTAATGCCACACATTATAAATAATGTATATACAAAAAATGTAGTGCTCAATTTATCTTTTGATTACTATATGTATTTGCATTATTATATTAAATAATCTATAAAATTTGCGTAATTGTTTTATAGAACTTTGTATGGTATTACTTTCAGTTATATTAGACAATTTAACAATGGAGGGTGGAGGTGTGCTAACAGCTGAACGTAGTCCAGCTCGTGCTAATTTGCACGTTGCATTCACTGAAAAAGGAGAAGTGAAAGAACGTAGAGAGAAGTTCCTCACAGCCAAATATGGATCACATCAAATGTCTCTCATTCGTAAAAGACTTGCTGTTGAAATGTGGCTTTTTGATGAATTACAGAAACTATATGAGTCTGTAGTAAGTAGTCCTTGATATACACCAGTTAGCTTTGGTATACAAATTGTTTATGTCTGTTACATATTAGTACTATGCATTAAGTTGATATCAGACTCTATAATAAATATTTTATTTCACCTTGTTTGTTAAAAAACTTATCAACTAAATCAGTTTAGTTAAACAAAAAAACTTGAATTTACATATAGAATGAAACTGGGAAAAGCAGGGAAGTTGAGGTTGACATAGATGAATTACTCGACATGGATAGCGATGATCACAGACGAAGTTATCTACAAGTATGTAAAATTTTTGACAATGTATTATATCACGTATAATTCATTTCATGTGTACATTTGTGATTTTCATCAATACTTTAATTTTTATTTTTAGGAGCTACTGGTAGATGCAAAAAAACCTCCCCATGATGTGAAAGTAAGTAAATGTAGTAAAGTTGAAGGAAAAATAAGCAATGCTCAATATATTCCTTATCCAATTATATTAAAAATTGAATGATCAATGTTTACAGAATAAGAATGTCTGTTTCAGAAATTCATTAACGATTTGCTTGAGAAGGCTAAAACACTCTGAAGAGTGTACCGCATCTGCCATGGGCCTGGTGAACTTCTATAACGAGTCACAAAATTTGCTCACTTCCAGAACGTGACATAGATGTGACAAATCAGACCTAGTGAGTTGTGACCATAGAAATTTGAAGCCAATGCAACGCAAGTATGTTGGACAGAACTCGCTGTGGCAAGAATCAATGACTACCGGAAACTAAGTATTAGCATTTGACTCGACATATTTTTTATTCGCGTAAATGTTTCATATTTAAGACATAACGAAAAAAAATGAACAAAGAAAAACAAGAACATTTTTAGAGCCACCACTGAGACAATGCAGCGAAAAATTTTTTATTCTGATTTTGGGTGCATGCAAAGCTAAAGAGCTACTAGTTTAGGATGTGACCCTTTTGGAAAATTGTTCTGAAGTAGCGTAGAACCTCGTTCATAAAATATCCAGAACCAGTGTCGTTCCGTAATAGCGAAAAAAGTGAGGTTTGCATAAACAAATCGAACGAAAGACGCGCAATAAAAAAAAGTTTTAAAAACTGCACGCGCCTTAAGATTACGAAAATTACATGTTATTCTTCTAACAAACTATGATGCAGGTATGCCAATTATTAGGGAATCATTCTTAAAAATTTAAGGTACAAAGATGTAAAGAGCAATAGGAAACCAGTTTTAACGTAAATTCAATGTTTTAGAATGTTCAAAGAATGCCCAAAAGTCAAAACTAGTTCGGCAGGGATAATTATACATACATGCATCCCCTCAGCTAAAATCGCGACTAGTGGCGCGTTAATCACGATTTAACATTAACATCAACAATTATCTCATCGCGATAGCAAACCTCGTGCGAAGTATAAAAAAGTATATTAATGAAATTAACAATCATTGTCGATTCATTTTGACGTAATATCGGTTCAAAGTGCCAAATAGGTAATAATATACATGAAAACGTATCGTACGCTATATAACAAATCTTTTTCGTATTTTATTTTTCCTGAAACACGTACATAAAATATAGAAAAAGATTTTAAAAAAAAGGAAAAGCCTGCCCCAGCAGTTAGACAAACATAAAACGTACGATCTATGGAAACTGGTGTAAAACGTAGTATTGAACTTTATCATTTGTCAAGGGTCGAAGGTCAGGAAAGATTCCGTATGAAGACCTCGCATGCTTTACGCGAACTCACATTTTGCACTCTTAATATAACCAAATAATGGTTACATTCCTCTGATACCACAATCAGCTATCTAACAGATCTTGCACTATAGGCAGGAAACCAATAATCTTTTTGTATAAATCATTCAGTATCGAAGGTAATCCTTATTTCGCGAAATATTCGTCTATGCGTATCTTGCGTTCCTTTTATAACGGAAATTTTCTTTTTCAATTTAACGCAATCTTGCACCAGTTTCCTTTGTCTCGTATCTGCGTAGGAAACTTTATTTCATCGGCAAGGCGGCATAACTTAGTTTAAAATCCCTAAGGTAGATATTTAAATCTGTATATCAACTGTTTGCTTTATAGATACATATCTCTCAGTTTATGTCACTTGAAATATCTCGTATAATCAGCGAGCATATGGATGATAAACACTGAGACGACGTTGATGTTATATCACATTTGCTATTTAAGAAAAATAGCAAGAAGGAAAAAGGAAAAAAAAAATGTTCGGAATGAACTAAGTAGTAGCTTACGAGAAATGTATTAGATGGAGTTGATAAGTAATTGTATACAAGCAACGTTTTTTATTACATTGGCACGTCCTTAGAGCTTCCTACATTGTGACTAAAAAAAATTATTTCCGTGGACTCTGCTGTGTAAAATAACCAGAATCTCTTTTATATTAATAAAAATGAAACTTTAAGTGGCTGCTTTTGGAAATGCTGTAATTCATAACGCGGCGATGCGTCACTTGAATGTTGTCGTCGTTTATATACATATTGCCAAAGACTTTATTTCTTTTGCTTACTTTAAATAACGAAGCTCTTCCTTTGCGATTGATCTCGTGAATTTTTCAATCAAGAAAATCTCAGTACTTCTAAATGTAGTACACAACGTTGTACGGTTTAGAGATATTTGTTGCGATGAAAAGCTGTGATAATTCATACCAAACGGTAAAATGGTGCTTGAAAGGGAAATCGGTTTGAAAAATGGTAGTAACGTCTTTTGAGTTTACTGATGTGAAAATCTTTCGTTACGTTCAATGTAAAGATAAGAAGGGAAAAAAAATTTACAATTCAAACGAGATACGATCGTGACAATTCTAACAGCATAATTTGCAGTTGTCATTATGCTAAAGTTATGATATTAATGTAATTTAAAAAATTGCACTGCATTTAATGAAATCAAAAAAAAAATTCCGAAAAATTAATCACAAATCAAGACAGACCCATTCTCAATTTTCTTATTGCAACATAAGAATACTCTAACGTTCAATTTATTGCTGCTTCTTAAAATACCAAGTGGTATGACCTCGTTAACCGCATTAACGAAGCAAGTGAATATACTAAAACACAAGACGTTCCTCCTTTCTAACTAATTTCACAATTATGAATAAATTCATAAGTTAATTAAGATTCTTTCGTTTGAAGATCTTCACTTATTTGCATGCCTGTTATTTGTGTATGGCACACACAATGTTTTCTAATTTCTTTTTCAAACCCTGTTAAGAATGAATTTCCGGCATCTTAGAGGTCTGGATGTAACTAAAATTATAACGTATGTAGGAGGCACTCATTTATTTAGTGTTTTCAGGTATTATAGCTTCTTTCGATTTTCTTGCCACAATGGAGCAACGATGTCGTTAACTTATACTCTGATACTTAAGAATTAGATATATCAGCGTTTACGTATATATTCGAACAGTGTTAACGAATTATTTAGTATGAGCTTTCTTTATGCAAAACATTTAACACGAAGAGGACAGCAATGATCCAGGATGATCTGTAGCGACAAACAATTATTCTATATAACTTTTAAACAAGTCTGGTTTATACTCTATCCTTTTCTACGAAGGCACACATATTACTTTTATTATCAAGTAAATAAGTATACTCTATATTTTAATGTATATTCGTCGAAAATAACGAGCCAATGAGTTCAAAAAAAAAAAAATTGTGTTCCCACACCTTGATGTGTTTGTCACAATGTATACAGGGAAAGCCCAGCAAAGACTAGTATAATGCGATTATGAAATTATACAGTGAATTGTATAAAATTACAAAACAATATTAATTACAATCAGTCGTACTGCGCACGAAAAATACCGTTGATAACAATCGATACGATTGCTCATCCTAGAAGTTCATGAAGTTTCATTGCGCGAAAACAATAAGTATCGTTACTCCGCACAATTTTGAAAAATGTTATTTGATACTTTGTGTTCTATTAATTTGATAAAAAAGATCATGATCAATGTCCATTAATTACGCGATAACCATGACCATTGTAATATCGACTGCACAAAAATTATTGTACTACGTCGCAAAATACGAATTAGAAAATAATCAAGCTTAACGCAACAAATCTTTTTGTAAATGTAACGTGCTTAACGAACCAGATATGTCATGTTTCATTAATATAATTTTTTTAATAAGATTTTTCTTTTTTTTTCTATTCTAATAAGTTATGTAATATCACTGTCTTAATCGACAATGAAAAGACTATTTTCGTGACTCGTTACAGAATTTTTATCGAGATTCTTTGTGTCTCGACAGTCGCACAAATATTAATTTTGCCTTTTAGTTGATAATCTTTAGACTTAGACTGTATTGGAGTAAGATATTCAATTTTTCTTTGCAATAAATCTAATAAAATTCGCTCGACTGTTACTATACGTATTAAAAAAAACGCAGCGTCCCTATCGACAGGATGAGCTAGGCCAAAGACATTGGCTGGAAAAAAAAGTAATCTCCCACATTTCCACTATTGCAAGGCATACATACAGCGTGAAAAGATACTCAATCATCGTACGCAAATACAATGTCTGATACTAAGAAAGCAAAAAACAAAATTAATGGAAAACGTGATACTCCGATTCGTTATACTGTGATATGTTTTTCTTGCCGTTCAGCTACAGTACATTTAGAAAGTGGCGAAATGTAACGACCAAAGAGTACCCCGATAAAACTATTTATAGGGATCAAAGAAAACATGTTTTAGAAAATAGATATTTCAATCACCACGACATTTGATTGAGGAATTATCGATGCTACTTAGCGCTATGAGATCATTACTGTAACGGCTATTGTATTAGATGTTTTTTTTTTAAAAAACGTCTTGATTCGATACAGATTAATTTTCGAAAATGTACCCGCGCCAATACTCACAATGATTTATGAAAGTCATTACCTCAATAACGAATCGTTCAAATGGCTCATCGAAGTGTCTTTTTTTGCACAAAAAATGAAATAAATCTCGCTGATTTCACGCAGCGACGTACCTCTGCAATCATGAAGTATAATAGAACGTGTAACCCAGGAAATACGTAACAAGATAAAAACCCACTTGTAGGGTTTTACATTAGAGATTTATCTATTCTAGATAACAAACACGTATTTAGAGTCCCATTGGGACAAACGCAACTTTACTAGATTTAATTATTTAATTCTAATTTTTTATTGTAATCGTATAATTTCTTTTTTTAAATGTAAGAAATAATCACTGTTCTTAGCAGAATGTATTCCGTAGTTTTCTTTTTTTTCCTCAAACGATAGTTTACTTAGCTACAAGTCACAACCCCAACGTACACGTGTCTAATGTATTTTATATGCTTAAAGCTAAATCTCGCGCGTTATCATCAGACGTTATGAAATTGTGTCAAAATCACTCATTGGAATATTCAAATAAAAGGTCAATGTAAAACAAAGGCAATCAATCGTCTCCAAACACTTCCCGTTAATCAAAATCAGCGGCATTAGATACATCTGCTGACACTAAGTTTACACAGACGGATTTTCCACAGAATTAGCCAATCGCTTGTAAGGCTTAAAAAGAATAGCCCAACAATATTATTCAATCCTTTCTAAAACCGGTGCGTGTAAACTTAGTAACTGCCTGTATAAATGCCTAATACTCGACTATACATATATGACTACTCAAATGAATATGCTCGACCCGACCAAAGGAGTAGGACAAGACAAGCACAATGGAAAATAAGAGGAAACGACAAGACAGAAAAGAAGTTAAGAAGTAGAAAAGTAAAGGATAGAGGTATAGAAGAAATATGGAAAGAGATAAATAAGAAAGTAAAGAATGAAAGATAAATAAGAAATAAATATAGAAAAAGAAGAAGGTAGGAAATGGATGAGAAGGGTACTTCTAAGATCCGGTATATGAGACCGGCTCGAGGAAAAAATAAGTGCTTTGAGTCCGGGTGCTAGCTTGAGGGGGGGGGGGGGGGGGGGGGGGGGGGGGGGGGGGGGGGGGGGGGGGCGGCGGGGAG